>VXAD01012327.1:666885-835352 GCA_013399195.1 Dicrurus megarhynchus
CCTCCTCCTCCTCCTCCTCCTCCCCCTCCCACCGGAGCCTCGCCGGGCTCGGGCGCGCTGAACCCGTTCGACCGTCGGCTGAAGCGGAAGCAGAAGAACTGGGCGGCGCTGCAGGCTGAGCCCGCCAAGTGCGATTACTTGCGGGAGGAGGTGCGGGGCCGGGGGGGCTGGCGGGGTCACCTTGAGTGCTGTGGCCAGTTCTGGGCCCCGCAGTTTAGGGGGGATATTGAGGAGCTGGAGCGGGTCCAGAGAAGGGCAGCGGGGCTGGTGGGGGGGCTGGAGCACAAGTCGTCTGAGGGAGCAGGAGAAAAGAAAGGTCAGGAGTGGCATTATCGCTCTCTACAGCTCCCTGACAGGAGGGTGTAGCCAGATGGGGGTCGGTCTCTTCTCCAAGGCAACCAGCGACAGGATAAGAGGACATCGTCTCAAGCTGTGCCAGGGGAAGTTTAGGTTGGACATTAGGAATTTCTTCACAGAAAAGAGTGATCGGACATTGAAATGGGCTTTCCAGTGAGGTGGTGGAGTCACCGTCCTTGGAGGTGTTTAAGGAAAGACTGCACGTGGCGCTCAGTGCCATGGTTTAGTTGACAAGGTGGTGTTTACTCATAGGTTGGATTTGATAATCTCGGAGGTCTTTTCCAGCCTCATTAATCCTGTGTTTTTGACCGCTGACTCTTCCCCCAGGTCGGCGGCAGGATCGCGGACCGGGTGTTTGACATCACCAGGTGAGTCCCGCCGTGTTCCGCACCCTCCCCTCACCCCCAGGGGACGGGACCCTTGGGGAGCACCACTGGATGCGGAGCACCTTTCCCCGCGGTACCACAGAAGGATGCTCGATGGGCTGAGTTCAAATAAGGGCCTTAGAGATTAGCAGGTGAAACTTGATATAGTCTAAAATTAAAAATATTTTAAGACTTGGTTATGTTATGTATTGCTAATCTTATCCTTTAGAACGTTTCCTCTCGCTTTGGATGTTGGCTCTGGAAGAGGTTACATAGCTCAGCACTTAACCAAGGTACTCTCTCTTCATGCTTAAAGGTATTTAAAGGGAGTTCATATGTGTTCCTCCCTTTCACACAGGGCTCTGTTACAACTTAAAACAATCATTTGAGTCTTGATGAGGTAAATCATCCCCTCCATACCTGTAGTTATAGTTCAGAACTGTGTGTTGTGCAGGCTATTCTTAAATTATTGCCACTGAAAGCTTGACAAATGGTAGTGCAAGGGAAGTTATCTGCTTTATAACAGTTAACTTTTAGTTTTGCGTAGGAATGTGTGGTTTTTTGTGGTGAATCTATTGGCCACAGTTAGATGTTAAAGAGAAGTGTCATTATGGAGACTTTGAAGCCGTTAGCAATTTACCCTTCATGAACCACACTGTCAGTAAAGGTGTTTCCTTGGCTGTTAATCCATGGTTTATATTTAACTAAACTTATGGCTAAAGTTACAAAACGTGTTTTCTGTCACCACTTCTGGCTCAGCTGTTCTCCCTGGGAGCAGGGGCCATGTTGGGTGGGGAAAAGTGCTTTCTTGCTTTATATAAAGCTTTTATCAAAAGCTGAGAAGATTCTTTCTAACTTATTTTTTGGCACTTACACCTATTTATAATAACTTATGTCCGTTTACAAAACAACTTAAGTATTTATTAGACTTTTAAAATTTTATTTCAGGAAACAGTTGAAAAACTTATTCAAGTTGATATCGCAGAGAATGCTTTAGTAAGTAGCTTTTTGAATGCTACTGTGCTTCAATTCTGTACTACAGGAAATCAAAAGAAGTGAGGTTCTGATGAATTGTTTGTCTTCTAACCCAACATTAGAAAAATGCTATAGAATCTGAAATCCCGACGGTCAGGGTCGTAGCTGATGAGGAATTCCTTCCTTTCAAAGAAGATACGTTTGATCTTGTTGTTAGCAGCTTAAGGTATGTATTCATAATTTGTTTTGTTTTGTTTAAGTTGTTAAGAATGCTCTTTTCAGAGTAGCTTTAAGAAAATAAATCCAACAAAGATTACTCGTCCATCAAAAAGCGATAAGAAATGTACTTGCATAGTTAATATGAGCGTGCATTAGGAAAAACTGGCATCCTGGTGATTCTTCCTGTTTTGTTTGTTTACTTTCCTTCAAAACACTTGGAGCTTCTCTCTTTCCTGCATTTTGACAAACTAGTCTCCAGAACTTGCATTTTCTCAACCAAAAAAAAGAAAGAAAAAAGCGCTATGTGGATAAACTTTGGTTCTTGTTTAGTATCAGTTTCAATGTTTCAGCATAGTTGCAGCTTGAGAAACCAGTTTGTGGCTTTGACTCCTGAAACTTGCTTAGCTAATTAGTTACTTGCATTCCCTAAATTTGATTTAATCTGAAATTGGAAAATATACACTTCTGTTGTTTCAGTTTACATTGGGTGAATGACCTTCCTAAAGCTTTCAAAGAGGTAAGAAACTGGTTTTTTAATACTGTAAGTCAGCGCTTACCATTACTTGTACTCTGTATTTCCAGGTCTTCTTTAAATAAGAGGCACAGAAATAACTCCTGTTGCACGCAAGTATTTTTTGCACTACTTTTGGCAGTTTGAGGAGCACCAGTTGATGTTGCTACTCATTTGCTCCCTCAAATCAGTTTGGAATAAATAACTGAAACAACATGTTTGTATAATACTTTGGATTCTTCACGGCTGCGATCATGGTAACTAATGTCACCTGAGGCAGTGCTATTGATTTTTGTTGTTGTTAGCTCTTACTATTTGTAGTACAATACTACACTTCTCCAGAACTGCTTTATGGAGCTTATTTTTAATAAGCTATGGAGTTATTATTAATTAATATGGAGTTATTTTTATGTCTCAGCTGTTTATTTTGAAATACAGCTTTGATCAAGGCTTTTTGATTTTGAAATGAAGCAAATACTTGTTGAGGACAGAAATTTTTTTTTTTTCAGTAACAGTTTTGGTCATTTTGGATTAGTTCAGCTCTTTCATGCAGGTGTAAACTTTAGTCAAATCAAAAAAGTGGAGCAAGAATAAGGAACACGTTAACTAGTTTGCTGTTTTTTCCATTTATTTCAAATTGATCAGTCATTGCAGTGCTGTTCTGTCACCTGTTGGTAGGAATAGGACTGCCCTACTGTTACTGAAATAATAAAAATCAGTTGAAATTCATTCAGTACTTAGAAAAAATGCTTCTAAAGAAATCTACAATTTTCACTGGAACTTAAGTATTATATAGAGTGTCAAATACTTTCTCCCACAGTAAGTATAACTGACACTGTCTCACAGTGGGGAGGGAACTGGGCCTCTTGGCCAACTTTCATGATTCCCTGTGTTGGTACCACTGTCTTTAACTAACGAAAACTGCCTTTAACTGCCTAATTTTCTTACCTGTCATTCAAAGGCTTTTTTAATATCACAGAAAAGGTAGCTTGATTAATACTTAATTAAAAACTATTGAAAATATTTTTGTTTCAAAAGTGTTGGAAGCTTTTGATGTCTTGTTAGCCTGATTATGTAATCAGGCTCTTCTGGATGTCTAAACCAGAGATAATTTCCAATTCTTAAAGAAAAAAGAAAGCATTAATTTATTGGCCTTCTCACTAGGAAGGGGGCTAGGACTTAGCAGTTTGTCAGCCTTGGTGTTTGAGTTATGATATTGTTGTTCTGGGAAGTTAATAATAAGTAATGGTAGACATAATAAAAATGTCATTACTCGATTGTCTTAGAAGTGCAGAGATCACTACTGGAAACTAAAGCCTCCATTTCTCTTAAATCAAGCCATTAAACGTGCTTTTGCTGCTCTCAGAAAGTAAAAGTAAATAGCATACTTGTCTTAATCTACCCTCCTTTTAGAAGTAAATTGAGAATATTGTTTTAGAAGTATTCTGCTGAAAATAGTTTTACCCTCAATTTCCACAGTTTGTTCCCTGTTTTCTGACTGTAAGTGTAATTTCTGAGGATTTACTCTTAGAAAATAGCCTCTCTTCAGGCAGAGTATTTGTTTGCAGTGTGACCAGAAGCTGTGGCACAGCTTGTCCCACAGAATACAGTCAATATTACAAGTCTGCTACAGGTCTTACAATGATTGCTTGAGTTCATCAAGAAAAAAAGTCTAAGAACCACTTAGTTATGTAGGCTTCATGTAGAAAAGCCGTGAGCTGTGTATTTCTGTGTTGTAGATTCACCAGGTTCTCAAGCCCGACGGGGTGTTCATCGGAGCCATGTTTGGGGGGGACACTCTGTACGAGCTCCGCTGCTCTCTGCAGCTGGCCGAGCTGGAGAGGGAAGGAGGGTTCTCTCCTCACGTGTCGCCGTTCACTGCCGTCGCCGATTTGGGACATCTGCTCTCCAGGGCTGGATTTAACACCCTGACTGTGGTAATTATAAGTAAGAGAACAGTCAGGCAGAACAATCCAGAGCGCCAGAGCTGCTGGAATATAAAAATCGCTATTTGCTAATGTATTAAAAACATACTGCTTCCTTCTGTGTGTGGTGCACCTCGCAGAACAGGCTGCAGAAATAGCTTGGACTGCCACTGTTTTTGGCTTTGTGGTGATTATAGGAACCAACTGAAGTGTATCTTTGGCTCGTGGCCCAGTAGAATTTGGATGGTTTTCTTGGAGAAGTGTCAGAGAATGTTAGACCTGCATGAAAAAACTATAGACACTTGCTCTTTCTTCTAAAACCAAGAAGAAAATAATGGCATTTAAAATAAAATTTGATTACATTTGTGCTACTAAGCAAAACTTTATAGAAATGTTAAACTAGTGCATGCTTCCTAGAAATACATTGTTTGACCGGAAGAGGCAGATGAATAGAACTGTAGAATGATTTGGGTTGGAAGGGACCTAAAAAATCATCTAGTTCCAACCCTCCTGCCACGGGCAGGGAATGGTTTGGTAGTACAACAACGTTGACATAATGCTTTTGGTTTAGCTTAATATGCTCTAAAACTGAACTTCTCAATTCTTTTAGGATACTGATGAAATCCAGGTCAACTACCCGGGGTTATTTGAGGTTATGGAAGACTTGCAAGGCAAGTATATTCTTTGTGGAAACATAAATGTTTTCTATATCAGTGGTGTAGACACAGAAGAGTTTTACTGTATGTTTCTTAACTCCAAGTCATAGAATCATGTGGGTTGCAAAGAACCTTTAAAGGCCATCTAGTCCAGCCCCTGCAGTGAACAGAAACATCTTGAACTAGATCAGGTTGCTCAGAGCTCCGTCCAACCTGGTCTTGGATGTTTCCAAGTGTGGGACATCCACCACCTCTCTGAGCAATGTGAGCCAGTGTTTCACCATCATCATCACAAAAAATTGCTTTCTTAAAAAAATACAAATAAATCTTACTGCAACAGGTGAAGCATTAGTTTTTTTCCTGCTATCTAGTGAGTCAGGAGATTATGCCTGTCAGGAGATTTGTGTTGGGAAGCACAAGTCAAAGATTTGCTGTGTCATGGTCTGCTGTGAATGTTTTGCTTCCCTGGGGTTCCTGTTCTGCCTGAGCCTGTTCAGTGTAAGGTGCAGAAAAGCCCTTAAAGGGAGACAGAAGCCTGTATCCCACACACTGATGTTTCCTGTGAGCCTTTCTAATTACCAGGGCATTCAGCAAACTCCTCTGGAATGAGAATAAATATATCCTTAATCTGGAGTCTGCTGAGGAACAGCAAACAATTGAGTAACGATTTTGTTAATATTCTGATTGCATTTGTCATGGATTGTAAAGCAGTCATTCACATGCAGTCTGTTGTTACTGACAGCAACTCAGGGCATTTCTTATCTGGATCGACTGCTGTTTGGAGTAATTCCTTAATGGAAAGGCAACTTTTATTCTCAGCAGAAACATTCAGATGCAGTAAGTGATTAAAAAGATTAGAATTGTGGTTGTTTTATTTTGTATTTTAAACCTCTTGGGATAGTAATTCTAATGATTATCTGTTAATACAGTAATGTGTCTGAATAAACACTTTGTACTCATTCTTAAAATGAGTTATAACCCTAAATGTTTGAAGACTCAGGCTGAACAAGTAATAATTTGAAATGACTCCTAGCAATGCAAACTGTAAATTGCAAAGCATGGGAATTAAAAGTTTTGGATTCTTACACGTAAGAAACTCACCTAAGGATTTGCGGTACCTCCTCCCTTGCAGTGAAGTGCAGAAGATTCTGTACTTCGGTTTAGTAAGA
Organism: Dicrurus megarhynchus; assembly: GCA_013399195.1. Taxonomy (NCBI): domain Eukaryota; kingdom Metazoa; phylum Chordata; class Aves; order Passeriformes; family Dicruridae; genus Dicrurus; species Dicrurus megarhynchus. The sequence goes on from VXAD01012327.1 coordinate 673,063, forward strand.
ATCTGTCCTTAGTGCATGACTCTTTACTCATGGCATGTGCCATATCTTCTTTTTCTTAAAGCTGAAACATATTTTTAGGTATGGGGGAGAGTAATTGCTCTTGGAATAGAAAACCTCTGCTACACAGGGAGACAATGCTGGCAGCTGCTGCAATATACCAAGGTCAGTATTTGAGAGGTAATGAGTTCATCTAAAATGACTTCAAGAACATTTTTTTCTGTGTCTTTTTCTATGATATTTGTGTTAAAAAAAAAAAAAAACAAAACCAAGAACCAAATCAAACCCAAAGCAAAACCAAAAGCCCCAAATACTTCAGAACAAAATGCCATTATCATAGGCTATTTTTAACCTTAATTATAATGCCAAGATTTGAACTATATTGATGCACCAGTATGAGATATTTTTATTGTCCCAAATCTTTCACCAGGAGTCATTATGATGAGTATGTCACGCTTAGTGCTGATGTTCTTAGAACTGACAGTCTGTACCTTTCCTCTCTCCCTTCCTGCCCTAACAGAAATGTACGGAAACAGCGATGGCTCAGTACCTGCCACGTTTCAGATCTACTACATGATTGGCTGGAAATATCATGAATCACAGGTAATGTGAAGCTCTTATTTTCTCTTTGAAGGTACTATTTAAATAAGTGATGTTTTAAAAGCTTTTTACAAAACATTTTAATTTAAAATTAGCACTTTATGTATTTTTTTCGTCTTTTTTTTTTTTTTCTTCCTTAGGCAAAACCAGCCCTGCGAGGTTCTGCAACAGTTTCATTTGGAGATCTGGCAAAAATAGAAGGACTTCTTAAAGGAGGAAAAAAATAGTTGTTCATCAGAACTAATAATTGTCTTGAAACTTCTGTAAAACTTTTAGTTGCAGACAGTCTTCACTTGTGCTTATTTAGTGATGACATCCTGAAATGCTAATAAAGTACATGCAGTAGAGGGGTTTTGTACTGTGCCACAGCATAATCTGTGTGAAATGGTGTTAATTTTTTGTTTCTAGCTAAGCGTTTGAGCTGTTTGTTCTCTCAGGTCTTTGAGAAAGCAATTCAACTCTCAACTTTTCATTAAATTACTATTTTCAAAAATGCTCCTTCCAGCATTTCAGTATCACGGGCTGCTCCAGGTATAGTTTACATGCCTTGAATGTATTTTTGAGTTATTTCTCAAGGATGATAGATCATAATAAATATTAGTGTATTATAAAAGTAAAGTATGGCAGCAGGTATATTTATAAGACATCCTATAAGAGAAACTACCAGCAAATACAAAGATATAAATTATTATGGTTTAATGGGTTGGGAAGTATGGGTAAAAAATTACTGTAAGTATTGTTTGAGATTTGAATAATTAAGTGATATTTTATCTAAATATTAGTTTAAAATTACATTTACATGTTACTTTCCACTTTTCTATGTCAGAGGCTAAAAAGCAAGACGAGTGATTTCCTCCTTAGCTGTGCCATGGAGCTATGACTTTTTCTGTCTAGAACTGCATTACCAGAAATTGATATTATTTGCAACTATGATCCATTAATATGAGAAGTTTAGAAAAATATATCTGCCCAGAGATTTTGCTTGATTGTAGCATTCATAGAGATGGGGAGAAACAAAAAGAATAAAGACTATATAACCAAATACACAGTTGAATAAGTTTTATCATAGTACCGGAGTGGTGCACCAATACTGGTGGAACTAAAGCCTTTTTAAGCTTATTTCCTAGGCTTTTTTAAGATTATCCACCAGGTGGAGTTTGACAGAATTTGTGTGTGGCACAAACCCAACAGGCCAGATAGGCAGAACCCTTCCCATCTGTAAGGTCCTGATTTGGGGGGGTTATTTTAACTACCAGGCTTTGACTTTGAATAAGAAATGGGCAGAGAAGGTACAAATCATGAGAAGGAAGGCAGGAATACTCTGTCCTTTTTTTGCTTAACAAGCCTAACCCGTAATTATGCAAGGGAAATGAGTTCATCTTTCGTTTTCTTAGAAAAGAACAGTAATGCTCCTGGAGAAAGGGGGAGAGACTCTAAATGGTCTGATAACCTTTAAAGCCCTCTAAAGACTAAATCTAAAACAAGAGCTTGTTTCTGTGAAAGCCTCTTTTTTTTTTTTTTTTAATACTACATCAGTGGACTCAATAGAAGATACTGCATCTCTCTTCAGGTCTTCTCTGGCTTAAATAAAATTCCCTTGTTTCTGGAGGAATCTCTGGTTTGCCAGATGTAGGTTTACTGTGAAGTTATGTGTCACATTAATGTAACTTTATAAATCATTGCTTTAGTAGGTTAATTTCCAGTCACTTGAGCTGGTGGTTGTGACTCAGACATGTTAAGGGAATGAGGAGGTGGAATGTGCCGGGTAAATGTTAATTGGAGAAGTGCTCCTGCTGTGCTCCTTTGAAGTACTCAAGTTATGGAGAAAAGGAAGGATTTCCAGTTCTTTGATTTCATATTTCATAGATGGCATACGTAAATAGTAAAGTGTTTTGGTAGTGGGGAAACATACCTTCTGAACAGGGAGAAAAGATGGGTAGTTTTCTTCTAGCACTTGGGGGGGAAAAAAGGTGGAGATATTCCATTAATTTGGAAAAAGGCTGGGGAGTAATAGAAGTAACGAGTAGTAAATATGCCATTGGAGCAGTGTGGGTTGGAATATGGGGGCATAAAACGGGCAGGCAAGGTGTTCATTTCCCTGGCTATGTTTGAATAACTGCCGTTGTGTGGGCTTTTAACTGCAATTATGGGGATTTTTTCTGTAGTACTTCTTGAAATGCTAGGTTATTCCTGGTTTCTACGAGTTGCTTGAATAAGTAACTTTGAAAACACTTCGTTTACTATGAATAGGTGTTTTTGTCACAAGGCTCTGTTTCATTTTAATTCTTTTTCAGATTTAAGTCTTTATGGCTTTCTAAAATTGTAATGAAGAAGAATGTGGTTTCCAGTTGCTAGCCTAGTACTTTGTGTATGCTGAGAGTCAGCTTTTGCAGAGTAAGTAACTTCTAAAAAGTAGTTGTGAAGGTGACATAATGTCTCTTGTAAGCTTAGTCAGTTTAAAGAATCTTTATGCATAATACAGAATATTTTTCTGCTGATTACAGAATGAGAAAAGAATTCAAGGAGACAATTATTTTGATTAATCAAAAGCTAGGAGCCCATAAATAAAATAAAAATAAGTTTAGAAGAAGCATGGTTGCACTTAATGAACATGAGTTTTTTTATTTTAGGGTTTGAGTCACAGATCAGTGAGTATGCTTGGTTTGTGTCTTTGGTTACAAGATCTGTCAATGTATAGTTTTATTCAAGTCTGTCTAGGATAAAGGAGTGAGATCCTATACTTTGAAGACTAAGAATTTGTGAAGTTAAAACATGAGAGAGGATTCTTCATTACCTCTAATTTATAAAAATGTCATCAGCAGAAGTACAGAAGTGAACCATACAAAAATAAATTTAACTGTATTTCTTTACACTGTTTAAAAAAGAAAATTATGAATTACACTCTTCTAATGTTTTCTAGAAGAACTAGGAGCTAACACTGAGCTTTCAGTTGCAGGGGGAGAAACACACCAGGCTTTCATATGGTGTTTCATTGGAATTTCCTGAAGCAAAAACCTGATCTCAGGGATTAAATTCATTAGAGCATCTTGTTTAAGAAGCCACAGTTTAGAAAGCTAGCATGTATGTTAAACCTCTTAAGTTTTCATTTGTCTAACCCAAAGACTTAATATCCACTTTTCAAAGATGTTATCTATTTTTGCCAAGGTTTTGGAGCCATTACTTTGGAGGAGTGCAATTACTGTAGTGCTTTGATTGGAATCAGTCTGAGTAGTGAAGCAAGCGTGACCTATGTAGACAGTGCTTTGATTTCCTGAATATCTTGGGTGCCTTCAGGTGAAGGAAAAGGAAGAAGAGAATAAAAAAGAAAAATAAAAACATGAGATAGGTAAGTTTAGCTGAAGGCTACATACCAGAGTGAAGCAGAAAACACTGAAGGAGTGCATTTGCTTCTTGTAGGGGAAAAACAACTCATGGCCTACTTAAATCAAGTTAGAATTGAAGTGATTTGTTGATAGCTTGTAATTAACTGTTAGTCCATGAACTATACATGCAGGATTAATAGCAGCAATATAACAGATAAATGACTACTAGACCCTTAGAAAACCTTAGTAAACACCTTCACATACCTAAACACACTCCTGTAGCAACCCCCCCNACCCCTGTCCCTTTAACAGGAGGTTTCAGTGGTATGAGCCCACCCTTCTCAGAGTAGGTTATCCTGTGTGCATCCATCATCTTAGGAGATGTGGATGCTGTAGCTGCATTCTTGCCTGGGCTGTTCGTGTCACCCATGAATCCACCCAGCTGTTGGGGTAGGACCCCAAAGGTGACACGGCAGGAGTGACCTGTGCTTGTTGCACCCTGTGCTCTCAGCCCACTGCCAGGGGAAGGTGTTCCCTCAGGCCTCCACAGAGCTTGAGGTGCCAGGGGCACCTTCTTGGTATCAGACCAGGTTTCCAGGTTTTCACTGCTTTTTGCTCCCTGCTAGAAATGTTAGGGCTTTTTATATCTGATTTTTAAGCTGATTCTTCTTTCCCACCTGAGGTCTCTTGGTAACTGCCTGATTACTGGTTGGTGGTTATCTTCATTTTCAGACAATCTCTGCAGATGTTGAGCAAACAACCTCTCAGTACTGGAAGTTTTGTTCACACACATTGCACTTGTATTTCTATCATAGCAGCTGATGTCCAGGATTTTCTGCCACATTGTACTCCATGTAGCTTTCCCCCATTATTTGGAGCTGTTTCTTGGGATAGAAGGTATGTTGATAAAGGAAGAAACAAATTCCTCACAAAAAGTGTTCCTGTTTGGAACCTTATTTTGGAGCAGTGAAATGAAGAATACTGGGGAATCTTATTTGGCCTCAAACTGTTCATGATAGGCCAGAATATATTTATTTAAACTTACAAGTTTTCTAATAATAATACATAAAATAAGGAGGTTTCATTGTTGTCATGCTAATAAATCCCAATTCATGCATTTGTTTTTCTGCATTCTGTAGGCATTCCTTACAAATTGTACAAGTTGAAGAGCAACTTAAAAGTTGGCATCTACACATTAATGTGTGACTTCTCATCGATTTATTCTTTTAATAGTGCACCCACAGTTTGTGTGAGTACATTAAGAACAAGTGTACAAGCAAAGAATGAAACTGCCCTTGTGAATTTACCATGAAAAATTCCATACTTCTGATCAAATATAATTTCTGGTTTCATAGATGACAAAACTACAGGGACAGAAATACATTGGATACATTTCAGCAGCCTTCCAGAACTAAAGGAGCTGCAAAAGAGCTGGTGTGGTGTGGGAAACGCAGGAGCAAAAGCTTCCACAGAGAGTGAAGGGTTTGATTTACAGCCCTGGAAGAAACTAGATCTAGCCTAATTAACAGAGATTTATGGACCTTAAACAAGAGAATTACAAGCCTGAGTTTCTGTAGTTAAGTAAGAATATATATCGAGTGTTATAGTTAAAAAAGTTTTAAGTATAGTGATGTAATTTTATAGTAATAAGTTAAGGATTTAGATGTAACAGTAGAAAAATATAGGTGTACGTGACAAGATTTATTATTGGTCGAGAAACCTCTGCAGTGCAGCAAAAACTACTAGAGGTGATAGGTCAGAAAGTCAAAACAAAGTTTCGTTTTAAGTGTCTATTGGATTAGAAAGTTATAAATTGTCTGGTAACCCTAAATCTTGTGACTCTTCTAGTCATGTCGGCTTATAGCTAAATCTCACGCCTCAGAGACTGATGCCTTGTTTGTTATTTTAAGCAATAAACCGTAATGATCTCGAAGTGTCCCCTCTCTCATTGAGAACGCCGACGGAAGAAAAGCGCGGGTGGCGTAGCCGCGGGAAAAGTAAAAGTGACAGTAACAGTGTGGGACTTTTTAAGGGCATGTAGTGACAAGGGGTGATGGCTTTAAACTGACAGGGGGTGGGTTTAGATTAAATAATAGGAAAAAATAACTCTCTGTGTGGGTGGTGAGGCCCTTGAACAGGTTGCCCAGGGGAGCTGTGGATGCCCCATCCGTGGAGAAATGTTCCAGGCCAAGGTGGATGGGGCTTGCAGCCACCTGGTCTAGCAGAAGGTCTCCCTGCCAGTGGCAGGAGGTGGGAACAAGGTGAGCTTTAACATTTCTCTCAACCCAAACCATTCTAGTATCTTATGTATAAAATACCACCTTTTTAGCCAAATTAACAACGTAAAAGAAGTTATTATTTTACTTGGTACATGCATTAGTTTAAATGGTTTGAATCTCTAACCTTGAATGTTTTACATCTGAATATTAAAATATCACTTGTTCTGTGGAAATACTAGCCAAAATGAACAATTTACTAAGGGAATCTACTGGGTAACAGGCCTAAGAAATAGTAACTTAAAGTTTTTGTTGATAGGGGATCATTGTACTTCCTGAGGTTTTTTCCTCCCTGGAATTTTTTCCTCCCAGAATTGTTTTCTCCCTAAACTGAGACACTAATGGTTGTATGTAATGCCCATTTTTGTAGTCGGTCCATCACCTTCTCTTCACAAAGTGTGTATTGCTGTTGCATTCAGGCTCTTAACAAAAACTACTTAAGGAATGTTTTGAAGTCTCCCATTTCTTTTTCTATCATGTATTCTATTTTTAGTTTTGTGAAGATCTATTACTTTATTCCAGTTCTAGATCTATTGATTGCTTTAATTTGATGCAGAACTTATATTTGTTACAGAACTCCTGATGTTATTTCCTAATGTCAGTTGCTTTCACTTCCATAATTAAAAATGCAATTCCCATCAAATACCACTTCAGATTTGGTGATTATATTCCCAGTCAATATCTTTTCTGACTCAAAAGCGGGACGCCCAATCTTACAGTAATATTGCAGTTCTGAGGCAGCAGCTGTCATAAGCTTTACTTGGTAAACTAATGCTGAGCTTCATAGGTAGCTAAGTTCAAAATATAAGTATCCACTTAACACAGATTTGCATAGCATCTTGTCCATGCCTGACTTTTTGTCTGTGATTTTTTTTTTTTTTTTTACCTATAATTGTGTCAGAATTTCTAAAAGAATAGCTGTGCTGGAGCTACTGCCAAGAGGTTTTGTTAATCACATCTCAAACAAAGCATTCCTCAGATGATTTTGCCTCCAGGATTCAGCTTCGAAGGCATTCTCAGGGGGAGCTGCGGTGCTGTCACAGCACTGTTGAGTCAACAGATGTAGAGCACTTGTTTGATGCATGGATGACTGATCTTCGATTACCACCTTTCACAAAACAAACAAAAACATCTGTTCTTTTATTTATATGTGAGCCTTCCAAGTAGGAGTGTACATTTTTCTTTTGTTTGTTTTTGTTGTGTGTGTTCTTTTTCCCTCCTGACTCATTGAATCTTCATTGTATGGAAAGTGAAACTTTGAGCACTGAATGGATTGGGTGATTGCATCTCTATTCAGGATGTTTTACAGCATGGTGGCTGGTATTTTTTGGTACCTAAAAGTTTATTATCCCTTAGAAGATAGCTAAGCACAGAGTTTTAAATTAAATTCTATCCCAAAGATATGGCATTAAGGTAATTGTATGATTATTTATTAGCCTATGGTTGGAACAGACTTAGTTGTTCTGCTTTGGGAAAGAATTCAGGTTTAAGAACCCAAAGGCTTCCAAAGTGTTTCCCTGCAGAGAGTTAGTAAATCTTCACAAATATAAAATTACTCAGTCCCTGCACTCCTTTCTGGCTTTTTCTGCTGGACAGATTGGCTTTGTTATACTGGCTCTCCTAGATCTCTGAATAGTCGCATAGTGGCTGTGCACAATTTTAGAAGTCTTGAGAATTGAAATCAGAAAGCCCCTTGGCTGTAAAAAGGATCTGAGAGCTAGATCACAGAATGGCTTGGGTTGGAAGGGACCTTAAAGCTCATCTAGTCCCGACCCCCCTGCCATGGGGAGGGACACTTTCTGCTAGAGCACCACCCTGAGTGCTGCAGCAATACAAATGCTTCTGTGCACCTACTTGTTCAGCCTCTGCTTTTGAGTATTGCTGAATAACTCCATTTAACCGTGCTGTAAATATTATTTGTTTTCGAGCAGTTAACCATCTTGAAAACACATCAACATGACTTAGTAAGTATAACACTTGATGAATTTACAAATGAATCTTGGCATAAGGCAAATGCATTTTAACACTGCGGTTTGTATGCATGCTCCCTGCATATTTATTTTCAACTTCCAGTTGATTAGCCGCTTTGTCTTGTGTGCAGAAATGGCCTGTTTAATGCAGTAGGAAGTCGAGTAGAAGCCAGCATTTGTTAACAGATGCTTTGAACAGGCACAGTCAGACATTTTAAATTATTCTAACTAAGCAGGAATTCTAATTTATTTCTAAAGATAGAAGTACAACAACCCAATTACCTAGTTTCCTCACAGAGCGTAATGAGTACAATTAGCATAAAATTGGTCTATAAATTTAATGGGCAATTTCTTGTGTGGACATTGAAAACACTAGTAAAAATGTGGCAAGCTATATTAGAGTCCATATAGTAACTTGTTCCCATTGGATGCTTCCTTGACAGAAGGCATTACTGTAAAATATCAATCAAATCTGTTCAGTACAAGGAGTTTCTAAAGTATTGGTTCAAACAGGCTTGCCAGTAGGTTTGAAAGTGCCTTCAGTAAGAGAATTTTGTTGGCTGGGTTGGCAGTAGGGTTTTTTACCTTTTAAAGATGGTATTCTGACTATGAGTTCAAACTTGTAGTATATGTGAGGATGTGGCCAGTTCTGTGTGGGTAGCCTCATAAGAATAGCTGGATCAGTTGTTCTAAATGTAGAATATACCCACAGCTGATAATAAAGATAATAAAATACGACTTAATACTCTTGGAAGTGCAAGGGGTGCTGGAGTCCCACAGCTGATGCAGAGGTTCTCAAATCATGATTCTGGCTGGTGCCAGCACTTGTGCAGTTGGTTGGATGTAACCAGCTGTGGGGCATTTCAGAAGTTCTAGATGATGGAACCTAAAGGATAATTTTGCCTCCCTTCTACAGCTATTTGTTTATCATGGGAAGTTCTCTATGTGAATGTATATTCATCTAGTACAGTAAACTGAGACATAGCGTAAGTTGCAGTGACCTGCTGAGACTAAAGTGGTGAAAATTAATGCTGTGAGAGAGAACACATACTTGGAAGAACATGAAGTTTCTTCTGCTTTGTCTGTTCCCTAGAGAGTGAATAAACAAACAAAAAACCCAACCTTGAGGCTTGAAGTTTCGGACCAAGTTCTTCAAAGTATATTTTCATGATGGATTTTTGATTTCACCCTAATGCAAGCTGACATTACTGGAAAGAGAGATAAATGTAAAAGACTTTCCTCTAAAACAAACTTACCAATCATGAAAATGCTTTAATTCCTTCAGGAGTGCATCCATTTTAAAGGTACTTTTATTGCATTATTCTGTTAAGTACAATGAATAAAATTATAGCTGTGACTGTGAAAATAGCAAGTTATTTCTTGTGTATTAGAACAGCAACTCTCTTAGGGATTTAAGCCCTACCACACTTTTCCCTGTCTGATAATTTCATACAGTGCACTTGCCTGCCTTCCTCTTCTGCCTTATCACTAAGCAAATGAAATAGTTTGCAGGTTCTGGGCTGCTTTGGAGAGCTGGTGGGCCACTGTGTGTACTCTGTGACTAGCAGCCTGCCAAAAAAAACAGGAAGTGTGTTCAATTTATTTGGTTGTAAGGCCATTAAAAGATGTATCTTTACATTTCTAGGATTTAACTCAGGGTAATGTAAATTATTTTATTAAAATATATTAACACATAATTAACAATTCTGTTCTAGGTTAAACCCAAAGAATGTTAATCCTATGGGATTTCTAACTTCGTTTTTTTCCAGAAATAGTATTTTAAAGTAGGTATAAAAAAAATGGTCTTTTTTAAGTTTCTGAACTCAATGTGAACCCCACAGTGAGGGGAGAAAAGCATGGAGCAGTCCATTGCTGGCCTCCCTCAAACTGAGCTGTACTCTGCTAAAATAGAAGTTCTTATGGAGGAGAAGTGTTCTTACACCTTTTGTTCGGAGAGAGTCACAGAAAAGATAGGTCAAAGTTTTAAATAAGTCTCTTGGGAGAGTGTATTCATATCTTACCTGATAAATCAGTGCATCTCTCTTCACTAGTAGCGAAGATTAAAGATCTGATTCTCTGATAAGGATGTTTTGGCAGTAGAAGTAATAGGAAGTAAAATATTTTGTTGGTCTGTGTAGGAATTTGGGTGTGTTTGACTTGGAATGTGAAACTGCCTCACTTAATCCTGATTATAGGAATAAAGTTATTCACAGGTAGTGCAGGAAGGGGCTGATTTTTGTGCCTGGACTTGCAGGGGTAGCTGCTCCTGAGCCCCAGCAGTGTTTCAGGGCTGCCCTCCCTTCTGCAGGCAAAAAAAAATTTAAAAAAAATTTTAAAGTTCCCATCTCTGGAAATGTGGTTAAGCTGGATGGGACTCTGAGCAACCTGATCTGGTTGAAGGTGTTCCTGCTCGTTGCAGGGAGGTTGGACTAGATGGCCTTTAAAAGGCCTTTAAACCAAAACCATTCTATGATTCTCTGCAATCTTACTAACATGGAAATTATAATGTATTTCTCCCATAAAATGCTTTGTGACTGACAAAATAGAACTAGATGTAACCACAAAGCAAACCCCTGTTTCCCAAGAAGTTTCAGAAGTTAAAAATATACATACGGGTAAATTTGGAAGTTGGCTGCAAGGTCAGGTAAGTAGAGCAACATTATTGCTTGTAAAAATAATTGTGTTGATTTTTCTCGTCTGTGAATTTTTTTCAGCACAGGCTTTTACCATCTATTGGAAGCAGAACACTTGTGCTCTGAAATGAATAATTAGCTGTTGAAGTAGGTCTGTACTGTGTCAGAACTGTCTTCCACTTGCCTTCTCTTATGTAACAGAGAAATTAAAACTAAAATGGGGAAAAGTTACTAAATCCTATCCAGAGGTTTAACTTTTAAGTGAAAGTGAGATTGTGATGTTAGGAAGATGCTGCTTGGGAAAGACACCTTTCCTCCTAGTGTTCTCCTAGTAATCATATTTTCAGCAGTGTTCTTGCAGAACTGAATTTCTGAGCATACTTCATTTAAAAAAATAATAGTGATTAAAACTCTAATATGGTGCCATTAACTGACTATTTTTGTGAAATGGTACCATGAGAAGCAAATCATTTAACAGTAATAAGGACATTAAATTCAGCATTCTATGAACCATATATAGTTTGTATTTTAGTAAAACATGCACATTTCATTTTTTATAATGTACTTTGCATAAATGCTGAATGTGATTACTCTTTTTTGTCTATATTTGCAGCTATTGTCACTTGTATTAAGCTGTTTTGCAACTTGTCCAGCTCTGTGGAATACAGCTAACTGTATGTTGCTGTCTACAATTAACTGTTTTATTAAAAGGCATAATTATTTATTAAAAAAATTATTAAAATCCCTGTTCTGGTAAAGTTTACCGGAACACAATATAAACTGACCACAGGAGAATGAAGTCTTTGATGGAAAGGAAATGTAATTTGGAAAGGTACAGCTCTAATAGAGGAATGTGTGTGACAGCCATGAAGACCTGCCTCTTTCACTGAGAACTGGAATAGTGAAGACAAGGGAAGGAAACTGAGGAAAGAAAGATAGCTCATAACCTAAATGTTGAAATTCACACTCAAAACAAATGAGAGAGATGGGTTATTACCAGCTCAAGATTTCAAAAAGTAAAGTATCCTATTTCTCGTTAACCTTCTTTAGTAATTTAGATTTCATGTGTGTCTTTCCATTTCACCTTTTCATGCCCTGCCTTCCCTTTTATATACTGTAGACAACTCTCTGCTAGTTTTTAATTTCCAAGCTGTGTTACTTCGAGGTACTCAATTATATATCACAATGGTGTCTTTCTTTCCATTTACTGAATGACAGAGTGCATATCATTTCTGCATTGATTTGTGTGTTGGGTTGCCACAAATGCTTAGGCTTAAGACCTTGACATTAGTTCCTTCTCCATAGTAATTTATGTCAGGAAAACTCAATTGTTTGAGCACTCCTGGAAAGTAAATGCAAGAAGTGCCCTGATATCATCAAATTCACTGAAAAAATATAAGAAGGAAAAAGGTGCAAAGTGAAGATATGTGGGTGCAGATCTGGAGTGTGGTTAGACATGGAGATAAGCCTTGTAGCCTGCTTGAGCTCAGGTATTTTTTTTGCTTATGCAGAAATTAGTTGCATGTATAATCTGACAGTAGGTCACACAGCTGTTTGGCTAGAGCAGGTCTGGAACTTCGTCCTCCAGATTGCCAAGTTACTGCAGTTGGTGTTTTCCTTTGCTGCAGGCGCTTGTTAGTGTTTTTTAAAGCTGCTCTGAAAGGGAGCAAAGGGTACAGCTACAAACAGTGATACTTGTGGCCATTATATAAATAATGTCATTGTTCTAAATGGTCCGAGATAGTTGCAGGGATGGAAGTTTAGGCTCCTGATGAGGGAGCCTCTGCAAAGGAAAGGCAGAAGGCACAAAGAATTGAGGAATGAATCTTAATTGTACTTTCTGTCTGCTCCTTGTTGCTCAGGCCCTGAAGTGCCAAGTTTTCTAAGTGCCTTGAATGTTTCTGAGATGGTTTTTTTTCCCCCAAGTGGAATAAAAGCAGTTCATAGCAGCACATTTGTTGTAGTTCTGTGTTCAGTTGGAAGGTAGAAGGACTTCTGAGGGCAAAACCCTTGTTTTGGGACTTGACTCGAGAGCATTTTTGCTTCCTCTTCTTGTTACCAAAAATAAAAAGCATTACTAAGCTAATGATGTTTGCAGCTATGCCAGGGAAGCTGTATTGCTTCTGTGTGCTTGCACAGAGTATTGACAGAGAACACTAGGAAAAGGACTCGGAAACATGGGGCATTTGGAGAGGAGAGCTCAGACGGCACCACAGGCTCAGCTAAAGCCTGAGATATCAGTTCACATAAAAGTCAGAGACTTTTGAATCTGAAAATGAAAAGCCTAAGTGTCAACGGTAAAGGAATGGTAAAAGCAGCTTGTCAAGGGTGGGATGGTTAGCAGCTGGATCCCCAATACACTGAAGAACTCAGGGTGACAAGCAGGAAAAGGGGTACTGTCAAAAGTATCTAGTATGGTTTCAGGATCAGAGAGAGAGAGAGAGGAAAACAGGTTTATAAAACAACATGAAAGATAGGATTTAGCAACAGCTTCACTATAGGAGAAATAGGTTTGAGTGTTCTAATGATGGGAAAGAAGAACAAGTTTGAATGAGGGGAAAGGGATCTGACAAACTTGAAACTTTCTTTTTGTTAGTTAGCTGGAGGTGACAAGGCACACCTTCATTTCTGGTGCTAAAAATGGGAGCTTGGAGTACAGCCAGCAGATATTTAGATCACTCAAAGGCAGAAATGACTTTTGGAAATACTGAGAATAGGTGATGTCATTTAGGTGAAAGAGACAAAGTGCACCAAAAGAGGCTGCAGGAAAAGGAAATCTTTGTTTTTATCAGCTTATTCAATCAGATTAAGTTTTAGGGGGAGAAGTAGTTACTGCTTCTCCTTTCTTCTTTGACATTATATAAATTGATAGGTGCAGTCATTGAAAATATTTAAAAAGTTATTTGGAAGATAAGATTTGGCCTTTGTCATCCTGGTCACTCAGATATGTCAAATTTCAGTGAAGGAAAGGAAAAAGAACGTTGTAGATTGAAAATTATTGGAAGTAATAGAGCAACAGGAATTACTTTGCTATACAAAACACTGAAGAGGTTTTGGAGAGAGGCTGACTGGAACAGGTTCAGTGACAGAGGTGAGAAGCTGAAAATGAGACGAGTCAGTGTGGGGAGTGGTATAGGCTGACTCCTACTCTATGTGAAATTCACGGTCAGCTCAGTATTTCTTGGCACTGTGAACAAGGTTGAGTTTTAATGCCTAGGAGGTGAGAGGAAAATAAATTTCCTCTCCCAGAGAGGATGAAAACTGACTCCTGTGGTTGCTGCTACCTGCCAGAGAGTGAGTAAATCTGCAGCAGTTGTAGACAAGAAGTCAGATGCAGTGCCATGGCAACTGCTCTGAGACCAAGCAACTCTGCCTCTTCTTGCTTTCTTATGTTATGCTTTTTCCATCCCATTGGTCTGAAAGGTTAGTTATCTTTTCTCTCCCTCCCCCCCAGTAATTGCTTGCTTTGATAATAGTGCATAAAAATGAGGAAAGACGTCATCCAAATTGTTAAGGCAAGATAAGAGCACAGGGATTAAATCACTTGAAAAGGCATCAACAATACTGGTTGCTTTTAATGGACAGATGAGAAGGTATGTTTCTGTTTTCTGAATAAAGCCTTCTCCTCAGCACAACAGTAAAATAAAGTCTGTCGGTAGGATTGATTTAAGGGTACAGATGAGGAAGTACTTCAGGATATCTGTTTTACATTGGCAGCTTCATACAATACAGTCCATTCGTTTTTGAAGGCTCCAGTGGAGTCGTGCTGGCTTGAAAGTTTCTCAGAGTTTTCATGCTGATTGGTAAAACTTTTTGTGCCTGGGGTCTTCAGGAGCTTGATATCTGTCTTTGGGGCATCACCTCTTAGGGACATGCTTCAGAATACTGAAGAAACCTTGGTGACTTCAGTAAAGACATTTAATCTTGATTTGAGACCTCAAATACCACAGAAGCTATCACAGGCCTTAGTTGCAATGGTTAATTATTCACTATTTTAAAAAGGTGAACCTTACTTTCAGCCTTAAATCTGCAGTTTGCAGCTGGTGCATTGATTATGGATTGCTATAACAAGACTGTAGCCCTTCAGAGTAAAAACATACCCAAGAGTGGATGGTGATCAAATTATGTTTTAACACCCTTGGGTGAAAAATAAAGTAAATGTCTTTAGAACTGCTTTTTCTTTAAATAGCATTTAATTGAACTAAGGACTTTATATTTAACAGGGAAGATATTTTTACCCGTTTCCCCTCAATTTTTATGCTTAATTTCTTTCAATTTTTTGAGGCAACTTGATGACTTTTTTGCTAGAAGAGATTCATTTAGTTAAATACAATTTTTTTTTCTTTTACAGTTTTACTGACTGTAGATATGGCACAGAGTAGATAACTTCTGATGCAAAGAATATTTATGTATGATGGTTATGTAAGTGAGAGGTATGGTTGCACAACCTGAGGATGTGAAAACCTGCTGTCCATCATTTTTAATATGCATAAAGCTTCATAGCATGCTATTTTGTGAACTGATCACAGAACAAATCCTTTGATGACAGAATAATTGCATTCTCAGGACCAAATGTGGATTGATTTCACCAGTGTGAGAAAAAAAATATATGGTACAGAAGTTCTTAGAGCAGCTTTCCAGTTCAAAAGCCCTTTGGTAATGGTGGACAGAAAAGTAGCAGTAGAACTAAGTGAGATTTTACACTTCTGCAGCACAGCTAAGCTATGAGCCAGACCTTAGTGTTTTAACATGCATAAAGTATTCTATGGTTTAATGAGATCTTGAGCTCTGGCTCTGAAGATTGTTAGTGCCCTGGTGAATAGCCCTTCAGACTTCAGGCATACAATGGGAATTTGCTTCCTCTTTCAATTCTTCAACTTCTTATTTCGCTAAATATAAGCAGCTGTCAAAATTCATTATATATTATAGTACCCCTTTTTGCTATTTTTAACTCCATCTCATTAAGTAGATTACATGGTTTCCTTTAGTAATTAAGTGCAGATTAAATATTACATTAAAAACAAAAGAAATGACACTTTTTCAACTGCCATTATGAAATTAGTAAAGGCAAAAGAGCTACTCTGATGTTTTTCCAGAAATGTTGGTCAATAAAATAAATATATCTTGTCCTTGTTGATGTAATTGTAAAGTCAAAAATGTCACGATGAAATGTGCTTTGTTCTTTCCCACTTAAATTCCATTCAAAGATAATTCATTTTTTGCCTATTTTATCCTTTCATTCTTTGGGTAATAGTGACTTCCTTCCAAGAATTTTGTTGGATATGGGTTATCTGGACACCAGGAAACCTAAATGTTAGTAGAGTCAGGGAACAGAGAAAAAATGTACATCTAGTAGGGGCTTGCATATTAGTTTGGTAAGTATTGACTATTTCCCCCAGCTACATAGAGTCAAATCAATCCATGAAAATTACTTGTAAAAATTCTCCTGCATGTTTTAAGATTTGATCAAGACAAGCATTATGGACCCAAACCTTTCTTCTTAGGTACTTGCAGAGTCCAAAATCTAAATTGAACCTATTTAACATCAATCAATTAAGACTCTCTATAGAAATAAGAGAGGGATTAGTTCACCCAGGGATTTGATTCCCACCTAAGACTTGTGTCATCCTTGAAAGCACTTCTCTGCTTTTACTGCCCATAGGGCAGTGCAAGGCAGCCACTCTCCAGCTCCAAGCACCCTGCTAATGCCTAAAGTTGGGGGAATATAAACTCGATGGCCCCACTGAGCTCACTGTAGCCAAACTGCTCAGTGTAGCTTGGTCCTGTGTCTTTGGAGTTAAGCTCTACACTCGCCTCCTGCTTCGAGTTTGGTTCAGGTATGGCTTAAGTATAAAGTAAGAGTATGTTGTTAATTATCTCAATCTGGATCCTAGAGAGATTTCTTTGGGTAATACGGTTGCTAATTCTCATTTATCTGATTTCAAACTAAGTCACCAATACATAATTTCTAAGAGCTAGATTCTGCTCCCCAGGTTGGGATATAGTGACAATCAGCCCATTCTGTCAGAAGTGCTCAAGTGAAGTTACAGCATTTTCTGGAAAAGAACAAAAAGCAGCCATCATACTACCCTTATGCACCTGAGCAGTTGCATTAGACTTAGCCATTATCAAGTCCTTAATGATAGCAATTTATCAAATTAGCCTTAAAATAATACATACCTTTTTCCAAATGCTATACCATTAGCATGCCCAATTTTGACTGTCTTTATCAAATAGTAAAAAGCTTTCTTTAAAATAAAACAGTCTTTCCACTCACCTCCAAAAGGTGAAATGAGTTTGATATATTCTACATTTTCATTTTGTTTCATATGAATTGAAAAATATTAAAATGCACAAAAATGTGTTTCCCTGATTAGCTTTTTAATCTGATTTCTTGCTAAAAGTGATTATTGCACATGCAGTCCCACACACATTTGTCATGACAAAATAGCCATAGTTTAGCATGGGAGGCGGAAAGTGGCTGAATTTGAGGTCATATGTGAAGAGTTAGTTATTTCAGCAGGAAAGAATTCTGTCTGAAGAGCAAGGTCAGGTTAACTCTGCTAGAACCAGACAAACCAGCAATCTGGAATGCTTGTTGCAGCACATTGGTATATGTGGAAGATGTTACTTTTTATGAAAACATGAAATGGTGTTCCAAAGTACTACCACTGAAAATACATTCCCTGCTCTGCCCTGCTGATGCTGGTATGTCTGAAAGTGCTCACCAAATAGAAAATTAATGAATATATATGTGTGTGTGTGTATGATTTATATGTCTTTTGAGAGGGCAAGCCTTAGGCACAAGAAACTACTTACATCTTTGTTATTTTGCAAAGCCTTGCAGACTATGCTGACCTAGTAAGTCAGATTGTTCCTTCTTTTCTGACAGTGGGGTTAGAAAGAAAAAAGAGACTCACCTTCTGATTCAATTGCTTTTCCTACAGCACTGAAGGAGGAAGGAACTTTCTCCTAGTTTGATGCTATCTGACAGCCTCAATTCCCCTTTTGCTGAAGACCTAGAACCTACTCTAATGCCATATTTGCAGCCTATTATCTTTCTTTCATATTTCTGGGTTTTATAACTACTGCAATATTGGATCTTAGGATCTAGATCGAAATCTTATTATTCTGGGCACAGTGAAAACAAGTACAAGAACCAGCTTTCACCCTGAGAAGTCTTAAAATACAATCTGCTGTTCCGCAAGCTTTAATTTCTGTAGGCTGTGTCTGTGTTAGCAAACAGTGTAGAGCGGTGGATGTGGGTGTGCAGGTACTCACTGTGTGGGTTTTGAAGGGCTGAGGGGTGGCTTTACATCAGACTAGTTAAGATCTCATTCTGTGAACTAAATGCCCATTAATGGTGCATTACTGATTTAGTTTCACCTTAAGCTAATCGAGTTAGTGCACATCAAAACTGGTCCACAGTGTGAACCAAATCAGGTAAATGGGGACAGTGAGATTTGCTTTGAAAAGTACATTCTTGAGCACAAGGAGCAAACCCAGGACTTTTTGTGTAAAACTTGCTGTTGTAGGAGCACAAACATGATTGGTGTCCAAGACATATGCATGCTCAGTGCTTAGGGAATCCGTGTATCTAAATGGATCCAGTTGGAAACAGTGGCTTAATATCTTCCGGTGAAGCTTGGTTTCTATGATTTTCTGTGCCCAAAACACAGGCATTAATGACTTACACACACAACACTCACAAGTTTTTTGTGTGTGACAGTGCCTGCCTTGAGCACAACTCAAGGAACACTGTTACAGCAGAGGGCTGAAAAATATCCCCATAAACATCCAAACCACTGTTGCCTTTTGTGTTGCCCCCATTTTGCCCCAGACCCCCAGATAATTTTAACAAAATATCTGAGAGTTTCCCCCAAACCTTCTGTTACCCATCATATAGTTTAGTGCTTAAATGCTCAACTTTTGTCCATCTTCAATCCTTTTAATCCAACAGCAGTTGTTAAAAATCTCTAAGACCTAAAGCCGAGATGAAAAAAGCAGTACATAGTGACCCAGAGATATCAAATGAGCCAGCTTATGCTAAACATAATGAAATTGCATAAACATGTTGGGTAACTAGAATAAACAGGCACTAGGAAATATTTCCAGTATTCTTTTGTCTTCTTAGTAATTATTGGATGGTTCAGTAAAAAAAGAACAGTAGCTGGAAAAATTCAGTGCCAGGGCTTACACTGGAAATTATCAACAATTCACCCTTCATGTGGTTGCAGATATAAGGCCAACAAGAAATAAGAAATAATGGTCTTATTTGCCAAAACGTAGGCTTTCTGTTAGCTCTGTATGTTTCTGTTAGCTCTGTATTTGCTATTGCTGCACTAAGGACACTATTTCAAGAGTGTTGGCTTGCAAAGTAAGATACTTTCATTTTACCATCACTCATGTAAACTGGCTGTTCTACTGATGATGCTTTAAGGATATAATTATCTCTGGCAAAAACAGAATAGTATAAGAAAACTCAGATTGATTATATTAACTTCAAATGGTGAAATATGGTTTCAGCCATTACAAATAGAATTTCTTATGAAGCTCACTATGTTTCAGAAGCAGAGTTAAAAGTAAAAATTTATGACTTAAAGTACAACATGGCTACTTTTTTTTTTTTTTTTCTTTTTAAGTGCAGCATAATCTTGGGATCTTGGGAATTAGGGAAACTTCCAGTTGGTGCTTCAGTATCACGGCTAGCAATGCTCCTACTCCTACCCACCTGCAGAACGGAGCTCCGCACCATTTCCCACAGGAAGCTGAGTCAGCTCTGTTAAATAAATTGCAATAGCATGGCTTTAAGTTGTATGACAAAACTTAACAGCTACTCTTGCAGTTAATGTAGGGTACAGTCATTTTGAAAGAATGAAGTATTTGGGGAACCCGTAACTCAAAGGGCTGAGCTGGTTTTGCTTGTAATGACAGGGAAGCAGCACAGGTCTCATGAGCTATGGCTCTGCTGGCTCAGCTTGATTTCTAAGAAGGCTTAAATGTAGTTCTCTCATGCTCTGCAAGACTAAAGAGGGTATAAATATAATCAAATATGAAGCCATTAAAGCTGCAAAGCTGTGCAGTCAGGTTCATTTCTTGGCTTAAAGCACTAGTGTGCAGTTGAAATTTGAGATGCAAGGCTACAGTGGCACAAAATGCAGCAAGTTATGTCTGATGGAACCTCTGCATGGTGGGTTGTTTGGTGTGGGGGTTTTTTTGGTTGGTTTTTTTTTTGTTGGTTGGTTGGGTTTCTTTTGTTTTGGTTTGGGGGCTTTTTATGGAATATGTCAACTACTGAAACTAGAAAAGTTTTTCAGGAATAAGTATACCTATTTTATTTAGTGAAGATTTCATAGGCACACTTTGGAAGCTCTGATGAAGAATTGGAAGAGATTTCATTGGCTTGTGGTTTTCATTTAAAAAAAAATCAACAGAAATAACAAAAAACCTGCCCACCTCAAAACCTTAAGTTTTGTATGGAATTTAGAATAAATATGGTCTTGATCGCAATATCTTTGATATTTCCAGTGTAGGCTACTGAGAACTGGACATAGTCCAGTGAACTCAATGACTCAGAAATGCAGATAATCACAGAACCATTAAGGCTGGGAGCCCACAAATCAAGCCAATGGAAACTGATGAAGAGTCTGGGGTATGCCATTTTTGCTGTGTGTTCCAAGATTTTTGGTAGCTACAATCTGGAATTAAAAACTTTAATGATAACTGAGATTAGAAAGATAGAAATCTACAGCAGATCCTGCAGACATTCTAGTGCAGCTCCTTCCATGTACCCAAGGAAATAGTACTGTACCATATTCAAAATAGAGATAATTCTTAGAGATAATTCTAGAGATTATTACTATATCAGACATTATTTTTATTATTTTGATTGAATTAATGTCCATTTTATGTATTAATGTATTTTTTGTATGGAATATACGGTTCTTCAGAGCCTTTAAAATGAATGAAGGGGAAAGATAAGTGCATAGTTCATGGACCATTTGCAGCTCACCGTTCTGCACAAGGGGGAAAGTTCAGAAAAAAAAAAAAAGCAATCACCTGTACAATTTAAAAGAAGTTGCTGTGATGTTAGATAAGGAAGAAATAGAACTTCTCAACCACAATTTCCTCTGAAATGTGAGTTAAGTCTAAAGGAAAACCATGCTGAAGCACTGGAGAGACTTTTGACCAAGGCGGTGGAGGTTTCACAGTTGAGAGTGTCAATTTCTAAATATAACTGCATTGTCGCACACTGTTTCTTGCAAAGCTGTAACAAACTGCCATCCTAACAATCTCTTATTGTACAATTGCACATTAAATTGTCACCCACTACAGAACTCCTTGTTGGTCATGTATTTTTTAATCTTGTCTACTGTAAAACTACAGGAAATACTGCAAAGGAACATTATAGGAAAAATAAATGTTATTTTTCAGGTTCTCTGCAGGAGACTGGAGCAGGCTGCCAGGCAGAAATTTCAGAAGCAGACTTGCTGTCTGAGATGCTATGGGAGCATGGAGCAGCTGAGGAACAGAGAATTACTGTTATATAAGCCTTCTATTTCCTGGCTGAACAAGACAGGTCTCTTGTAGAAACTGAAGCCACGAACCAACATGAATCCCTAATATGTGTGACAAAGCGTAACAGCGAAGTGGGAAAAGGCATCCAGGTGTCAGAGCTCTGCAGGGTGCACCCCAGAGCTGCCCCAGGTGTCTGTCTCTGGGGTGCATCAGATGAAATGTAGGTGAGTGAAATTGTTTTACTGATAAAAACCTTTCACACAGGAAGCAGAATGGGCAGATCTGGTTTGTAGGGACAAGGGAAAGGGTAAATGGTCCTGGGCCAACAGGTTCCTTCTCTCCAGTTGGTGCCTTCCATGGCAGTTTTTATCAACTCTTGCAGTGGGATGCAGTCACTAAACTGTGCCATGTGTGGTATCTCGCTCCTTTGTAGTTCATGCTTAAAGGGGAAGAGCAAAGAAAGATCCCGCCAGAGTATTCAGGTGGATTCATTTCAGCCTTCTTTGTATCTTAAGAAGGAAGGAAAAAAGACGAAGTAAGTGGAGAGGGAAAAGAATTCTTTCTCAATCCAGGACTGGATAAAGTTGATGCAAATCTTGGTTTGATTAGCAGGTATAGGAGTCATTTACAGTCATTTATCTGCTTTTCCCCCAGTGCTTTTGTCCTAAACTTCTTATTTTGCACTGCAAAATAAGGCAGTTATCAGCTGCTTTTCTGTTATCCTCTGAGGGGAGCATTCTGCAGCTGCTCAATTGCACTCAGAACAGTGGAGAATGATCACCATGATTTACAAGGAGGCTTCAGGTCAGTACCCTGCTGAGGAAGTGAAGGAGCAGGGGCTGATCAGACAAAGATAACTGCTTCTGCCTGGAAGTTAAACGGCTGCCCTTGAGGGGAGATCACATAGGGACTGCAGGTTCAATCGCTCCAGCGATGTGGTAATCACTAGATGGGTCATTTACCTAAGGAGTCTGGAGATAGCAATAACTATTCATTACTGCAGAGCTATCAAAATGATGGCCCTCTTTTTTCCTTATTTTCTTGGGCTTCTTTTCCCTGAGCATATAGAGAGCAAAACAGGAAAGCCATTATATTAGACAGCTCTTAAATAAGATGTAACATGAGCTTGGTTGTAAGTAGTATTTATAAATGGTACTGAAAAAGAATAAAATCCAGAGAGGACAGTCTACTGCTATTAACACAAATTATTTCCACTCATGGGTTTGTGAAGTTCTTAGTCCAAATGAACTGAACTTCCTACTTTGGAGAGAGTAATGTCACAAGAGATTGGCAGTCTTCCCTTTCGAGCACAGGAGTAAAAGGAGAAAGATGGGCATTCAAATTGGTGTCATCCGAAGAACAATAAACTCATGCCAAAGAAATCTTTGTTCAAACTGCCTGGGGCACTACTTGGTGAAAGAGTCTAAACATGTTATTCAAAGCTGCATGGTTAAAGAGCACAGGTTGTAGAGGCCAGACAGCTGATACCCATTAAAGGGAGAGCTGTTCTGGTGTCGATAAAACTGATCTGTTGGCTTAGACATTTAGCTGGGATGCAGAAGACTTGTATTCTATTTCAGGTTTTATAAAGACAGCCCATGCTTCCTGGACAGTTACTCATCCAACTTCTTCTGTGGTTCCTCTGTGAGAAATTGGTGTAATTATTCTCTTGCTCATGGTCATGTGCTGGTAACCAACAGAAAAGATGACTGCCATGGTGCTTTAACTCCATGCTCCCTCCACTAAAAGTTCAGAGAAACAAGGATGAATGTGTTTTTTCTGTGGGCATTGCTTATGAAATATGTTCTCACTGAAACCCATTAATCGAGGTAGAGTTTGATGCACGGTTATTTGCTTGATCTAATGTTTACTGAAGTCAGCAGGAATCTTTCACTTGGTGTTTAACGTCTTCCCCTCCCTGTCTTGCTGTGATGCTTTATGGTCAGTGGAGCAGCTGAGGAAAAATGCTTGACATTAAAAACTCTTAGGATGAGTACTGAGGCAACAGGGATCCAGCAAAAATAAGCTGAAGGGTCACATAGTTCATATTTTAAAAGTAATTGTAGCGCTACAGAGACAGTGTTAGTGTAAGGACTGTTGCTGCCTTGATGGTGCAAAGGTATATGGCAAATAAGGTTGTTTAGCTCAAGGTCTAAATCAGATTTAAATGCATTTATTCTAACTTTTATTACACTTATCCCCATAGTCTGAACTGCAGAATAGAGTGCCCAATAAGCTGAACACTGACCCAATAAATCTTTGTATTTCATCCGGTAAAGCAATTGAATTTTGAAGTGGAAAATGCCATTCTTTCAATTTTTGGAACTCTTTGCTTGAGACATAACCTTCATTAGATACCACTGTCTTGAATTTGCCTTCTTTTCCCGCAAAGACTTATAATAATAACCTGGAATACAGGCAAGGTGAAACACGGAGTTTTAAACATTTAAACATTAAGATTTTAGTTGAAGGTTAGCTTTGTTGAAATTAGTTAAAATAGATCTAATAAGCAAACCCAGCTAGAGTAAATTAAGAAAATTAATTATTAGCTAGAGAGTCAGGCCTAGAATAAGTTTTTAAGATCTTATATTTGTTCAGCTGTGCTTATGAAACAGACAACACTGATTAAGAGATCTAAAGAAATGTGGACAATTACTAATTTTTCATTTGAAAACCTATTCAGAAAGGGTGAAGGGAGGGACTGGAGGTCCTCCAAGAGCAATATGTATTGTCAAAAACCAGAAAGGTAGAAAGGTCAAAGTGAGGTAGATGAGGGTTACTTCATCATTGACGACCTCTCCTCAAATCACGGGACCGCTGACCCAATTCACGGAACCAACTATGCGTGCTTAATGATTTTTTTAGCTAATTACCATACGAAGCGGAGAGTGGGAGGTGTTAATGTTATAAATATGTATTTGTATCTTGAATATATAGAACTTTCGTAGAGAAACAGACTTGGTATTGTTTTGTGACTTTGCACTGCGTATTAGGGAGCTATTCCATGCAGCTGCCCGGTGCTGAAATAAACATACACTTTCTGACTTTGTTAGAGAGTCTTTGTCTGTCTCAGTTGGGTATTGATATTAGATCAAGGCCCCTATTTTGGTAAATCAAGGAACAGAAGCAGGAGGAGCATGTTGTACAAGGAAAGGCTATGTCCAGCCACAGCCCACCCAGCTCTGCTCCAGGACAAGTGGTCCTGGTCATAGAGAAGAGCTTGGTGACGGAGGGGTGACATTCAGGCTCTGGGGACACCAGTGTCAGCTGCAGACGAACTCAATGCACAAGGATGTGGGCAATGTGCTGAAAGAAGCCAGGGAGGTAGTTCCTGAAATTGCAGGATTTTGTTCAGACAGGAATGAGGAGGATTTCAGTTTTTACTTCTCTTAGGAAAAATAAAATTTTAGTGTAGTCTTCTTTCTCCTTCACTCCTGTATGTAAGAGCTATGTGATGAACTCTAGTCATAATTTTGGCATGTTTAGCCTCTTTTCACATCAAATGCTTATTTAGGAAATGCCTGGAGGACTATTTGTAATTACTATGACACATTCAGTATGTCCATAGAGTGTTTAAAAGGGGATTTACTATTATCTACTGCCTTTATCTTTCTGTTCATAGTTTCCAGAGTGATTTTTATGTCTTTAAGACAAATTAAGTGATGAAGCTGGCCTGACAAGTAGCATTTAGATCTAAAGACCAAAATTCCTAAAAGGTCTTCAAGTTCTACAGCTATGGGATTTTTATGAATGAAGTAAGGAGCAGACACAAGAGGTCTTCAGGTAAGACACTTTCCACAGTCTTAGTAGTAAGTGAAAATGTCTTGAAAATTCTGCCATCACTTGATATTTATTCTACTGTCCATTGTGCACTATCTTTTAGCCTATGCTTTCTATACCATATTGTTATGCAGTGATAAAGGGTTCAATGAAATGAAAAACTATTAGAATGAAAAATGGGAATAAGACTATGACTTGCCTGCTTTGTACAGATAAGGGAGTATATGAAATATGTTATCAGTTTAATCCATGTTACTTTGGACATTACCACACTTACAGTTTATTAACAGTAGGATTTCTGCTCTGTAGGTTTTGTACCACCTAAGTTGCTTAGCAACCTTAACTCCAAGATAACGATGTCTCGCTGCCTGTGATTAAAGAATGATTTTTCCTGTATTCTGTTTATGATCTAACTTACGTATTTTGTTGTTTGCAAAGTCTTTTCCTCAATTTTCATTCCAAATATAGCAAGGTATATATATGTTCCTTGAAGCATTTTATCTTTAAAGTTCACTACAGTCACCTACTTGAGTGAATGCAAGTAGCACAATAGTATTATGAGAAAACCCACACTGTACAGTAATGCAAAGAACATAAAATGGAGAAGCAGCCCATAGAGCTGCTCCTGATATTGCTGTATAAATCCTTAAAACCTTTCCAGCACAAGTGCATTGCTAATAACCATGGATAATGCTCTAGTTCTGTGGTTTAATTCTCCTCTTAAATAAATAAATAGAAAGCTCTGGGACTTGCCCATATGTGATGCTGTGCTTTGGAACTGGTCCAGAAAAGTGAAATACTGTACTTTAAATGGTAGCAAATGCCTCTTGCTAAAGCTGGGAGCTGGATCAATTACTTTAATAGTATTACAGAAGTCCACTGGACCTCAACACTAACAGTATTCCGAGCTAGCGTCTGAAGGATGGCACACATTAAAATGGATATGGGATGACATTAATATATTTCAAAATATTCTGTTAATTCCTGAACAGCTTATCACCATGGTTACGGTGACAGGAAATTAAACAAACAGGAAAAATTTTAAATTAATCCATCCTGAATAAGATTCCAATGGAATCTAGAGTCTCATTTAAGCACTGGGACCCACAATAAAGAGTGACAGCTCTTTGGCTAATAATATAACCCATGCCTGCTGGAAGAGGAGGAGTTCTGTCCTGGGATTTGGGGTGTCTATCATAAATTACTTTCCATATTGTAGGAAGTGGTGGGTTTGCAATGGAGGCCTAGATAAGAGCTACTGATGTAAACTGTCTGCTTCCAGCAGACTGGAATTAAATTGGTAATTCTTCATGGTGTAGAGGTTTGTAACTGAAGTACTGATATTGGTATGGATGCAATGGGAATATCTGTACATGACAGCACCAGAAGTTACAGCAAAGTATTATGGCTGGGATCTGTCTTGAACTCCCAGGACATGGTACCCAGTGGTAACACTGAGGAAAATGCTCTTTAGATCCAAATGAAAAAGGAGAACAGCACAGATGCTTCCTCAAGGCAAGACCCTCCATCCTAAACTTGGAATGCAACAAGTTGCAGCACATCATGTGTGCCAATCCTTTCCTTTTTCCCCAACAGGAAAACATACGTTTCAATCAAACAAAAGAAAAAAAAAAAGGAAAAATAGACAATGTATAATGAGCTTACCAAAAGCGTATGGCTCTACTGGAATCAAAAGCAAAGTACTAGCTGTCATAATTGGTAAATGTGTTGTCTTTGTGCTTAAATATTAACTTAATTCTACATTCAACTCTCTTCATCTAAGAGATGTGAACAAGTCCTGTAGTGTGGCATTTACCTGTCGCTTTGAAGGGTTTCTAATGTATCAAGTTGTTTGCAGTTTCTAGCTGTTTATTTGATCAATTATCATTACTTAAAAGTACAGCAATTCTGCTCTGAGTATTTGGAGTGAGTTTTTAGTGACTGACCTGGACTGGCTTCCACTGCAGTGTTGGGTGTGTGAGGGTGTTACAGAAGCAGGAGGGGAAGGTATCTGTGATACACAATGATGTTAATGTCTGTAATGAACATTCTTTGGACCAATGATTAAAAAATCTGAGCGTTTCTGCAGTGAATTCCTGCTGATTTTTCTTGAATATTTTTGTACAGAATACTTTAAAGAACAGAAGCATTGCCTCAATAGAAGTTGTCCTACGCAAGATATAGTTCCCCTACTTGAAGCATTTGTTTCAAATGTTTACGTGCCAGGTGGATATCAAATCTGAGATTGTGTTTGGTGCTTAGTTTAAAGCGGCAACTCTGTCTGTTCATCCTATTGTTGCCATACGTGCCATGGGATCAGAAACAGATGACAAAACTATTCTTTCCAGGGAAATTCATGCAACCAAAATGCAAAACCTTGGCAAGAGCAATACAAAGGCGTAACAGGAATACAGTAACATCAATTAAAATACCCTCTTGAGTGACAGGTTTAGGTCACATTTACTTTACTTCACCAAACAAACATGTTTATACAAGTAAATATTTGGCATCTGGAGATTCCCCTTGACTCAAAATTAGGCATCAAATAAAGCACTTTAGCTTATGCTGAACTAAATATTAGTCTGTACTAAACAATACCGCAAGAAATATCTTAACAGATATACATGGTTGAGGATCTCATCCACTGATAATTATGAATGAAATTAATAGAATCTGGAGTACCTGATTTTGTAGTGAGATCCCCAGTGGGGAGCTCACCGTGGTAATGCTGGCTGGCTCTGGAAATGAAAGTGCATTAAATGACAGTGAGCTGTAATGGGAAGTGAATCTGGTATGAGTCATCAGAAAAGAGCAACTGGGAAAAACACATTATTTTTATGGGAAGACCTTTAACCCACATACTTAGTGCATATGTAGTCACAAAGGAGTTTCACTCAGACTAAAATTCTTCAAAATTATATCTGGTATTCAAGAGACTTAGGCAAATCAGAAAGTCTTCACTGTGAGAAGTTAAAGTATTTTCTATTTTTGAATTCTAGCTAATGTTTTTTCACAGGAAAATATTTTGACCTTGTTAGCTTTTAAAGATGAACCTATAACTTCGACAGCTAAATATAGTCTTTGGTGGTAGTGCAAGAACATCTGAATTAAAATAGTCAAAACATCTCTCACATTATGCACTCACTCAAAATTCAGGTTTAAAACCTTCTTGGGGATTCATATTTAATACTTAGTTAAACATTGCCAATTATGTTTGGAGCCACAGAATAAAACAGAACTTCAGTAATTGTCACAAAAAGTGACATGGAACAGCTTATTCCAATATGAATGAAGCTCTGAAGAAGTAATTCTTTTTAAAGAACAAAAAGGAGGTACATAAAGGGTTCAGTGGCAGTCATTAATATTAGTTATTTCCAACATTGATCAGGAAATGTGATCCTCTTAAAACTATTTCAGAGAGGATGCTGTCATTTGGATAATTACACGTGACCCCAATTTGTGCCAAGATATGTGTAAAAGTAAACGACTTCTTACTGCTATTCAAATATTTATAAGCTTTCCAGCTGAGTAGTGCTAATTAAAGCTTTATACACTTACAAAGAAAACTGAAAATAGTGCTTTTAGCTTGGCTTTTATAAAATCTTTTTCTTTATTTCTTTTCCTGAAGATGTCATGCAGCAGCACAGCTGCAGTGACATTGCGTGCAGAAGCCCATGAGGTCTGAAGAGTAAACCAGGACCTACTCTTTCCATTGCATTCAGATTTCCTGTGGCTGTTGTTTTGCTGGCATCGATGGACTCTAATTCAGAACTGAGGAGTTTGTATTGAATTTGAATGTTTCCAAAGGCCTTTAAGAGTAGTTACAGAGAGTATAGAGCAGTGGCCTGAACACTAATAGCTACTATTCCACTGTCTGCCAGCTAACTACAACACATTTTTTTGGCAACAAAGATCTTTCAAGTTCTGTTTCTCCTCCCACACTCCCAGAGTAGTAGTTTCAACTTAATGTGACTATTACTTGGTAACATTAATATTAACATGAGGTTAGTGTTAATAACATTAAAGGAATAAAAAAGATTACCTGGACGTTAACTTGCAGAAAATCAGTCTGGTTCAGGCTTACATAAAGCTTCTGGTAAGTGAGAGAGGACTTCTAAAGCCCTTTGCATTTATTAAAGGCAAGGCTGGATTTACACCCAAAGCTGCAGAAACCTAAAGAAAGCCACCAGAGGGCCAGTAAAATACTATCAGGTCACTGATAGCCCAGATCAGTTTCTTCACTTGTGCCAGTGCAAGGGGAAGATGGCACGAGGTAAGAATAAGGAACAGATGAATATTTCTTTCGGTGCCAATGCATTTCCAACTTAAACTTCGTTGTCTTTGGTGTAAAGGAAATTCTGCTTGAAGATTAAGTGGAAGAGAAAGAAACAACCTTTTTCTCCATTCTACCTAAAGTACCAGTAATTCCACTGGTTGGAAATGTATTATTCTGAAGCCTGATTTCTGGGTACAAAGTATGTGCTTTTGGAAACCTTGTTTCTACCAGACCCATAGAGTTTTCCTCTGAGTAAAAGAGGGACAGAGCATGTAACGTGTGTGTGCATCCGTGTGTGCTACACAGCTGCTCTGCACCTTGGTAGTTAGTTGGGCTGTTCTGGGGAATAGACGGGGAAGTACTTTCATCGACAGGAAAAATACACACCCTGAAACTGGTGGTTCCAAATGTTTGTCACTGGCTAAAATAAAATAGCTCACTCTTGTTACTATTTGGTAAGTAGAGTGCTGCAGCCTTGAGTGCTCTCTCTGTGGTAGTCCTGTGCTTCAGGCCACAGTTCTTTATAGGAAAGTGCCTTAGGTGCTAAAATCTTTCCATGCACCTGTCTTATATTCTTAGTGAGCATGCTGGATGCTTATTTTTCTGTAATAAAGATGAGCGAGGGAATGCCATCACAAGTTATTCCTTGAATTCTTTAGTAGACTTTTGTGCTGTGAATGGCTGCTAGAAAAGTACAAATTGCTGCTCCCTCACAAAGAACACACTTCCTTCTCAATATATCTTCCCTCATCCTCAAGCTCTAAATTAGGATTTCACCTATTTTTGTGCGTGCTTTTAAGGATTACAAGTTAACATTATCTTGCATATTTCTTCCCTTGATTTCATTATGTTAAAACATACAATTACTTGAAGGAGAAGGTTATATAAAAGATTGGGACCTATAAAATCTGTTAAGTCTTAATGTGTTTTATTCAGGTATGGCTGTGCTAGTTTTTACTTAAGCTGCATTCTAAATGAATGTCACTGGTTTTCAAAAGCTTTATTTCAATGCATGACTTTTTCTACATATATAATATCTTATTTTTATAGAGTTATTTAACTTGTAATAGTCACACATTGATATGAGGCAAATTAATCAAAGCATTTACCATTTGGGCAATCACATTAATATAACTGCATAAAGTAACATAATCTTCCTGGAATAATATTGCAAAATGATACATCTTATTATCACATTTACTGTGAAGTTTATAGTGTGTTTGACATTTGCCAGAGGTCACACCGTTCAGACCACAGATCGTGTGGCCCCAGGCACTGACCAGTGTTCACCAGGTCATGTATATTTGAAGATAGCAGTCAAGTGCTGTCAATGGTGGTCTGGATCTCCTCCTTTTCTTATTTTCTTTTCTTCTTCATTTTGATCTTCCCCTCCACCTTTTCTGTTTCCTGTCTTCTGTAGTTGTTTGTTTCTTCCTGCATTGCTTAGGGAAAACACTTCAGCCTCTCCTGAAGTGGAGACTCAAAGGAAGAGTGACCAAATGGGAATGTTCTTGAAAGATTACAAAGGGGGTGAGTACACAGGATACCTTCTAGCCTCCATCTGCTGAGTAGCTCAGAGACTTCTCGATTTAGATACAGTGCTTGAGTATT
Organism: Dicrurus megarhynchus; assembly: GCA_013399195.1. Taxonomy (NCBI): domain Eukaryota; kingdom Metazoa; phylum Chordata; class Aves; order Passeriformes; family Dicruridae; genus Dicrurus; species Dicrurus megarhynchus. The sequence continues at coordinate 704,047 of VXAD01012327.1, forward strand.
TAATAACCCTCAGTGGTTTTCTTTTCTGTGAAGTTGTTCAGTGTCCCCTAGAGCTCCTGCAAGGTTTTGGTACACACTGCACCTTTTGGCATGTAGTTCCTTAGATCTTCTCTCTGCTACATGAAGAAAACTTTCATTTGTTTCCAGTGTAGCTCCCAATAGCTTAATTTGATCCCCCACAGGTTTTGTTTTGGAAGAAGCAATGAATGCTTGATCTGTATCCAACTTCTCCATGCAACTCATGATTTTGTAGATCTTTGTCATACCCCTTTTTAGACATCCCCTTTTCAGATTAGAGAAAAATGTCTTGGACAAGTTTAAGAAAAAGCCAAAACAAAACCCTTTTTAAGGCTTTCAGGCAACACTACTGCTTATGTACTACACCATCTATTGTGTGGAACAATGGGCAGCATTCTGCTTTGCTCCATGATTAATAGATGGTGGAGCTGTCTAATTTCATGTTTGTTATGCCTTTATTGTCACTAGAAAGGGATTCACTTGCAAGGCAGCAATCCTTACCATGGTGGGGTTTGCTGTGGTCTGCCAGGTTGTTTAGCAGGCAAAAAGAACCACCCAAATAAATTACACCACCAATCACAGCTAAGAGATGTTTTCTTTCTCCCTATCTATTATCTTACTGAAACAGCTTTAGTAGTAAATAGTTAACAGAAACACTTCTCAATGTCTTTTTAAAAAGGACTGTCAAACACAATGAAAGTAAGGTAATCCCATCTCCGGACAACATCAATAATAATCAAAAGAATTCTGCTGTCAATGCAGTACTTGGAAAAATCCAGCAGTCAAATTAAATAAGAAATTATTATTTTTGAGTACTTGAGTATAGATTAGATTACAATAAGGGAAAAATACCATGACTTTTGTGGTAAAGAAAATTTGCTTTCTTTACTTAGTTTTATCACAAAATTACAGAGTGGATGAGGTTGGGTGGGATCCCTAGAGATGACCTGGTCCAGTGCCCCTGATCAGGCATGGTCTCCAGAGAGGTTGTGAAGGCTTCATCCTTGGAGATAGTCAAAACCTGATGGGATGGGGTCTTGGGCAAACTACTGTAGTGATCACCTTCACATAAATAAGCATTTTCTTATATTTAGCTGGAGATTCCTGTATTTTAAGATGCTTCTTGTCCTGTCTAGATACCACTGAGAAAAGAGTGGCAGTTTTCTTTATTGAAGGTCAAACTGAAGTGAAGAAGGCATCAATTACTTTGCTCTTTTCTGTGTCCTCTGTCATCAGTTCCCTGTCCCACTCAGGAGCAGTCCCTAGACTTCCCTAGACAATTTCCCTAGACTTCCTCTTGCTGCTGATCTGCTTGTAGAAACCCATCTTTTTGCACCTCACATTTTTCAGTAATTCATCTGCAGATGAGTTTCAGTTTCAATGTAACAGACAAGTTTAGATAGATTTAGCTAATTCCAAAACTTCTTGCAAATTAGTCTGGTTGAGCTTTACAGTCGCTATTTGTTACTTGTTTTCCTGAGGAAACAAAATGTCTTTGTTGCTCAGTTTAGCTGGACCTTACGTAAAACCAGTAGCTTACTAGAATTAGCTCGTATATTATGTATACTTTACTAAATAAATTTAATTGATTTCTGAGTAATGATAAAAAAAATTTGGTCTAGATGGTTTAGCATTCTAAAAGCTCTAGGTTAGAAAACTTCTTTGCCTCACAAATTCCTCAACATCTACTACAGCACTGAAAATCACTATTGACCATGATATAGATCTAAAGACTGTGTATTTCACAGTTAAAATACACCAAACATTTAATAAATCTTCATGATTTTCCTCTGTGACTATTTCTTCATTTTGATGTACTCACTGCACGCTTCCCCACTGAGTCACTTTCTTGGATCATCAAACAATCTATAATCTGCATTTTAGAGAACAGTTTTCAAAAAATAATAATCTACTCCCAAGTGCAAATCAAGTGAATAATGATGAATTGGGTCCACATTCAATCAAAAGTTTAGGCAAATGCTCAAATGTTTTACCACGTGGAAGCACTTCTGAATGTGAATTGAAAATGAACCCCGTATGGGATTAAGAAACTGAACTGGGAAGCCAGGTCATGTGAGCACCTAGAAATCAAATATGACACCTGTATTTACTGACTTATTCATTGTTCCCTCTTAGGGCAATATTACAATTAGATTGGGGATGTATGGAGTTTGCATGGCCTGGTTTTGGTAGCGGGGGCCTACAGGGGTGGCTTCTGCAAGGAGCTGCCAGAAGCTTCTACCATATCTGACAGAGCCAATCCCTGCTGGCTCCAAAGATGGACATGCCACTGGCCAAGGCTGGGCCAACTAGAAATGGTGGTAACACCTTTTTGATAACACATTTAAGAAGAAAGAAAAAGTTACTGCACAGTTGTAATTGTGGCCAGAGAACAGAGGAGTGAGAATATGTGGGAGGAACAACTCTGCAGACAGCAAGCTCAGTGGAGAAGGCAAGGCAGGGCAGGGGGTGCTCCAGGCACCAGAGCTGGGATTCCTCTGCAGCCCATGGTGAAAACCATGGTGAGGCAGCTGTGCCCTACAGCCCATGGGGATGCAGAGATCCACCTGCAGCCCATGGAGGAGCTGTGGATGCCTGAGAGGTGCCATGACACCGTGGGAGGCCCATGGAGAGAAGAACCCATGCTGGAGCAGCATGTCCTTGAAGGACTGCATCCTGTACAAGAGTGACCCACGCTGCAGTTTGGAGAGGACTGCTGCCCACATGAGGGACTCACATTGCAGCAGTTTGCAGGGAGCTGCTTCTCATGAGATGGACTCACATTGGAGAAGTTCATGGAGAACTGTCTCCCGTGGGAGAGACCCCCTGGTGCAGCAGGGGAACATCTGGAGTGGACATGATGTAACACGTAAAAGTAGAAGAAAGTGTAATTTTTTGTTAAAGATGGTGCTTTAAATTTTTGAGACACATCTGCTTTAGAAAAGCTTTGTAGTTCCATTGTCTCACACTGCCAGCACGCTTTACACAGGGCAAGCAGCATGTGGGGAAAGCAGGTACTTAAAGTCAAGGCTGTTACCTTGCAGTGAGGTGATGTCTTCCATTCTTAATCTTTGAAATTCATTTAGTGTGTCCTGGATATGAGAAGAAAAGAAATGATGCACCATTTCTTTCAAAGCCATCATTATTTTTGAGGCATACACACACATTTATGTGTATTTCTAGATACCGTTCATCATTCATATTAGCAATAACTGACGTAAAATGTCACTCAGTTCTTTTATTCTTTATATATAGGGTTTAAACAGTCTTGTTATGCTGCTGAGCTGGATTTGCAACATTTGTTAAGACTGATATCCCATACATAAAACATCTAAAAATTCAGCTTATCTGTTTTTGAGATGGGAAAAATATGTTCATATGTTGTATGAGCTGAAGGAATCTGGGCTCCTTAGATTGAAGAAAAGCAGGTTATAATTGGTAGCTGCAAACAGTGTGATCATTGAGAAAATATACTCTGTATGTATTCCTTCTAATAAACAGGATTAATGGCCCATTCACTGTTTAGAAGACACTTCAATAAGTATTTAAGGATTCTGCTTTATTAGCACTAGGAATTGATAACATATATCAGAACTCTAGTATTATCAATGAAATCTCATATTTAATGATATTTAATATCTATCAGATTTTGCAGAAAACAAAAAGTAAAAGAAGATATGGTTGTGTAGTAAACATCATCTATTTGTTACTATTAATAATTTTGCACCTGTGCTTCTCTATTTTTTTTTTCTTAAATTGTTCTCGTTCAAGGAGGCTGCTCTTTTCCCAGACACGATGCATTTCCTTACACGTGCACCACAGGGATTTCACCCAAGTCAACATGTTTCTAGAACTTACAAACCTGGAACCGAAACACTTGTCTCAGTAAGTAAATCTGATAGACTCTTTCCAAGTATAGTATCTGCCAGAATAACTGAGATCTAGCCTATTGTCATTGACTTACACCAGCCTTACAAGTGTGACAGGCATAGAGTGAAAGCTGTTTTTCTTAGGGACAATTGTTCCATCTAATGCTAGCGTTGCTCATGTTTTGGTGACATCATTCATTATATACTTTGAGGAGTCTTCCTGCTTAAGGCACATAAAAGTTGACCAAAATTCTCAAAAACCTATTGTTTCATTTAGTGTGCCATGGGCATCACAATCACTTGAACATTTTTTTCTGAGTGTTTGCCTGTTTGTGTTTCACATTAGCCTGACATCTGAAAGGCCATGCCAGGTTTCATTCCCTGTAAGTCAGCATAGCCTCCACAGCCAGCCTGGGGATATATACAGATCCAGTGCATGTAGCTATAGCCTTGTCTTATTATTGCTGGAATTTGACCTATAAGAAGAAACCCTGCTTCCATTTTTATCCTGCCAAAGCTGTTTCTTAAGCCAAGGAACCCAAATTCTGATTTTCCCTAAGAAAACAAGCAAACTCCAACAAAACACACGATTTACCACCCCTCTCCACCCACCAAAATACTGTCCATGGCTACTGATATAAATCTTGTTAATGCCCCCAGTTAATGCCCCTCACTGTTACTTCCTGTTTGGAGCTATCCTTGATCTGCGTTTTCTTCCTGAAGAAAACTCTTATAATCAACTTTTCTATAAAGGGAGTATCTTGTAAGTCTTTGAAGAAATAAAATTTCAACATTCTCATTAATATTTCTTGTCACTGTTGCACCATGAACGGTGAATAATGACACTACCAATTCAGGAGCAGAAATGGCAAATATTTAATTAATTATAAATCGGTTTATATGACTTGGTTCGCCAGCATGGCATAAGGTCATTGGTCACTGAATATCCACCTCCTAGATTGATTGGTGGAGGCTAGAAAACATTCATTTGAAAATATTTTCTTCAGTGTACCATAACAACCCTGCTGAACAACAGCAGGTGCAAGATAAAGAATTAGTTTAGAAAAAACCCATAGCAGTGTTTTTCATACTTTCTGTGAGAACCTACAGAGCTCTCACAAAATGCTGCAGAAAGCTGGAAAATTTCTCTGCTAGAGCTTTTCAGCATCTACAATTTCTTCAGAATCTGGAGCACAGTGCCTCATGTTCAGGTAGTTCCCATTTTAGTTTTCTCTTTCAGGGTGCTACTTTTTCAACTGGAGCCTGACATCAGTTCTGAAATGGCATTTGTGACCACAGATGGTATTCAACCATCATTGAAGGCAATGGGCACTTTAGTCCCCTTTGGGACTAAAAACCTTTTCAGGCTTCTCTCTAATCCTGCTCAGATGCAGGAATATACCAGGAGAATCCAACAAGACTCTGACATCAGTTTTGACAGTTTTATACAGTTTTCTTATGTTAATCTAGCATAAAAAAAAAGGTCAAATGCAAACGTTTAACTTGTAGCTGTCACTGCTGAATCTCTGCAGTATTTCATTTGGATAGCACGATATGAAACTGCCTAAAGAGGTTGATGGCCAATTAGGGATAGAAAGAAAGGCAGAGGCAGACCTTGTATGAGGGCAGATAATACACACAAAAAAATCTGCTGGCAGAGTTATGTCAGTAAATGAGTATTTTGGCAAGGATTGGTTCATCAAGCAAAGTCAGCTGTGCTAACAAAAGCACTTTTATATCAGCCTTGTTGTGTCTATGCTGGAAGGACAATGGAGAATTAATAAAAATAAAATTCACTGATGTTTCTAATTTAGAACTTTTTAGAGTGGGTTTAAATTGATTTTTCATTAAATAACTACAGCTAGGATTTCTAGTTTCTGTTTTTTCATTTCCCTCTATCCATGATTTGCACTGTGATGACCTCCTTAATCTAGGTTTTACATCATTTCTATCAAACTAAGCTCAAACTATCTCATTTTAGTATTATAATATTAATGTGCTTTGTTTTCTTTCAGCTTGGCAGCCTTGTTCAAAAATGCACATCATTTATATTCAGGTAAGTTTTTATTTGCATGAAGAAGTTCCAAGTGCAGCAGCTTTTCTATTTTCCCTGGAATATTTTTCACGTTTGAAACATGTAACCATTCTAGATCACCTTTTCCATAGCTTGTGTAAGTCTATCAAAATCAAATTTGCTCTAGGCAATAAACCAGCCTAAAGCTGAAGTACTGACTGTGACCCTTTGGAAAAATGGAAAGAATTTATCAGTGAAAGTGTTATGTCCCTTTTGCAATGTCTCAATTAATTATCCTTGTGCCACTGTAGGTCTGGCAGGTATATTGCCATCAAATGGCCAGGGTGAACTAAAATACATTCTGCTATTCCATCTTTAATACACAAACTATTTTAAAGCTAAGCAGATACTGTTATTATATAAAGGGGGAAACTGTGCAAACTTACTGCAGAGCTCTGCTAAAGCAGATGTGGTTTAAAATGCCAGATTAACACTGTTAATCTGGCATTTTAACTTCTCATAAAGGCTGTGGTCTGTACCTTCTAATACTGTCTTAAGTTGTGTGTTTAACCAGAAAAATGGAAGTAGAAACCACAGAAAAATTGTAGCTGATCTTGTGATAGTTTAAGGTGAATATTATCTGCTGCATCTGGAGGTATATGGCTTAGTGTTGGGGGACTGATAGAGAGCTGTTCTGTCAGCTCCACTTGAACTAACCTCATTACTCTTGGATTCTTCCCTGAGGCTATTTCTACCCCATTTTGTACAACTAGAGCAACATGATGAGACTGAAGTTTTGCAGACTTGAGTCTATGACATGAACTACTAATTCATCTCTATTTTTTTTTTTTTGAGGAGTAGTTGATTTCCTTTGCATAGGAAACTTGTTAAATTGTCCAATTAGATTGCCAGAAGGGGCAATTTATTATTAAGGTCTGAGAAGTCATATTCTAGGTGGGCTTTCTGTGGGTTTACATCTGTTACGATTAAATAATATTTTTTGGTAACATTTCATATTACTTTATTTTTAGAGTGATGTTAAATAGGGGAAATTATCAGCAAGTAAGATGAGTGTCAAAACCAGAAATCATCACGAAAACTGTTTTGCTGCCTTACAGAGGCAGTCTATAGTAACATTTTTAAAAGCTGGAATGTATATTCTGTCCACCGAAAGCTGTTAATATTTCACGAACCACGGAAGTCCTTCATGATGAACATAGCATTTTTCTTATTGTTTACAGTGCTATTTACCAATCCAGAAAAGTCAACCTTGTTTTCAAATGCAACTGAAGCAAGGCCCAAAGAACTAACTCAATTATTTAATAAATACACTGGTTTTGGATGGATTGTATATTGATAAACATTTTTATCATCCCACATGCAAAGCATCAGCAGAAAATAAGTTCAATCTAAAATATGTGCAAGTCTTTAGAAGAAAAAAATTAACAATAAAAATCTTATGGAGAGCAGCCTATGATTCTCTTGTTTGCAGACAAGACTGTCTCTGGTACAACTTATTTCTAATAAAAGCATTCAAATGCAGCTGGATTTAGGCATGAAATAAGATTTTATTTCAAAAATTTACTACTAAAATCATTGCATCTGGAAGCAAATAATTGATAAGCATTTCTTACATACATCTCATCTATAGCTTAACACTTGAACTCATTTAGTAAGTGCCCTCTTCACAAATCACATCTATGAGGTATTGATTTGGATACTAAAAATGAGCAGAACCAAAATTAATGACCACTTTGCAATACGTGATTGTAATCAAATATTGTTGGGCAACTCTAGCTGTATGTGGTGAATTTCCATTTCCACCTGATTCCTAGTTTATGAACCTGGACTGATTCATCAGTCTTGGAAGGATTTTTCAGGTTCCTGCTTTATCAGCAGCAAGATACAAGACATTGATAGTATATGCTGTTATATATAACAGCAGCTTAATGCTATTTCATTTTTCCAAAAATAACAATATCTTTCACCGCAGTAATGATAGCATATTGTAAGACTTTATTGAAAATTGCAATTTTTAGCTATCACTTGAGAGAACACTTACTGTAAGAAACAGTCTTTAAGACTCAGGACTTAAAATTTAGCTCTCATTAGCTCTACCCATTTCTGCGGTCGAATGTATTTCACTGCCCAGTTCTGTAGTGGTGACCAGCTACCAGAGAGAGGGACACATGATGAGAGATGCTTGTGGCTCAACTAATTGCTAGTAAGTCCATCTGGAGTAAGATGTGTGGTTGGGGGAGGGAGAATGATTTCTGTGAGGTGGCAGCTGTTTACAGAATTGATTTCTGGGTTCTGGGGACAAATGCCAGGCATGGATCCCATTGATGGTCCTGCTCCCCCTGAGCACAGGACACAGCTGCTGGACTTTACTGCTGTGTGAAGTGCAGACCTGAGATCTCCAGCAAGTTCTGGTGACAAGTCATTTGGGAACACATGGTCTCGACATCTGTGGTGGCCAGGGTTGGGCAGCCAAATTGCGAAGGCGGGCAGTTGCACTCTGAAGTGCATGGACTTATTTCTTCAGCACCTTTTTCTCTGTGGAAGCTGCCCTCCAGAGACTTGTTTAGATTGTTATATATAGCCATTATAGCCATTCATAATTGTTGTGAGTGTCTCTGAGACATCATCTGATCTCTCTTGCCTGCTGTGTCCTCAAGTGTCATCTCAGTGTCCAGACAGAACAGTAACCCTCTGAGTGAGGGCTCGACAAGAACCTGCAGTGTGTCCCTGGGAGTAACTGGAATTGTTGTCATTGCTTTGTGATCTTCCAGTCCTGGCAGGCTCTGCAAGTCATTCACACAAATATCAATGGTGCTGTTGTCTCCCCTCCTGGAAACTCAGGGTACACACACTGACTGACCCTCCCTTCCTGTTATTCCTCAGCGATGTGACTGGTTCAAGCTGATTTTTGCCAAGCTTGGCCAACCTCTTTACCATGGTACCCAGCAGGTTCTCAGCTCCTGCTGGCCTCCACAGCACTGCTTTGGGTCACCCCAGATACCACCACAGCCTGCCTTGAGCCTCCTGAAAGCTGCTTCCCAGGTGGGCACTAAGTGCTCCAGTTCGGAAGGTTCCATTAGCAGTGAATGTGTGGGACTGCTGCCTATCCATGCTACCTTTAAAAGCTGTGTGGATGCAGTTTGGGTGCCAGTAAAAAATCCTGGTACTTCAGACAATTTTTCAAATTCATTAAGAGAAGAAATGTGCAACACAGTTTGTGACTGTGTTGGTTGGACTAAACCTCCTTCCTGATAAATTATACAATTATGCTTTGAAATGCATTTACTTATTTTGAAACATTATTTCTCTGTGGTTTAAAAACCCCCGACGTTTTCTGCTTCTGAAAATAAGCAAGTTATTGATAAGAGGGTTCATTTTGTTATAAAACTGTTTTTTTTTCTATTCAAACAAAATGTATCTGAGAGACAAATAGTCTTAATTTGCTAACTAGTTATATATATATATATATATATTTTTTTTTTTAGATAATTCTAGCACCTTAATAACCTGGTAGGATAGTTATTAAAGCATAAGAGATTGAATTCTAATGAGAACACTACAGTCCACTTCTTGAAAGGGCTTTCAGGAAGGGATTGCTAAAAGAAATAAAGAAAGAGTAAATTAATTTTCCAACTTATAACAAAAGGCAGTATAGTAGTACCGAGCCATAGCCACCTACATGAATAACCATAAATTAAGTGGTGTTTTAGCCAGCTAGTTTTAGACTGCTATGCATGAGCAGGCAGAAAGTCTTCATTTTCCCTGGAATGGGTTATTTGGAGAATTTGCTATATATCAGCCTTAACTGTACTACTTCTTGTACATAAGTACAGATGGATTAACAACAAAGAGGGTATCAGGACCTTTGTCAAGCTTGTAGATACCCCATGGAAGAGGATACACAATGCAAACTCCTCTGTGTTACTGTGCAGTCAGGAAATGGCCTGGAAGCAAGACAGCATTGTAGAGCCATGGGGATAAGGCTGCTGGATCACAGAGATCCTCCGAGGAGAGTGGGCAGTGACCAGCGCTGGAATCCTGCCCAGCTCCCAGCAGCAGGGAGCAAAGTGTTTTATACTCCCTGCTCTCACTGACACTGTTAGCACCTGGATTTGGATTCACTGTTGCAAAGGACATTCTGTATCCACAGTAAATAATTCACTCATGGTCAAAATAAAAGAGGGTTTCACGGGGAGTTCAGTATGGGCACAATAGAACTCATAATACAATTCTTGACTGACTTGAGAGGGGAATAAAAACAAACCTGCTTCCTACAGGTCAAGAAATACTTGTGGATTATGGATTACTAGTAAAAGGATTTGCACTGATTTGGGCACATTAGGAAAAGCTATTAACATACTAGCAACAACAACCACTGTAACAAGACAAAAAATAGATAATGGTGATAAGGACTATAAAAAAATGAAAGTCAGAATTAAAACATCTTGCAAGAATTGTGATGTAAATCTCCTACTTTCCTTGTATATCATGTAGTATGTCACTGATACAGTAACCACTATTTACAAAGCAATAAATTACAGTTGATGGGGAGAACATTTTAATTAACACCATTCAGGCTCAGTATTATTATATGTAATATAAAATTATTTTAAATTTTATCTCCTCTAAAACCTGAACTCCCAAATTTTGAACCAATTTTTGCCAAATGATATACTTACATTGAATACAATACACACAAACTGTTATGATACCCATGTGATTAAAGGTAAAGCAGTTATTTTTATGACATTTCTGTTCTCTCTTCACACCAAACAAATAATTTAGAACAATTTAATTGAGAGGAAAGTAGTGAAGTGGATATGGTGTATATTGCATCAAGATGAAAGAAAAAGAAAAGGAAAATGTAGATATACTTGTGCAGTGCTGGAAGTATTACAAGAAAAGGAGCAGGAACATGTGTTGCATTTACAGGGGATAAAAATACAGTGTGCTACTAATGGAAAGATGAGCAATAAACAACATGAAATGTTAGGCAAAGCAAACAAAATGCAAGAGAAGACAAAAGAGTAAAGTAAAATTAGAAAGAAAAATTACCTGGAAAGTAACCATGTCTTTGCTTCAGCAGACACCCTCCACCCCAGCCCTTTTTTTGTGTTGGACTCCATACAGTACAAAGATACAGTTCTTTGCCTAAAAGCCACACTAGCCAGCAGAAGTCTGAGGCAACAGCAGGATCAATGTAGTGCAAGACAGGTACAGAGTGTGGGGTTATGCTCGCTCAGCCCTATGTATTGTGGTACATCAGTCAATTGAATTGAAATTCCTCAGACTATTGCTTTAAAGCTGGATTCTAGATGAAAATGTAAAAAGGATGGTGGTAAACTTCAGCAAATCCAGCCAAGGCTGGACATGTTGCCTGTTGTAAGGCACTCGAAACCTGTCAGGGTGCCCCAGCCAAGTTATCTTCAGCTACCCTTATCAGAGCCCTCAAGAATTTGTCAAGGCTACTGGAATGTAAGCAGTGCTAAATTAAGAAGGAAGACGTTGGAAAATGGAATAACAAGACAGCAAAAAGAGCAGACAAAGAAGGACTGTGCCATCCTGGACTAGAACCAATCAGGTTTTCCAAAAGGTGCGTGCAGAGCTCGTGGACAAGACAGAGAGACCAATCAAGTAGTGCGTGATCACGTGAACAGCAGCTGCAAAAATGTAAACAATAAAGGGGGCTTTTGTGAAATCACATTGATTCGTTGTTCAAGAGTCCTGTTCTCCCACAGTTGCCCGGAGAGGCTGTGAATGCACTACCCCAGGAGGTGTTCAGCACCTAACCTGTCAAATCCCTGAGCACCCTGATGTGAATTCAGTGCAACCTTGCTTTGGACTAACATCTTCTGTGGGCCTTCTAGCCACAATGTGTCTGTGATTGCTTCATTTTATACATGCTGGGATTCTGTTTGTATCACACACAGATTCTCACTAATGTTCACTAGCACCTGTACTTTCATAATCAAAATGTGCCTTGATATTTGTTTCCAGTCTGGGCACCAAAAGGTGTGTAGGAATGGATGGATATAACAACAAAATCAATCAGAAATGGTGAGAATAGCAAGCCATGAATAGATGGCATCATTTGGAGGGAAAAAAGCTAAATGAAACAAATTCACCAAGCAAAGGAGAGAGATGGAAAAGCAGACCTGAAAAATTAATTCCGTTATTTCTTGTTATATATGAAATAAACATATATTTGTAGTGGCATAATTCCACTGATTTTGATGATGCATGTTACCTCTTGAAACAAAAATTGTAAGATGTATAACATCTACATCCAAAATAGTCTCACTTTTTATCAACTGTTTTGTACCAGCTTTACATTGTATGTAATTTTAAAATTTTGAGTAATTTTTCCAATTCTTACGTTATTTATCTGTTCTCTCTGCTCATTCTTTCAATTCTCAACCATCTCTTAGCTTTTTTTTCTCTCTGGTGACAAAGTTGTTATAAAAGACAAAACAGATAAAATAGCAGAATAATGACAGTGGATGTCCCCTCTGGTGCGATCTAGATTTCCTCAGTGGAGAATGTATGACATTCTTTAATTTCTGACACTTGAAACCTTTCTTTAATAATGTAATTTCAGCCTAATTTAACAATCAGCACATTAGATGTCTTTTAAAGGTACTCCCATCTTTTATTGGTTTTAGCAACCAATTACTTCCCAGCCCAACTAGCCCCAGTTCAGTTCCATAGTGGCACAGCATGTTGGAATAAATCACTTGCCTTCTGCCCTTTGCAGTTGTAAAATAAAATCCAAGCCTAGATGTAGATGTGTGCAGTGATGAGGGATGAACCAAAACAAGAAAATGCATGTTTGCCTCTTCTTATTGTCACCTGGCTTGAACGTTTCTAATGCCAGGATGTTTTTCTGGAAAGAAAAGAAGCTATGATTTAAGGAATTTTATAACCAGGGAATATTTTTACTACTACTGCTGATTAACATTATGCTTTCCTCTGCTAGATGTGATCCCATTTAATTATGTTCTGTCCTTGCAGAGACACTTGATGATGTGATTCTCTTGATGATAAGAAGGTTGTACACAGCCTGCTCAGGTCAAGTTCCCAGCAGTCACAGAGTATGTCAGTGGTGGCAGTGAAGTCAATAGAACTGCTTTCAAGTTTGAGCACATGGTTGAACCCTGCTTTTTTCTTTTTTTTTTTTTTTAACTCTGTTCTTCTGTATTGAGGTCACATTGACTGTTTCATTCTGTTTGTGCTTTCAATCTCTATTTTTTACTGAGGACATTGTAGGCTGAACAGGTATTCTGCTTTTTCAAGTGGCATACAGAAGAGTAATTTCCTACCTAAAGTTTTCTTCTCTATCAAGTACTTCGTGGAATACAGCTTAATTCATTTGGATACAGGATGACTGAGATTAAAAAGGTACTTCTGTTTCCAGCAGCCACTGGCAGAGGCCTGAAAAGCTTTTGTCAAGCACCACCATCACACCTACAAACACCTGAACTGTGGCAAACCCCCAGGGAACCAGTGTGGCATTCCACTCCACTCTGCATTGAGTCATCTCCGAGGTGGGACACTTCTCTTTTCTTCCTCTTTTCCTCTCTGAGCCAGGAATAGTTCCAGGAGCAGAAGACAGTTTCAGTCTGGATCAACTGCTGACTTTTTTAGCTTATATTTTTATCTCTTCCATATGATGCTGATCCTGGAGAGGAGCCTAAGTTGAACATTCCTGCCTTTTTTTCCTGGATCTTCTGCTGCACATAAAAAATCAGGTCTGTGGAGTTATTGTGGAAACTCTGAAAAGCTCTTTCTCCTTTGCCTTTCTCCCCTGCCTCCTTTGCCTATGGCTGTAGTGAACAGCAGCACTCACTGCAGAACTCAGGTACAACATGGTAACAACATGCAGCAATTGTAACACACATCAGTCCCACACGGTGTACATGATCACACCCAGTATTTCAGAACTGTAATTAAGTCTTGGGAAAATGCTTCACTCATTTACATCACCAGACCGAACTGTGTTAAAATACTACTGTATGGAACAATGTTTCCCAAAATAGTTGACTTCAAGGGATCTACAAAATTCTCTTCTAAAAGTTTGTAATGCTACAACAAATCAAAAATGAGACAAGTGTATATCAAAATATTAAAAAATTAGTCTTGTCATAAGTGTCACCTAATAATGTGTATATATTAGATTACTTGAATAATTAAATTATGTGTTTAATATATTATTTATTTACTATAAAAAATGATGATATCTAGATACAACTATAACCTTAATGGTTAAACTGAAACACTGTGCATTTGATTACTTATGAAACAGTAGAATCATACAATCATACCAACAGACATATCAAAAGTACAGAAACATTCATTTTCTCTTTCTTCGAATAGTTTAGCTATCACATTATTTGATGGACCAAAAGATAGTTCCCTGACAAATTAGATTAAAATCATAAAGCTGTGAGTAACACGAGTATATTGCCTTTCATCTTCATCTCCACTCACTCACTTGGGTAAATGGGGCTCGTAGTTACTTGTTTCCTCTTTAGCACGTTTGCCCAAGGCAACAAACCAAAGAAATTACAGATAACAGCTTATCAAATGCTTGCAGGCAGTTAATTCCCTGTCTTCTGTCACTCAGTATCATTTTATTACGGGAACCTTGACCCACGTGTGCCATGAGCTTGAAAGTTCAGTAGGTGGGATGCAGCTGTCACGTGAAAGATGGATGATGTGCATTTTATGTTTTCAATGCATGTTAGTGTATCTCAGAGTAGACCTGCTAATAAAAGCTGACATCTTAGCAGCGATATTGTGGGAGCCTTGGGAAACGGACTCAGAACAGTTCCAGCATGTGATAGGAATGGACAGGAGGAGAGACTTCATGGTTAATGTACTGGGGCTGTAAGTTTGCATTTGAATTTCCAGTGGTGGAAACGTGCATGGCACAGGGTTTATCAGAATCAGCAGGACCATCTATAGTGCACAGTTTGCTACACAAGCAAGGTTTGAGAAGAATAATGATGGTTGAAATACATTTTTATTAAATATAAATAATTTATAAACACATTTTAGATTATTATATTGCTCTGTTATTGGTGTAATAAATCAATTTTGTTTAATAGCTGCAGATATTATACATTTAAAAAGGTATTTTCACATACATGATGAAGGAATTTTTTCTTAACATGTGAAACTGTCCACAATGTTCTGTTACTTTTTTAATGAGGTAGAAATTGAGGAAATAATCTAAATATAGAACTGCATTTTAGATTTTTATCAATAAAAGTGATACTTAAATTATGAAAATTCAAATAATTTAAGAATTTTTAAGATATCTTAATCTCATACCTTTTTCACTGTATTCATGGAAAAACTGAATAAACAGTGTAAAAGACAAATAAAGAACTGGTTTCTATTGTAAATGATGAGAAGAGCTGCTTATTGTCATTTTCATACAAATTTTCTTCTTGTTAAACTTTGCACCTTTTCTCACAAAACTGCCCAGTTTTGCTGCCCATGGTTCAGTGTCCGCAAACACAGGCCCTGACCGTGCACCATGTGGTTGTGAAGGTGGCATCAGTTTGCCCTTCCCTCTTTGAAGCAGAATTTTTCAAATGTTTTTAAGACTGTCAAGAGTTGGAACGGCCAGCTTCCATTCCCATCCCCTCTATTTCTCCAGCAACAGATATTTTGATCCTTTATTTAAAATCTGCGTCTCAAACCAACTCTCTCCTTGTGTGCCACAGCTCCCACACCACAGCTGATCCCCACGGAGCCAGTGCTCATCCAGTGGCCCCAAACCGCCTCCTGCAGGGCCCCAGATCTGCTCAGCTTTGCTCCACGGTGGGCTCAGTGCAGGATCTGCTGTGCCACTGCCTTTATTTTGGTCAGGATGGTTGATGGCAGTGGAAATGCTGCATGTAGGGGCCTTAATGCTGGTTTGGTTGGATGATCCAGCACTTTGGATTGAGGCTCTAACTCTCCTTTGGTACATTTATTCACCTCTATAGCGTAGTATCCACTCTCATATCAATTTACATTTCCTATTATATCTCTAATGGGAACTCTCTAACCAGTCATTACTTTATCCATATGTTAAATGTCCATTTTGCAGCTATTAGTATTCTGCCTAGGCTATATATCTCTTAAATACTAATTTTGGACATTGCCCAGTTTTCCTGTCTTCCTCTGCAGAATGTTGCCATTCTGAACGAGGTTCACTAGGCCTTGGATGGACTAAATACATACAGCTCGTTAGACCAACACCAGTTTCCTGTTGGTGCCATTTTCATGCTCATTTTTTCAACAGAATATTTTTCAGCCCTTCTGAGCATTGCTTCAGCCCTCAATGTATACAGCTTGCTACAGTGTTCTCAGAAAATAATCTCCCAGTTTGTGGCATGATTGGTTTTCATCCAAATACTGAAATGCTACTTTTTAGGTAAATTTTCCCACCAGGTATGATAATGCTGATTGTTTCTCTGCCTTCAGGCCTCCAGAATCAACAAGTGCAAGAAGACAGGTCATGCTCATATCAGTCAGTGGTAGGATTTCTTACTTCTTCAGTGGGATCAATTGTATCACCACCACCTGAAGAAAAAAATGTAAAATTCAGGAAGAATTTTCTTATTGGAATTGTAACATTTGGACACATCTATTTTTAAGTTGAAGACCAGTTTTATTCCTGTCTTTTATCTTGTCTTTCATTTTGGTGGTGGTGTAAACATCAGGCTTATTTTTTTTCCCCTTTTGTATATGGACATACTTGCTTTAGATATTTTCCAAAATTGTGGCTATTGTAGCTCCTTTTACGAATGAAACTGCAGAATGCATGCAGATGGCCTCTACAGGAAGAGAGCTAAGTTTGCTCTTTCTCCCCTTCTGGTCCGATAAACATTGATTTATAAAATGTGGAACAGATCCCACAGGACACTAGAATATTCAGTAGCTTGGTAAATATGCAATGATCTAGGATATGCATTCAAATATTTTCTCCACATCATGGATGTAAAAAGAAGAAAAAGAATTTACCTGTTTGTTGTCTCTCATTTTTATTATCAAGATGAGAAAATTGTGCTGGGGCTACCAAGGCACATTACCTGGGCAAAGTGAAGAAATCAGGTAAAGATAACAACATCCCTTCAGGAGGTGGTCTAATATGAATGTTCAAATATGCTTTGGAACGAAGACTCCGTCTGATTTATTTAAAGGTAAACTGGGTTCTTTCCTGCATCACTGAGTTGGATAAGATTAACGACTTTACTCTAAGGATCTGTGCCAAGATTAATGGTTATAGTAGAGATGCTAATGTTTGTGTTTAGCAGAAACTATAAGAAAAGAAATGAAATGTTGCTACTGAAATGTTGGTAAGTTGTGCCTCACCTTTCTCTGCTACAGGTGCAGCAGAAGAGTGTATCACCAGAGAAAAGCCAGTCCTTGACCAGGGGCTGCACACAAGACATTCTCTGTATGATTTAGCTGGGATTCCGTTTCCCATATGAACAGATGTAGACCCTGTGTTTGACTTCAATCAGACATCGCTGTATCCTTGTGAACTGTTCTGTCTTGGTGAAGCTGTGTCAGATCATAAGCACAGTGAGGCACTGAAGGCTGTGATGTGTCCTTTGTCACACCAGCCCCTCATCACTCCTGCTCCAAGTCAAGCACTCGCTGTGCTCCAGGGCTAAATCCATTCACCTGCAGGGGGAAGGGCCTTTCCCTCCACAGGGGCACAAATGAAGCTAACAGCATCTGTACAGCTGCCGGGAAGCTTTTGTATTTATTTATCTAGTCCATGGAAGCTGGTGTGAAGGAGAAAATTACTCTTGGTACAGAAAAGAGTGAGTGACACAGGGGCCAAGGTGCCTTCCCTGACCTTTGGACCCAGGTGGACTTTGGCCTCTGCTGCAGCCAGCGGTGATTTTCACAATATGTGAGAGTAGGGGCTGAGGGCGTGGTGTAGGGACCCCAGCGAGTCACAGAATCTCAGAATCAATTAGGTTGGAAACTACCTTAGAGATCATTGAGTTCAACCTTTGACTGAACACCACCTTGTAAACTACAACATGGCACTGAATGACATGTCCACACTCAAACACCTCCAGGGGTGGTAACTCTACCACCTCTCTGGGAAGCCCACTCCAATGTCTGATCCCCCTTTCTGTGNCACTCCCCAGATCCTGCCGACCCGGCGCCGCCGCGCTCAGGCTCCTCCTGGCCGGTGCGGGAGGAGGAGGAGGCGGCTGCTGAGCGGCGGCTGCCGGAGCCAACGGGCGGCGGGGAGCNTACCACCTCTCTGGGAAGCCCACTCCAATGTCTGATCCCCCTTTCTGTGAAGAAATTCCTCCTGATGTCCAACCTGAACCTCCCTGGCCTAGCTTAAGGTGATGTCCTCTTGTCCTGATGCTGGTTGCCTGGGACAAGAGACCGACCCCCACCTGGCTACAGTCTCCTTTCAGGGAGTTGTAGTGAGTGATAAGGCCACCTCTGAGCTTCCTTTTCTCCAGGCTGAACACCCCAGCTCCCTCAGCCGCTCCTCACAGGACTTGTGCTCCAGACCCTACTCCAGCTCTCTTGCCCTTCTTTGGACACACCAGCGGAACCCCGCTCCCGGAAACCTCAGCCCGGCATCTGCAGCTCCAGCACCTGTTTTTAAACCGGCCGGGGCAGTTTCCTGCGTCCCGGACGCTCCAGGGCCGCACGGGTGCCGTGGCCCCACGGGAGGCGCTGGCGGGCGGGCGGGCTGCGGCCAGGCGTGGCGGATCCCCCGGTCCCGCCGCCGTCGCTCGGCAACAGCCTCGCCGTCCCGGGCACAGCCCGGTACCGCCGCAACCCGGAAGCAGAGGGGCGGNTCGCTCGGCTCTGGCTCTGGCGCGGCGTCTCCTCCACCCCCTCGTGAGCCTGGGGAACCTGCAGCTCAAAGCCGCCGCCAGCCACACCACCATGTACCCCAGCAACAAACGGAAAAAGCTGTGGCGGGAGGAGAAAGGTATTATCGCCCTTCCCGGTGCAGGGCCCGCTTCTCCCGCCTTGGACCGCACGTTGAGCCGGGAGGGAGCGAGGGAAGGGGGGGTGGTCCCGGTGGCCTCAGAGCCGCCGCCTCACCGCGGGGTGTCCGGCAGCGCTTCCCGCCGGCCGCGGCCGAGGGGACGGGGTGGGGAAGGGGGAACTCCGTGCTCTCTGCCCTTGTCCTGGGGTCTCCTGGCTGACACAGCCTTCATGGCAGCCCGGGCCATGCGGGAATTGGGGCTGTTTCCCCCATACCTCGGCGTATTCGTGAGGAGTGGAGCCCCGGGGCGGAGGGAAGTAAGCGAGGGAGGGCGGTAAACAACCCCTCTCCTGAGGGCTTCCCGCCCCCAAGTCACCTTGTGGGAGTGTTTCAGGCCGAAAAGTTGGGCACATGCCCTCAAAACGTGCTTTTTATCCTTTCAATGCGTTTGTTTTCCGAGGGGAAACGTGGTTTATTGGGATCACTGGTGTTTAGGTTCTAGTGTCGGTCAGACGGGGTGAAATGTTTGGGGTATGGGACTCTCAGAGCACCCCTGCTTCCCATCTTTTGAACTATTTATTTCTTTTTATATATATTTTAAGGACCTCCACCTGTGTGTTCTCAGTGCATAAAATCCCAAAGCCAAATTCCAGAGCATGAAAACTGTGGGCCAAGCATTTGATGCAGACCTTGCTGTTTTGGTACTTTATATCGATCCTGTGGAGAGCAATGTAAAAATTAAGAAAAAAATTCACAGAGTGGAAGTGCAACATTTATATCTCTGAGGAGTAAAGCTTCTTGCCTGGTGCGTTCCAAATAATGTAGTAATACATGAGGAGAGGAAGAAAAACAGATCAGAGGGTCATATTTTAAGTTCTCTTTCTTTTCTTCATCACTCTTGTGACTCTGTGTTTGAAGCTAAGAAGGCAGAAGACTAGTTCAATGAATAGGATTCAAGTGCACCCTTCTAAGGAAAAATTGTTAAAACACAAATGTGAAAACTTATTTTTCTGTAGGTTAGTTACTCTTGTCAAACTCCTCTCAAATGAAGTGAGTCTTTTTCTTTCAAACTGTCTTACAATCCATGTTTCTCTAGTAAATGTGAGGCAACAAATTTCTACATGAAGAAAGTTTGTTTTCAACGAAGAAGGTACAGTTAAATTGTCCCAAGCATTGTTTATGTGTGATCAATTATAACTGAGTTTTCCCTTAATGCTGTCTGTTGTTACCTTCGAAAAATGCAAGGGGCAGATGGAGAAAAGTTTCTGGTAGGCTCTAGTGATTGTTCTTATTACTCCCACTTGTCTTTTTCAGTTCTGTTGCTGTCTGTGTGAATTCATAGCCTGGCAGGTCAACTCAAACCCTTAGTAAGGATGGCAGAGTGGAGGGTCTGGAGGGTAAACTGGAAACTGGAGGTGCTGACACACTTCTGGTGTCTCCATCAGCTGTGAGGATGGTGGTCTCCATCAGCACGGTGATGTTACTGAATGCAAACCAGTGCTGCTCACTGCTGCTGGGTTTTTTCATCCAGGAAGCATTTCTGAGTGCTAGCTGGCCACAACTCCCTGTCTTTTTGCCCAGTGAGAACGAAGAGCATTTGCCAGTCTTCTGCTCCAGTAACTGTTCCAGCACCATGCTGATGGTGTTGGCCCCGAGCACTTTGAGTGAGGAGGGCAGAAAAAGCTTCTCTCTTCATTGCTGGCATTGCTCTTCAGTTTTCAGCCCTGTGACACTGTTCTTATCAAGTGCCTTCTTTGCTAGAGAGGAAACCTACAGAAGCCAGACTTCTTTCCTTCTTATCCAGTCAGTACTTTGGAAATCAAATCTTTTGTCAAGTCTGTCTTCAACTTTCACAAGTACCCCATAACCCTGCAAAACTAGCTGTGCTCACTGGCTCTGTTCTTTCCATGAAGCTCTGAGTGCTGTTGCTCTCAACCTTTTATATTCTAAAGCACTTCTTGAAAAAAGCTCTGATTGCTAAATATTGAGTTCAAACCCACTGATAATACTCTTGCTTTTCTTAATTACTTTCTTGGTAATTAAGGGTTGGTCCACATCCTCCCAGGGGAGATCTTCCTTGAGGACAGCTGAAACGGAGCAGGAGTGGAGGTGATTTAAGAGCCTTAGACACAGGACTGGGCTGCCTGCAAACTTCCCAAGTTTCTGCTACAGGCAGAAAATGGTACTTGCAGTGAAGGCTGTTGGGAGCATCCTCTGAGAGGTTTGGGTATAATTAAGACTCAGTTTAAGTTCCTGCTGCTGACTCACAAGAGCAAACTTGTAAAACCTTCCTATAGAGAAGAACTTGTGTTTTGAAGGCACGGGACTGGCTCTGTCACCTCCTCAGCAAAAGGCACCTAGACTTGCTCTGCTTGTCAGTCCCTCAAAACTGACATGCTCTCTCAGGACTGTCTACCCGTAGGACTTCCAGAGTGCACATCAGATGCTTGGAGTTTTGTGTGCCTGGAGCTCAGGTAATGGAGGTGGGTACATATCTGTTGTGCATATTGGTGACCCTCGTTATGTCAGTTCCACTTTGGCAGCTGTAAATATCCCAGTGAGAGACCAAGCCTGAATAAGGAGAGAGAAGCTTTTTTGTCAACTGAAGAAATTGATAATACTGTCAAAAAATACCAAAATAAACTTACTTTGTTAAGGGAAGCTGTGCTCGAAACTTGCCTTATTAGACTGTGCTGACTGAAGCCTACATAATTAGGAAATTTTTTTGAAAAAATCACAAACAAAAGAACCCCAAACCAGACCCCAATGATTTTCTTTCTTGTTTTTTTTTTAAAGGTTTGATCTGACAAGCAATTTCCAAGTTCAACTCTTGCTGCTTCTTCAACTTGAGATGAAAATGTTCTTTTCATGTCTGCCTAGTCCTTTATGTAAAATGCAAATAACATGGGTTTAGCCTTCCCCTTCACCCCTAAAAATTCTTCAGTCACTGAAGAGCGTTTATTACTGATAAACATGTCAAGAAAAACTGTTAGTGTGGCTAAAGTAGCACAGTGCTACTGGTGAAAACAGACCCAGAAATTTGAGTAGAGTATGAGTGTTGTAATGTTCTCTGCTGTTCTTTTTTTTTTCCCCCTCTTCTTTTGGGAGGGGAAAAGCTCTTCATCTTGTGCTGAGCTAATACTAAGCATTAATGAGGTAGGGAGGGAGAAGAAGATGTGATGGCAAAAATTAGCTGAAGTGCTGGGGTTGTTTGCTGTTTTGGGTCATTGGGATTTTTTTTTTTTTACTGTGAAAGTCCATTTATAGCAGGGTCTGAAGAAGAATGAAGTTGGCAGTAGCTGTCATACTTGTGCGATGTTTGAGGCTTTACTTTTCACTAAACATCTGAGAAAAGAGGTGTGATGTTCTGAGGAGAAAACAAAAACAGCCATTTATATGTATTTTAGTGTGGTAACCAGGTATGTCCTATTAACGTTCAGATGAAAATCTCTAAAGCTAAACTTGCCTTTCTTACCACCCCAGACACCTAGCAACTGACAGAACGTTTGCTTTAGCTCTGATCTCTTTTGTTATGTAGTAGCATTTTATTAATCTCCCACCATGCTCCCTTGTTACTTGAACTTTTGTTTTTTTAGTTCTGGTTTACAAATGCAGAACCTACAGAACAGATTTTCATACCTGAAAACTCCCTATAAAACAACAATTCCCTACTAAAGTTGCTGTTCTCTGATACAGGAATTAAAGTGGCAGGAAGAAGCAGCACAGTAGTGGTGTGGGGAGGAAGCCTGGACAGCCCAGAGTGTGGGGAAGAAGTGTTAACTTTGCAGGACTGGGATATCCAGAAATAGGCGTGTGCAGTTGTACAGATGCACCTTGTTTAGCTCCTGTTGTAACTCACTGGGTCACTCATGCTTGGTCCTCTCAGGTGGCATTTCATTCATCAAGGGTACTGCATCGGTCTCTACGTGGCTTGTGTGCAACAACATGTGAAAGCTTGCAAAACCTCTCTTATTTCTCTTTTCCCTCAACAGAGCGTTTGCTGAAGATGACCTTGGAAGAAAGACGCAAAGAGTACTTGGGGGATTATGTTGCATTGAAAGCTATTCCAACATGGATGGAAGACTTAAAAAGCAAGAGCGAAAGTGATGGTAAGCAAAGTGGGGGAGTCTTAAGATACAGACCACTCTGTTTTCTCACTCCGAAGTTACTTTTAGGAAGGCCAAGACTTAGAACCTGTGTTGTTATGAACAATGATAGCCTGAAATTGGAACGGGGGAAAAGAAATCCCAACAAAATTTCTTAAAGCCTCACTGATGTCCCAGAACTCAGCTGGTATCCCCAGATGGAGTCACTAACCCTTGTCACTAACCATTACTGAGCATAATGGTATGGGAAATCTGGGCAAAACAGTGTTGCAGGTGACCCAAAAGCAGAGGGGAATTGTGCAAGCTGTGTTGTTTCCTAAAAATCCAGAAACTGGAGAAGATGGGGTTTGAAGCCTCCTTACTTTTGGTCCTGCCTGCTTTCTTGGGCTGAGTTACATCAGTCTGGCCTGGATTAACTCCCATTTCCTTAGCATGTGCAGCCTTATCATGGTTGTGATCACCAGTAGAGTTGTCTAAATACTTGCAGTGAGAACTGACCAAAAATGTGAATCCTATTCACTTCCAGACTTCTCTACTCTGTAAGTAATTCTGTAACAGTGCCTTGTTCTTTATCTAGTTCCCTTTCATGCACACAAGGTCGTGGAGGAATAGGGATGACTTCTGAGCTGGTTTCCTCCTCCTCTTTCTTTTCCTGTCTTGCTATCCTACTTGGCTGAAGCTTGTGTTTTTTTGAAGGAGTATCTAACTATGAAACCTGCAGTGCTTCCTGCCTCTGCAGATATAGGACTAATTTTCTGACCCTTTTGTTATCATTAAAGGTGAATACTGGCCTGGGTGAAGAGGTGTGTAAAGTGATCTTGTGGTGGCTGCAGGTGAACATGGTGTTTCTGGTGATAGTCCAGGTGAAATGAGGCCTGGAGCTATTCAGCTGTTTTTAATAAAATGGGAAGGCTGTAACACTTATTTTAGCACAATCTGGAGGAGCTCACAGATTTTCTGATGTCCTTGTCAAAAGCAGCTATTGCTACTGTCTACTCCTAAAAGCATCTGGAATAACTTTCAAAGTGAAAATATGTCAAGAGTTTGCTGAGCTCTTCAGCCCTGCAGAGTAGCTGTATTACATCAGTACCCATAAACCTCTTTCTCCCATTTGGGTAGGTCATTTATATCTTGCAACATCGGAAAGCCTGTCCATGTAGAAAACAAAGGCTGCATAAAAATAAAGAAGATTACCTGACTTCTCACAAGTTGATTTTGGAGGCCTTTGGTATGTGGGAATATACAGTATGTCATGCGGTTTAACTGGGAGACTATCCCTTCTAGCCCAAACGATGTTTTTATTCCAGCTACTCTGATTCTTTATAAAGCACTGAAATTCACAGATGTTGTATAACTTGGGCTGCTGAAAGTGACAAGGTGTGGATTTACGTTGTGATTGCTGTTACACTTCACAGAAGCAAAATGTCAGTGTCTAATATGTGGGTATTGAATCATGGCAGTGGTGAATTTATTTCCTTGTAGTTGCTCTTGCATTCTTTCTGTTAGTACCCAGTACACTGCAAAAAAATGCTGGAAGGCAAAAGTTGTGCTGAAACACTGCTCTGCTACTTGGTTTTGTTATACTGTACATTCAGGGGAAAATATCTGTAGTCACTCTTTTTCCTTGATGTATTTGTTATAAGTAAGCCATGTGTAATAGTGAACTTCTGGAAGGTTGGACTGCTGAAATGCTTCCATGTTCCCACTGATTAGTACAATTAAAAGAAATATGTGTATTAATGTGACTGTTACTGCATCTGTTTCAAACTTTATTTCTCTTAAATGTTGACCCCATTTTGAAGGTATCAAGTATGTCTAAAAGCTGTCTTTTTGAGCTGAAATACAGCAGGACTAGAATTTAAATATTCCAGCTGATGAGAACTTTTGCTCTGTTTCATGGGACATATGGAGTGCAACGGGTACAGCCTGAATGAGGTTCTGGAGGGAACAAGTGAAGCCCCCCCAGGTGTGATGGAATCGGTGATGATCCAACAATGCCATGCCCAAGTTGTGCTATTTTCTTCAAGTGAAAGGTGGCTGCTTGCAGTGACAAACGGAAGAGGTCTGAAGGGTGGTGGTGAAAATAAAATCTTCTGTATACTTGTCAAGCCAAAACAACAATTGATGGGGAATTTGGAAAAAATTCTTTACCATTTACTCCCAATACCATATACAGTAAAAAAATGACAGATTGATTAGTAAAGCATAGAGTGGCTGTTCAGGAAGAGTGATGAGGAGAAATCAAGAAAGCAACCAAGAACAAATCAAGTGAAGCAGGCACAATCAATCAGCTGCTGGAGTAAGAAGCTGTAGGAGAAGGGCAGAGCATCTGAGCTGGCAGCTGTCCCCATAGATTCTCAATACTCAACTTGAGATTAAGGGTGTTCAGTACTGCACAAATTTTAGTACTGGCTATTAGGAAAAATTGCGTGTACAATGTAAAACCTTTACGGTGCCCATTTTTGAATGTGAGTGACTCACTGGAGGGTGTTGGGAGGTTCCGGTTAGGCATACATTTTTGTTATGTGGAAGTTTAACGGAAGATTATTGAAAAGTCTGTATACAGTATTATTCAAACTGAAATGATCTAGGAGGTTCATATTGGGAAGGAACCAATCTCACTGCCAGGGTATTTCTTGGATGGTCTTTATTGGCAAATTGGAAGAACACACCTTAGTTTGTGGAAGAAAGTTTTTCCCTACCCCTCCTCCACCCTTTGATAGGAAGTTGTGTTCAGAACTAAATTCTGAAGAAAACCAGTAGAGCTTGGAGTAAGTTTGGTGTTTTGGCGAGGATGGAAGTCTTTGTGATAGAGTAACATAACAGAGGGATGTGGATCTATGCAAAGGCTCCTGCAGAGCAAAGTTACTGAATTCTGAAAGGCAGCTGACAAGGGCTTTGTCTCTTTGTAGCAGCAAAGCTCTTAAAAAACATTTGGAAGTTCAGAGATCCAGTGTCTTTGTTAAAATGTTCTGCTGTGACTAAAAAAAAAAAACCTACATTTTTTGCAGGTCTCCTCATATGGGCATGACTAGCCATAAGAAATTAGGTTGGTGTGTGTTTTGGCATGGAATTTGGTCAATGTTTGTGTTAAGTCTTGATTTTGGGAGGAGAGTGGCACAATGTGGAATGCAAAGACCAAGTCTAGTGCCCACTTCTCTGAGCTAAGGGAAGCAATCTGATGTGGGTATGTGCATTTCCAGAAGGACTGTGCTGTCAACACCCCTGATTTTTGGTGTGCCGCTTTGCCAGGCTGCGCAAGTGGATCTCAGAGATCAGGTGTTGCAGCAGTGAAAGGAAAAGGGACAGTTAGTGACAAGTGACCCTCTTTAATGTCAAGAGTGGATGGTAGGAACACAAAACTTGTTCTTGAAGTAGTCCTGTAAATATAAGCTTTCTTTGGTTTAACTGTATTTGTTAAGGAAGTGAGTTGCCCACTTTGGAAACAAAGAATGAGCTTGTCGTAGAGAGCTGGATAGTGTGAGTATACTGTAACTCATTGTTCTCCTCACTTGTTATCCATCAGATACTCTGAAAGCACACACATCTCATCCGTTTTCTCACATACTTTGAAGTAGAGTGTCTTCCTGACAACATGTGAATAATGGACTTGTTTTATGAAGCTCTGTAATTTATATCCCTTTGTTTCAATGCTATTTATTACATATCACTTTGTTTGGCACTCATCTTGTACAGCAACAGGAGCTAATGTTGCTCAGTGAATAAAATGCCACCATGTAGACTAACAACTAGAGTGTATTTCGAAGTTAAATACATATATTAGCTTTTTGTTGGGTACACACTAATTCCCAAAGATGTCTTTACTCTGCAGTGGTGAATCTGAGAGATGACTTCAGAAAACTTGTTCTGGAAAGCTTTTTTAAAAATTAGAATCTTGGGAATTTTGTTGTCACTGAGTTTTGTGTGTCACTGGTAGAAAAACATTTTGTTGTATTAATTGGGTAATTCAGAAAATGTAATAAGTGACATTGTTTAACTCTAGGCAGCTGATAGTCCTGCTGACTCTCACAGCCTCTAGAATTCATTGGTGTGACAATGATGCCAAGAAAACAGCAAATTCAGGTGGTGGTTTAAAGATCTTTGCTAGTGGTAAGAACTACTTTAGATAGGATGAAGTTAAAATGGAAGGATGCAGTAATTGCGTTTATTTTAGTCCGAGGTTAAATGACACAAAAGGTCTGCAGTCATTTTAAACAAGTCTTGAAATATGTTTAGATGTTTTGGCAGTCTCTGAATCTTCTTAATCTGCTATTTTTAAGGAAAAAGATATGGTTCAAACTATTCAAATTAATCTGTTTTAATCTGAGGGTTTTATGTATAATAATAAGGTTTGGATTTAATAAAAGCATCATTGTACTATGAATGTGTAGCTTTCTAAATATTCACAGTGGGTTGACACAAGATTACAGAGACAAAACGTGTAGATAAGCTACTCCAAATGCTTCATGGTGGAGAGAAAATGTGTGGTAACGCTGAGCTCTGACCAGCATTTCTTGGGATGGATAACTAACACAAGTAAGTCTCCAAAGAACCCAATATCTCCATGCAGCCCTGCTTGATATGAATATCTGTGCTGCAGGAACTAGGAACCAAGGTGATGAGTAGTAAACAGGCTTTAAAAAGTGACACCACTACTAAGCTGCAGTGAAATTCAGCCAGATGTCTACCAGTAAAAAATGGCATCTCTCTAAACCACTCAATATTATCAGCGATTTATACAGGAAAAGAAATTATGTTCAACTAGAACATTGAGATTGTTAGACAAGTTTGACAATCACAAGTACTCTTTGTAACAGCTGTGTGAAACCTGTGTGGTTCAAGACAATCCCCCCACCAAAAATCCAAGTCCATCAGTTTTCATTGTGATTTGTTTTTCTTACAATGACTGTAACAACTGTCTTTATAACAGATTTTTAGCTGAGTGACAAGGGTGAAAGTAAATTGAGACAGCTTAGTGTAATATTTGCTATCTCTCAAAAATAGAAAGTGCTTTTGCTACTGAAACTCTTGGTTTGATGAGTTCAGAGTGCAGTAGTTTTTCTGCTGAGTACACACAGAAAACAGCAGTAACTTGTGTGCCACCATTCAGGGTCTCCTCTCTTACCTATGGCCCTGAATGAATTCCAGCTTCGCTTAAACTTGTGCTGTATTTGGTTTTGTCCTTACTTTCCATGTACTGGCATATCACTGTTACTCATGCTAAACATCTTATCACAAGGTCTCTTCAAGACTGGTGTGTTTAAGGTTAGAAAACAGTGTCTCTTAGATGCACATGGAGAGCACTGCTTATCAATCGCTGAATATAATTGCTGGGGGAGCACCATGAAAAAACTAACAACTGTGCTTTCTGTGAATTGTGTGAGGATTATGGTAATTAAGTATTTTGAATACTTGTGAAATGACGTGCTTTTTGTGGAAGTGGCTGAAAATCTCTTTGCTCATTTCTGCTCTCTGTCCATGTTATATACATATTAAGGAAGCAGCAAAGGGATTAGAGGGGTAAGAAGAGTAAACCATGTTTGCACCTTCTTAGTCTGTGCTGAAGGGGTCCAGGAATCTGTGTGTCCATGGCATAATGTGGAGTAACTTTAAGGTTGAGTTGGTGTTTGGCTGCAACAGATATCCAAGGCTGCCAGGGCAGGAGGGTGTAACCAGAGCCCTATATGCTCTGCTTTGCTTAGGCTCTTGGCTGCCCTTTTAGGATGTGTCCTGAACAGCTGCAGAGCTGCAGAGTTGTGTGAATCTGACCATGTGATTTGGTGACTGCACACACCTTTCTGTCTTTCCCAATACACACCTTGGCTATTGATGTTCAAAGATAGACTTGCACAGACATGGGAATAACTCTTCAGGTGCAAGTTTACTTGAGCATAAACTCAGCAATAATCTCTGTGTGTGAGTTAGTTTGTTTCTGGAGGTGAATAATCTCTAGTTAGTGATATCCCTAATATAAGTAGATTAATTAGTGTGTTTAGTGTAAGGGGTGGAGGGAAACGACAGTGAACCAAAAGACTGAAGATGTATTCAGTTGACCTTGTAATTCCCTGGTGAGCTGCATGTGAATAACCTTTATAGGATGGATTAGCTGCCAAAGAGATGACACTTATGTTACAGTTTGCATTCAAGTGTTTTTTGGAAAAACAAAAAAGTTTCTTGCTTTCAGCAAGTATGAGGTGATGATTATTAAAAAGTTTAGATCTGTTTACGTAGATTAAGAACACAAAATCCAGTGTCGCTAATCCTTTCTCTAAGAAAGTAAATCACTTGTCTTTGATGTAATTAAGATGATGACTTCTCTTTAAGCTGCTGCTCTGTGACTTTTTTAACAAGGTAACTTCCACACAGCATTAAGCTTGTACAGGTCCTGGGTAGAGTTATTATTTTGTGGCTCTTGTGCATGCAGCTGAGAAAGCTCTCTTATCTACAGTGGCAGACAGCTCCTTGAGGGGGAAGAGTTAACCATAGGAAAGGATGCTGCTCTCAACAATAAATTGATAAATTGGTGTCCTTATTGAGGCTCTGCAAGCTCTTGATGGTTTTTAGAGAGGGATAGTAGGTGGAGATGCAAAGGGAAGTTAGGCACGTCTTTGCCAGAAAGGAGAGTTCTAATGTTTAATTACTGGTGACATGAATCTTGACCAGATGAATAACTTTCAAGCTTCTCTCCTGTGCAATATGAGAAGCAATCCTTTTTTTTGGTAGCTGCTGCTGAATGTCACTGTGCTGTCCCTAAGGAAGTACTAAGTAGAGTTAGGAAGTCAAGATGATGCAGTGTGCTGTCAGCTGGCTTGTTCAGGGTGTGAGGGAGGATGGCTTTAGCAGCAGTGATGCTTTAAGTTGGGATGTGCTGTTCCTCAGAAACTGCTGAGAAAAATTGTAGGTTCCAGCTTGGAATATTTTGGTGGCTGACTTGAGTGAGATAGTTTAATATATGCAGGAGAAAAGTAACAGGTTATATATTTTGGCTTCTGTCTTCTCTTTGATTATTATTTTTTTTTCCATTCTCCTTTTTATATATAAAGGGTGAGCTGCTTTTGAGCATGGGGTATTGCAAGATCAAACCCCCAAATGAATGCCTTGCTCTACAAAGACAGTTTCAGTAAATCATCTAGCTTTGCTCAGTATGGTAGCTTGGCTAACGCCGTAATCTATAATTTATGATGGATTGTGGCATATGTCCTCACAGTCTTTTGCAGACAGATGTGAGCCAATGTGCCAGCCTGATTAGAAGTCATGTGCTTATGATTAGGTTGAGGCCAAAACCAAGCTATTAAATTGTACCCTTGTTGTGGCTCACTAATGTAGATTTGTTGCCTGGCTGTGTGACTTTTAGACATTTTCAAATGAAGGTGGAAAAAGCTGATGTCCTTCTGGAGAAGATGGAACCCTCTTTTGATTAGACGGGTAGAGACTGGTATGACTTGGTTTAATTTGATGTAGCTTAGATATGACAGGTATTTATGAAGGTGCTGAACTATTGCCTCAACTAGGATTTGCTGCCTGGGACTCTTTATGATTAGTGATGACGCAGGGTAGGCCACTCACCTTCCTCTCTCTGGGTGTGGGCTGCTTGCAACAAGTTTGAAAACTAACCTCACGCTATAACTAAGTAATGATACTGCTTTAACTGCCTTGATGGTGTTGGGGGATCACTGGTGCAGTTTAAGCTCACCAAGCTTTCTCTTTGGATCATGTTAACTAATTTTCGTGTGTAGCTATATTTGCTTCATGCACAGTTAAGTTCTTGATTACACATGTGTTAAAAACCCAGTCGCTGGCAACAACATAAGCCTGGCTTCTCTTTTTTGATTCAGTAGACCTAAACTGCTCAGCATGTAGAAATATCACTTAACAAGCCAGCGAGGGTCTGAATAAGTTGTACTGTAGAATCATAGGATTTTTAAGGTTGCAAAAGACCTCTAAGTTCATTGAGTCCAACCATTAAATGGTAGTAGTTACTCTGTGAAGTGATACATGGCTTTCTCCATGTGAGAGCATCTAGCTGATGTGTATTGGGAAAATCCAGTTGAGAGAAAATTTCTCAGCCCTGTAGGAAGTGCTGCTTATTTTTTATGATGCCCAGAAAATGCTCTTCTGTGCTGGAGAGAAGGCTTAACAATCCAGTTGAAAGAGGATAAATTTGAATTTTGCACAGATTTGAAAACCATTGAAATGATACTGAGAAATATTTTCTATTTCAATGTGCGGTGTGAGTGTGAAGCATAATGTTTCTGCACAGAGATTGTCCTGAGACTTGCAGGCTACTGCATGTTGACTTGGCATGTTTGCAGAAATGTGTCACAGGGGCCTTCACCAAAGTTTCCAGATGTTTTTTTCAGGATGGGATGCTATAGAATGCACATGTTGGAAAATGAAGCCTCTCAACCTTGAGCTGATGTAGCCAAGACATTTATTTCTGAGAGTGGAAGTAGTTTTCTGCAAGCACCTTTGCACTAACAGCATCCCAGGGAGTTGGTAGTCAAATGCTGTGTTAGAAAAGACTGCTCTAGAGTTTACATGGAGGCTCCTGTCCAAAAGACTCAGTCCATCTCTAATGCAGAGCAGGTATGAAGAAAGTGTAGATACAAAGAAACTGGTTGCACCTCTGTCTTTCTTTCCTGCATTTCCCTGCCTGATCCTGCCCTTTGCTTTTTCACAAAGGCTTGTTTATGCAATGATGGGCTTTTATGATGGTCTCCTTGGTATGGCTGGTTAGACTCTAATGGTGTTCCAAGTTCTGTGTTTTCCATTTGCTACACAGGTGTGACTTGAACTTCAGGCTGCACTGGATTTATTCCCACGTGTTCAGTGTAACCTTTTCTGTGTTATTAAGATACTCTACTGCTTGCCTACTGGTGTATTGTGTGTTGCAGTGCTGTCCTTTGGCGGGATTTCCTAATGAGTCTACATCCACTGAAAGCAAACCCCAGACTTCATGTACTTGTCACTGAGAGTATGGGTCAGTCATATTTAAAGAAAAAATAGAATTCCATTCTGTTTTTTCCCCTCTTTCTGCATTCCCACCAGTGTTCTTACAGGGGAAGGATTGTAAGTGTACTGCAAATAACTAAATCCAGGAGAACAGGTGATGTACACAGACATTCTTATATTGACTTAAAGGCTTTGAGATTTGGTGTGTCTTTCGTTTTTAGGTAGATATGTAAAAGAAGATAGAGCTAGATCTTTCTCCTAACTGCTAGTGAGTTTGTAACTGCTTGAGAGTTTGTATTAATTTCCAGTTTTTAAGTCCTTGAATGAAGCAAGCATCACTTGCAACACTAATGAGTAGTGGTAGAATTGCCTTCAAATAGCCGAAGTTTCCTCTGTCCCTTGCTGTTTGGGTTGAAGCTCCAGTATTCTTTAGAGTAGCAAATTAAATGTGGTATCTCGGGGAGTAGGGGAAGGGAAATGCTGCAAGGTAAGAGCTACCCCAAGCCTAATGTCTTCATGTAGAAAATACCATCTTTTGTACCTGCATAAGAACTTACTCTCTTGGTTTGCAAGACAGGTGTCTGCCAAGGGAGGTGGGAACCTCCCTTGAAATGGAGACTATGACCCCCTTCCCTCTGAATTATTATAACTTTGAAATTAAGGGGCTTTCAGGCTGTGGTAACTTCTTTTGTCTCTCTAAAGTACCCGCTTGTTGTTGTCTCCTAGCAGCATATGGGAGAAAATTCCCTGAGAGAAGGAAACAGATGGAAAAAATCCTAAACCCCAACACTTACCTACCTGTCCCCTGATACTAGAAAACTAAAGTTCCTTCTCCCACCTGGTAAGCTGTTGTTACTGTATGTCATGCAGAGAGGTTTTTGAATGACAATGCCATGAAATATTTGCTGATGGTTTTGCACAAGTTTTGGAGTTCTCTGGTAGTAACATTTTATTTCCAAGCTGTACTTCAAGTACTACAAAAGCCTGTAACACTCAACTAGAGAAGTCATTGCTCAGCAATGGTGTAGGGAATTAAAAAAGCAGAAAACATAGAACAAAAATTGTCTGACTGCTTAGTAAGCTAATGAATGAAAGTAATGATTTGGTGGGTCCCCACTATAAACTTACTTTAATCCTCCTTGATGCTGTGTGTGCTCACCCATTTAAAATGTGTTCTCACATTTTGGTAAGTAAAACAGGTGCTGCTGAAGACTAAATACCTGGTTGGTCATGAAAAGTCTTTTTTTTCCAGCCAGTTCATAAAGGTGAGTGAAGGAATGCTGCACTGCTAGTGGTATGTTTTGGATGAAGGCTCATAGTTACCCCAAGTGATACTGGATCAATTTGAACACACCAGGAATAGTTGTATGACTGCTGTGATATTGCCAAGACACTTCACTTCTTGCAGTGAAGGGATCTGCTTTGTCTTGGAAGGAATGTAGTGAAGTGGAATCACCTGTAGTCCTTTAGCTTTGTAAACAAGTATTGTGAAAAACGAGGTTCACTCTCCTGTTAGGATTTAAAAGTTTAATAAAGGACAATAAGGGACAAAGATAATAAAGCAAAAGTCACAGCGCTGGGTGCTTTTGGCGCTCAGCCAAGAGCACACCTGTGACCTTGGAGACACCCTTTTCATATACCCGGAGTATTACATATTCATAAACAATTATACATACTCAAAACCCTTTCCAGTAACAATTCAGAATGGAATCCTGCTTCGGTAGTTCCCGGAATCAGCAGATGGTCCAGGCAAATAGTTCATAAGCATAGCTATTTCTAAGTTTTTTGTTAAATGAAAAAAGTATTTAAGAAAACCCCATCTTCACAACAAAGCTACCTTATATAGCATATTTTACATATAGCATCTATTTGTGACAAAGCCACTGTTACAAAAGCTACTTTAACATCACTTATTTTAACATTTGCAGAAAGCCAATATTATAGCATCTATTTATCACAAGTATCAACATACTCATGGGGCAATGGACAGTGATCTAAAGGAGTGTCATATGTGTGTCTCCATTTTTGAACTTCCACTGTTAATTATGAACTCTCTGTAGTAGAGGGGGGTTATAAAGTAGGAATTGAGTTTGAGGCAATGCTATGTAGTTCCTTCCTCCTTGTGACCTTGCCTGACCGTTTAATTTACTGCAGTACCACTCAGGCTGCCATTCACTGAGAAGAATATATTGAAATTCTTGGTATCACTTGGAGTGAGGTACTGATAATCAATCAGGCTTGGGCAAGAACTTAGCAAAATACCTTATCCAACAGCATTTTTATTCCACTGTACCATTACAAAGTCTGGAATCTCTCTGAAGTCCACATTATAAAACCAGCCAAACAAGACAGTGATTGAATGGGTTTCTTCACACAGACAAAGCACAGCTCCTTCCGAGTCACAGCTGAACCAGCAGCCTTTCCTGTGGACCCTAAATCATGAGATCTCCAGCAAGCATAGCAACCACAGCAGCTGGATGCTGACTCTCCAAGTAAACACACAAATACCCAAGGGCTTCAGCCTACTTATGTCGTGTCTTTGCTCTCAATATGCATGCTGCTGAAGTGAGAAGACTTTGATTTATGAATTGACAGTTGCATGTCCCTGCAGATAAGGGTGCATCACAAATTAGAATTGGGAATGTATTCCTGTTCTTGTTCTCCTTGTTTGTTGTTACTCCTTTCTCAAACTTTGTTCTTCGGTACTTTTGCATTCCATACCAAGTCTTCTCTCAGTTTACAAAAACTTAATAAAAAAGGCAGGCTTCTCCTTTCCTTCTACTTCTTTCTCTCCCAGACTTAAAGGGTTTTTTTGCCTCTCAGCTTTGTTATTTTGGGGATATAGAGAGTTGTGTGGGATAGACTGAGAAAAAGGTTGTTTAAGGACTGTGCAAGACCTTGTAACACAAGAAAATTGCATTTTGCATGAGCGTTGTGTGGGTTGTTCAGACTGACTGGCTGTTTTGATCAATTCTCATGGTACACCTCTCTTTCTCTCTGTAATGTATAAAAGTCTTCAATGGCTTCCTTTTAAACATGTGGCTAAAATGTCAAGGCTCATACAACCTTGTGTGAGGGCTGCTGGTAGCCATATATCACTATGTTAACCTTGGCCTGAGTGAGCGAGCTCAGGGGTTTTTGCAGTAGTTGTACAGGGGTGAGTTATAGCTCCTCAGTTGGGGGATATTTCATGCCTCCTGTAGAACCTTGAATAGGTGATGCCATGACCTCCTGACCTGGAAGATGGGGCAAAGTGTGACCTCAGCAGGTTGGTCAGTGGTATAGAACTGAGAAGTGTAGTTAATGCACCAGATGAGCCACAAAGATGGTTAAAACATGATTAGGGGAATGGAGCACCTCCTGTGCCTGGAGAGACTGAGAGAGCTGAAGTTTAGCCTGAAGAAAAGATACCCCAGATGGGATCTGCTCAGTGTTTATAAACGTAGAGTGGAGGGTGTAAAAGAGATCTCTCCAAACTCATCTCTGTGGTACATGGTGACAGGACAAGAGGTAGTAGGCACAAGTAGAAAGAGGAAATTCTTTCTGAGCATTAAAAACCAAAACCACACACATACTGTGAGCCTGGCTGAACACTGGAACAGGTTGCTTGGAGAGGTTATGGAATCTCTGTCTTTGGAGATACTTTAAATTCAGCTGGGACAGGGTCCTGGATGACTTGCTCCTGGTGACTTGATGATCACTAGAGGTGGCACCCAACCACATCCATTCTGTGATTCATGGTGTCTGTTTGCTTCTGGGGTTCGGTACTTGGCTGTAGTCCTCAGCTAATACAATTATGCCTCTTGGTAATTAGCTGAAACAGACCATATTGGCAGAGTGTGCAGCCAGGGAGAAGGTGTTGGTGTTCATCATCAAGTGCTTTTGACTTGCACGTTGTGCTGCATTTTTGGCTGGGTAGAAAGTGATTTGTCTGCAACAGATGTTTCTTCCTTGTGCTCAGGTTCTGGTCTCGTTTAAGTCCAAGAAGTGATAGAGCAAATCTGTACTACAAATCTGAAGCACTACAGTGCATCTGTGAATGCTTTTCCCCTGGTGATGGAACATATGGAAATAATGCTTATCTTGATTTAGATAAGCAATTGCCTTTCCTGTACAATCATCCACGCTTAGTAGGAGTAGAAGCAGACACATAATAGTACAGGTCTTACAATCTGTCTTTTCTAATACTCCATAAGCCTATGCAGTAACAAATGGAATGGAAAGTTGTGTTAGATGTGAGGTTAGTAATTGCTAATAGTTCATTATTTTTAGTTTGTACAGGAAACTTGTGAAAACAAATCCTTAAGTTAAAAAAAAATAGGCACTGAAGGGAAAAAGCACAGAGCGTGTAGCAGAATTGTTGGTGCACATTCCCCCAAGAGTCAGATGCACTCCTAAAGCTCGCTCATCTCCTTTGTTTTTTCTGGCAACCCAAGAGAAATGGTTTAGTGTCCCAGTCAAGTATTTGCTGAGGATTCTTTCAGGTGTGGAGGGCTGCCTCTTGTCTGGGGATAATGTGATTCTTGTCCCTTGCTCAGGTTCTTTTTCCAGATCCTCTTAGAGAAGCCTTCTTTGTGGGGACACATCTCTGCTAGTAGCTATTGTAGCAGGGATGAGGTAGTGGGCAGACTTATTTCTGTTGAACTTGAAATTATTTTACTTCCTTCAGCTGTGAATTCTAAAGCTGACTAGAAATGATGAAACTCCCATTTTCAGCTTTTATTTCTTGCAATCCAGTCTGCTACTTGTTTTTATGAACTTGTGGAGGGTGTCATGTGACTTATTTAACAAACCTCTCTTATAACAGTGTAAGCCTGTGAGCCTCACTGCCGTCAATCCTTCTCACTTGTTCTCTGATTTCTTCTCTTACTGGCTTTTGCTCATAGAGTGCCAAGAGACTTTTACTCTGCCATAGGTATTGCTTTATACTACGGGGCTTTGGTACCTATTTTTACTACTTTGTGTGTGCTCTACTCTTTCATTAACAGGTGTTTCAAAATGCAAATGTAATTTTTTTTTATAATAAACTCTTCCAGCTGTAGGTTTTTCTCCTCCCTCTAGTGGTAAGCTCTTTGGTATTGCTGTAGGGATTTCTGTAATTGGAAGCTTGAGACCAGTTAAAAAAATTAATATACTTTAAAGTATACTCGACTTTAAAACTCTGGCCGTTTGAGCAGTTGTTGAGTTTCAGGGCTGATTTTCCAATGCTGTAGGTTTGTGCCACCCTTGTCCATTGCACCAGCTGAGTACATTTATGTCCTGGGTGGGGGCTCCCTCTAGTGAGATGTTCTGACAGTCCCTCGTCCACTTGGTTCAGATGAACTTTACCCATTTTCTTTTCAAGTGCAGTTGCTGCTGACTCAGTCTAATGCGTTTTTCTACCCTCGTGTAAGCTGTAAAAGCCCTTTTCCTTTGGGGTGAGCTGGAAGGAGTTGTAAACAAAGCTGAGGGCTAGGACTGCCTGTTTCCTGTGTTTGGTGTGAAGAGCTCAGCTAATCAACCTCATCCTACTTCAAGCTGTGGCTCTGTGGACTCTTGAGATGTTTTGAATATGACTGAAGGATCAAAGGATGATGTAGGAGGAAGAGCTGAATGAAATTGGGATGTATAGGCAGAGGGGTAGAGGATGATGGCTGGATCTAGAGGGGAAAAAGTCGGGGTGGGACATGAATGTTAACTGTTTCTGGTGAAGATTTTCAGCTGTATTGTGTTGCTGAGGTTGGGGCAGAGGAGACAAGAGGAGGACCTACAGCAGTGTTTCCACTCTTATGTGTCATCATTAATAGCCTAAACGCCCACATTTTGGAAAGGATGTACCAGGATCAACTCCATCATTCATGAGTGTGCATGCAGAGACGATTTAGTGGACACTGACTTCACTTTCTCATAAGAATTAAAGTCAACTTGTTTGCAAGACTGGAGTTAAAACAGAAAAAAAAGCTGTCTTAATTAATAAATAATTTTAATAATAATAAAAAAGCTGGATTAGAAATCTTGCAGTATATTGCTCCATTTGCCTAGCAGGTGTTGTTTTCTCAATCAGAGAAAAGTGCTGCCTCCTCGTCTAAGTCCTTCCATGCTTTCTTGTTCCTTCCTCTCTGGAGCATGTCCCCCCGCAGGCAGCGTTGGCGCAGGTGCCTCAGGTAGCTCTTGAAGGAGGCAGAGTTTTCCTCCTGCCGGCCGATCGGCTCGTCATGGAGGGGGGAGCAGTCAGCCAGGCAGCAGGTCCTTGGCCAAGCTGGGCGTGTCCAGGCCTTCTCCTGGGAGACACAGGGCAGGGAGCGCGGTGAAAGGGGCAGAGGGGACTCAGGGGGCTGAGCCCCGTGGGCTCTCCTGGGGAAGCTGGGGCCTGGCTGGGCTGCCCCAGGCCACAGCTTGTGTGGAGAAGACCTCGGGCAGGATCTGTCTCGTTCTTGTGGCTCAGCCTGTCCTTGTTTCCTCCTGGGAGGAAGGGGGCTGAGCCCCACCTCTGCCTCTGGGCTCGGGCACAGGGCCGGGGAAGAGGCAGAGGACCCTTGGTGCCTGCCCAGGCTTTCCTCTCCACAGGGGCTGGCAGTCCTCACCCTACACGTTGTAGCTCCCGGCCCCCTGGCACCGTCCCACCAGCCTGGTCCCCATCCCTCACCTCTCTGCGCTGCCTCTCGGCTTTTCTCCGGAGGCCGCATCCCAGGCAAAGCGCGGCGAGCAGCAGGGACAGGGCTAAGAAGGTGCAGCAGTGCACCTGCACCAACCACAGGCTGGCACCGCCTGTGCCAGTGTCCGGCTGCTGCACGTCCTGGGCTGGCACATGCAGCCGGGCCGCGCTCCTGCTGGGACAGCCGTGAGCTCTGAGGGTGCTGGGGAGCAGCGAGGCCACGCAGAGCCCCAGGAGCAGGGAGAGCCCCGGGCAGAGCATGGCAGAGCTGCCTGAGGGGCTGCGATCTCTCGCCCTCACCCCAAGCTGAGGGGTCAGCGCAAGGTGGTGGCATCAGCTGTGATGTCACAAGGCTGTTGCCTGGCAGCCAGAGGCTGGGAATGTCAAGGCAAGGCCAGGCCAGAGGGTCTGAGCGTGTGGCTGTCTCAGCCCACTGCTCTTGCCACTGTGGGATTGAGCCTCAGGAGCTTGGGGATGTGCTCTCCAGTGCTCAGCAAGGAACTGCTGACACGTCTGAGTTGGTATTTTTGGGTTGATAAAAATGGAGGGTAAGACTAGAGGGACAAATTTGTTTGGAATGCTTCTACCTTCGCAGTAAATATTGAGGACTCTTTTTGCCTATCATCAAACTTCACTTGTTCT
Source organism: Dicrurus megarhynchus (assembly GCA_013399195.1). NCBI lineage: Eukaryota > Metazoa > Chordata > Aves > Passeriformes > Dicruridae > Dicrurus > Dicrurus megarhynchus. The sequence goes on from VXAD01012327.1 coordinate 743,276, forward strand.
GAAGATTTGGAATTGATTCACACTTTGTTACCTCAGCAGATGAGTTCTATTTCTGACCCATAGATGAACTCAAGCTTCTTGAGACTTGTGTTGGAAAGAACATTAAAAAAGTAACAGCAAAAGTGAATTTAATAATCTTCCCTCCTCAGTTCATTGCTGGTGATGTGCATGTCTAACTTGGTGAAGCTTTGGGCAGTATGTTTGTGCAAGGGTTCGAGGTAACTGGACCCTTCTATAGACTGAATTGGATGTAAATGAAGTGATTTGGTGATGCAAAATCTCAAGAGTTTACAGGAATAAGGGACCTATGGTAACATTATTTAGTAACAAATCTGTTGCCAGCTAGTGTATGTTGTCTTCACCACCTGCCTCCTCCTAGCAGAGCAATTTAAGGTGAAAAAGCTCCAAGTTTAAAATTTGAATGGATTTTTTTTTCAGGCTTGTTGTCTGGCTACATCTCTTCAGAAGTAATTCTGAATTTTGGGGCTGTTGGCAAATGGTGTGCTTCTGCATCTTTGTACTCATTTGGTATAATTCTGGATTGGAGAAATTATTACTCTAGTTAGGAGGGTTATCTTAATTAATTCCTCAGTTTGTTTTTGCAATTTGCACCCTTATGATTACCAAATAAAATTACTTGATGGATCTCACTTCAAAAAATATGTACATTTTACAGTTTTGTAATCGAATAGTATGTGGATAAGGATTCAGTGCTTCCTACTAGCTTGTATTTGGAAACAAGTAGCAAGCAAGCAGTTGTGATGTTAGGGCAGAGCTGGTGTCTTGTGGGTTGCCGGTGCCCTCTCGAGGTGAAACCGAAAGATGCTGCAGTCTGACAGCAGTAGTGTCACTGGATTGCTGCCTGTTCAGGGCTTGTAAATAATGACCTTGGGCCCACGCTTGTAACCTGATTTTTCTGCTTTCTTGGTTTGTAGGTGAAAACGCTAAAGAAGATCTGCAAGGGAAGAAAAGTCTGAGTGAGAAAGTTTCTCTCTATAGAGGTGACATTACGCTGCTTGAGGTTGATGCCATCGTTAATGCTGGTAGGTTGTTAAATATTTTATGTAGCTATGTCTTGAAAATCCTTTATAGCTCCACGGTACAAGTGTGAACTCTGAAAAGTTGCCTAAAACTGGTGTGTCCTGTGGAAATCTGTTGGAAAATACAGCTTTTTCCCCGGTTCCTTCATATTGCATTTGTTCATCCTGCGTGCATTTACTGTGGCAGGGATTATTGTGAAACTTTTGTAGCATAGTCGCCATGAAAAAATTAATGATCTCGTGTCCATCTTTTGACTGAACTTGGTTAGCTGAGACTTCACTCTTTGTGTTGTAGAAGGCTCAATTTTGATACTAAGCTAATGCAGTACATTCCAGTCTGCTTTTATAAATGAAGCCACTTGTGGGCTAGGTAATGTGAAAACCTTAACAACAAGGTGATAGGAAAACAGAATTTGGTTTATGTGGTTTTCATTTTTTCTTTCTTGTTGGGAGATTGAATTTTTCAAATTTTTGACCATGATCTACAGAGTTGTGTTTTAGTACCTCGTCTTGTTCAGTGACTTTCGCTCCATGTGTGCAGCTGAGGTGAAGAACTGTGTGTAGCATCTTGTGACAAAAAGAGGGAAATGCCTGTGCAATTAATTAATTTGTGTACTAGGTTATAGGAAGCTAGTTCAGTTTTTTGGCAAAAACCAATGGGAAGATTTACTCCTACACACATGCCCCCAGCCATATCTTGCCTGCACTCTCCACTCCAAAAAGAGTGTGTGGTTTGTGTGTCCTGAGGCTGGAAATTTTTTCCCCCTAGTATTTGAGTGGCATTGATTAATTTTCAAGAACTAATTTTGGTGGTGTTGATTTCTTGGATGGAAACATACTGCAGTATCTTCTCTGTGATGGAATAAAGTTCAGAGGTTCCCAGGATTGTAATGGCCAAAATGGATGTGTTTGCTTCTCAGAGGAAAATGCTGTGTGGAGTTACTGATTCATGTCTGTAAAGAGCACAGGAGTGTTTGCTCACACAGTGTAGAAGGCAGTGAACAGACTCTCTTGGACTGTTTGGTTGTATGACATCCCACTTTAACTGTGGACATCTGCTAATGGGTTTTGTGAGTACAGGTGGAATCCTTAGCCATTTCGAAATACATTTTTGCATTCCAAGTACTGAGGCCGGTATTCCCATGCAAAAAAATTTAATTAATCTTCCAGTTTACTGATGCACAAAAGCCTTTCTAAATAACAATACAGTGGCATCCATGTAACATGATCCTCTCCTCACTGTGTTGACAAGGCCTCTGAAGCTTTAATATTTTATTTTTTTTCCTCATTCTTTTAAGATGATTTTTCCAGTAGTGCTTTTGCTGACTTCCTTACTTTATTGCTTTCCGGTAAGTCAATATTAGCATACTTCTCTCCATTTATATTTAGCTTCTCCTTCTTCATAGGCCTCCCTTGAATTACAGGCTGGAACTAGTTACGGATTAGCTTTAGAAAGGGAATACTTAGCTTTTCTTGATTTAAATCACCCTTTAATTCTCCTGAAGGTACAAAAAACCTATATCCCAGACTGCAAATGATATTATCTGCCTATAAACCTATTATATGCCTGCCATTCTGGTGAGAAATGCATCTCTCTGAGGAGAAATAAAAAAAGAATCAAGTCAACACACATTAATATGCAATTTTGAGAAAAGGTTTAAAGACCATTCAAAACAGACTGAGATTGAAAGACCTAAAGAGGGATGTAACATTCTGAAAGTATCTAGAAAGCTTTTGGCAAAAAAAGAAGTTTTTTCTAGTGTTGTCTTCTGTAAATTGAATTTGGGTAATGGGAGGTTCAGATTAGATGTTGGCAAAGCTAGTTACTGAAAGGAACAGGTTTATACAGCGATACTTTGGTGTATCAGACTGACACAAAACAGCAGCCTTAGGGCCAGGGCATTGTTACAGGTGGATTTTTAAGATTCTTGTAACTCTTTTGTAACCTTCTATTGTTCCTAAAAGGCATAATATATTAACTATTATGAGATATTAATAAATTTAGCTTAAAATACTAACCTACAGTTACTTTAGAAAAACTATATGCTCTCTATATGTCAGTGTAGCAATTAAGTCTAAGCCTTTGATTTGCTCATGGTTTCAGTGTTACTTTTTTTCTGTTAACCTTTCAAACTGTGGAGGATAGCTGGTAAGCTACATGAGGAAGGTGTTTTAGTTCAAGATCCATATTATTTATGGCAAACATCTGCTGTGCTGAGATTCTTTTAAAATCAAACAGTTCCAGTGAAATTGTAGTCTCTCTTAGATGGTCTCTAAACCCATGTTGCTGCACCATATGATGCTTTTGCAAAGAACTCCATTGCTTCTCCTGCAACTGAAGTTATACAAGCCTCAAAGAAATAAAGCAGTAAGTAGTCACAGTACCAGTTTCTGTGTGTAATTTGAATAAAATGCAGCCTGTTGAATATGGAACAGGAGATAGGTTTTTTGGAGGTAAATCTGTGCAAGTTCTTTTTATACTTAATGCCTTTTGACTACCCCGAATGTTATGATTGACTCCCACCTATCTGTTGTAAGCCCTGAGTTAGGAAGGAAGGAAGAGACCCTCTGGAGGCTTTCTCTATGAATTTAGGAATTCCATTAACTGTCTCCTGTAATAAATAGTTTAAAATACAGCAAGTCATATCCAAATTAAAGCCACAGGAAGATACTTACAGGTTGAATGTTTACAGTGATTTATGTGAAGAACTAAACATGCTTGAAGTAAAGGGAATGTTCTGGCAAATTCTGGGGCTGTGGAAGGGTTCCAGGTGGTTCAAATTGTCTCCAGATTTGGATGCAGACATATTGGCAAAAAAAGAGTGTATTCTTGAATATGTAAGGAGGAAATGAGACATAAAATAAGTGATCTTATGCAGCTAAATATCAGAATATCATTGAGGAACACTGCTGCAAAAGGATCCCTTTTTCTCCTAGACTTTTAGCAAACAAACTGAATGTTTGTTTGTATATGTTTCTACATATAGTTTGTCATTGCTCACTGTCAAAAGAACCACATCAAAACAGCCTCTTTGAAACCATTCAAGACTAGAGTGAGGATCTGAGATGCATTGTGAGAGAGAAAGGAGCTGAAAAAAGGAGCTGATGTGCAATTTTGCTAAAATAGATGTCAATTATCTACCCTGTAAATGTCTTTTCCTTCCAGAATGGTTTCCTAAAACTTCCTTGCTACTGATTGCATGGCAGACAGGTATTAGTTTAACTTGATGTTTTGCTTAAGGTCTCCTGTTATGCCATTTCCTTCACACATTTTTTTTTTTAAGGATTCAGGTAAGGCTTGTATGAAAATGTTATTTTTACTCCTATATCCTCCTCTACTCTTTGTTATTACACTCTAAGAATGTAAACAGGCTCTCCTTGAGGCATGTACTTACTGCATTAATCTGTGCTGACTGGCCTTTTTAACAGATTAAATGTTCCTGGATGTCACTTCATCCCGATGCCAAAAGTGCTTCAAGCACTTGGAAGCCAGATAACCGCAATTAGCCAACATCTGAATAAGTCATCAGAATGGAGCTCGGAGGGGGTGTGGTGTGTCTGTGTCTAGGGGAGGGGAGAGAGGGGTTATTTAGTCCCTCTGGCAATCCCAAATACAGAAATAAGCAGTAAAAACCTGAATAAGGTTTGAAAAATAATTTCTTCAATATTTATAGTATCAACTAAGCAGTAAAGAACTACATTTCCTCTGCATTTTTAATAAGGAAAACTGTGTCGCTGTTTATGTCATATGCAGTAACTCTCTGAAGTAGTATTTTGGGAGTGGGTGTGCTGGGGATGTCTGTGTACCTCATATACCTTAAGTAGCAGCTCATCACTACTGACCTCAGGTATTCATTCACTTCCTACCTGTTAATAAATCTTACTGTCCAGTTATAAGATAAGGAGGCATGTACTAATATGCTTGTGAGGGAGTTTTTACTAGGAGGAAGATCAAGGGAAAACTATTACGTCAGGGGAAAAAAGGATTCTCCTTATTTTTATCTGATAGGGAGGAGGAGGATGATGACTTGCAGAACACTAGAAGAGATGATATTTCTTTTTATCTTTGAAAAATATTCTTGGTATCAGTACAAAAGTATGGTACTGAGAACAGGAACCTTTAATCTTCAGGAAAAAGGAAGATGTTCAGTTCTACTCAATTAGATATTTCTGGTAATAGGTCTGTACTACTGCGTCTAAGTTTGCAATTAGAGAGTTGCTACAATTATAGCAACTAGGTGTCTCCCTTTAAACTGTATTTGAGTGCTGGAATAATTTCTAATACTCACAAACTTGGGGAAGAAACTCACAATTTTTAAAGGGAGTATCTTTTCCATATGAGAAAACAAATGTGAATTAAAGTCTTTCTCTGATAAAGAGAGAAAAGAGTTGGTGACTAACATAAGTAAACAACTTTTTCTGTCCCTTTTCTACTAAGCCCTGATGCTGGAATTTAGTTACTGAGCATCACATTGCTCAAGAAGAGGTTTCCTCTACAGGAAACCAACTACCTGTGTGCAGTGAGTTGCCTCAGCTGGGAGTGCTGGTTTGGCAGGCACAGGTTCCTTAGCTTCCTTGGCACAGTGTGCAGGGCCAGCTGAGGGAAGGTGCATGGAGGTGATGGTCTCCTGGTTGCTTTAAGAGGCAGAGGTGTTTTCAGGGAGTGACTTACAGCTGAGTTTTTTAACAAATTTGTAAGACTTTGGAATGCTTGGCCTGCTGTACCTCCCTGTCCTGGTACTGAGCATGTGTGGAACTGAAAAATACTCAGTTTTAAATACTCTGTGTTTGCTTTGCTTGTTGCAGGACTGGTTTTCACTGGAGCCTCTGCATGACTCGATTTACAGGATGAAAGAGACATTTTCATATTGAATCTCACCTTTCCTAGTGAAATATGCCTTTCTTCCCTCAGGCTTCTGACTTCACAACCGTGTTTCAGTATTTTTGTGTCACAGCAATATCTTTATCCAGCTTTTTTATCTGATGATAGTAACATATTTTCTTTCAGATTCATCATTTCCTGGCCTTGACCTTGAATATGATTGTTTAACTTAATGAGGTGTCCTTTTTTTCTCAAGTTCAGAATTACACATCAAGGCAGAAGAGCTCTGTATTGATACTGGGAACTGAATATATTATCAGTGAATTACGCTTGTACAAGTGTGTAAGTATAGATAGGGACTGCGCTCTGCCTTCCCACACAAACAGCTCGTTAATGTGCAATCAGTCACCGCAGTTGCCTTGAACTTGGTGCTTAATGAACAGGTGGGGAAAAAGGATGGATTCTAATCTGGAACAGATCTGACATCAGGCAATTTCACTGATTGCTAATCCATTTCATTTGGCAACTTAATTTATCACACAGAATTTTCATCTTGTAACTTCTGAAGCAGAAATTACTTCAGAAGTGGCCTGTCTGAATATTATGAAGGTATTTGAGTCAGTCACTGAGCCTGATCTGGTATTGTATATATACTTATTCTCCCCCTTTTTATTTTACAGTCACCAGTAATTCTTACTCTGGAGCTCATTTGAAATTATTCTTCAATAATTTGCTATGAAAATAAGTCCCTTAAGTCAAATGTTCCTGCTATTGAATATGGAAGTAGCAAAATGTAAAATCTGCCCTTAAGTTGCTTATAGCATTTTGACATGGGATTTTTGCATATATGAGTATTGATTTTTGTGGGGTTTTTGGTTTTTTGTTTTTTTCTTCAGTTGAGCTGAACATAAATGTCTGATTATGCTGGGAGCTTCTTAGTGAGTTTGCTGTCCATTAGAATGTTTTGTAAACATACTTTACATGTTTTATCTCCAGTGTACAGATAGGGAAATGGAAAACTTGCATTGAAATCTCTTGTATGGAATCATCTGGCATCTGCCTATGTAACTTAGACTGTTGTAATTTCCTCTAGGAATAGAACCAATATTGCTAACAAATTGTTGTTAATTTGGTTTTCATCTTTCCTGTGAGCAGACTGTGGTGTTAATCAAAGGTTTGTCAAGTTAATTTACAGTTGGCACAATTACACTTGTGTGTAAAACCCCAGACTAATTTATATATACTCCTCACTTATTCATCAGGAAAGTCAATGTTAATAGTTGAGGGAATCGGTCATTCTCAACTGTGACATCTGTGAGTGAGTTTATTACTGCGTTCTGTGGAAAATGCTTTAAGCCTGGCTGGTGAGCAGTAGATGTGGTTAAACTTGCCCTCTGCTTTTGGTCTAATTTCATTTCAATGCTGTTCTTCCCTGTAGTGTAATACTCATTTGGATGAAAAGTCTGTGTATAGTGACAGTGATCAAGGGAATGACATGGAAGGCAAGTACTGCTGGAGGTGTGGTTTAATTTAGGTGGAGAACTGTAGCTGCTGCCTCAGTCAAACACCATTTGCTGTAACCATGTGGCCAAGGCTTATGACAGGAGGTTCATTCAGAATTGCACTGCAGAAAGGGTGGCTGCAATGCACTTTGAAAATATCTCAGGTATAATTAGTATAACTCAAAACTTAAGCATTAAAAAAGAAAGATTTGGCAGTGCTGCAGACACATGTCAGGGGTGAACTTTGTTTCTTGTTCTGGGGTGCTTTGGGAAGGGGAAATGAATTGTGGTGAAATGTTTTCATTCCAGTATTCCACCAGTGTACTCACAGCCATCTCATGTAGCTAATGGAGATGGCTTCTGGGGGGAGGCGTGCCTCAGACACCTGGACCTTGTCCTGCCACCTTGGGTGTGGTGCCAGTGAGCCGAGAGTCCTGGGTGGTGGAATGGAGGCCCAAACCTCGCATGCCTCAAGGAGAGCTTTGCCGCTCAACCTGCCATATGGCCAGGCACTGCAAACAGATAGGCACTTCATGTTAATGGTAATCAAGTGATGATTTCAAGCAGTGGGATGTGAGTGTTCAGTGACTTGCTGAGAAGCCTTAAAAAAAAACCAGTAGAGAAGGAAATGTACTTTCCACTGGAACAATATACTCAAAAGGCTCCTTAAACTAACAGATTGTGGGCTGAAGCACCAGACACAGATGTCGAGGTTCAGAGCTATGCTTTTCAACTTTTCATGTTCTTCTGCGCTCCCATAGAAGTCTGAGTGGAATGAGATGAGCGTGCATGATCTTTAAGTTAAGCATGATACTTAATTATCTAAAATGGTTTACCCAGGACAAGTTGTGGATGCCCCATCCCTGGAAATGTTCAAGGTCAGGTTGGAGGGAAGTTGAGCAACCTGGATTAGTGAAGGATGTCCCTGCCCATGGCAAGGAGGGGTTGAACTAGATGATCTTGATGGTTCCTTCCAAAACAGTCCATCTTGTGATTCTAGGAAATACCCTGACACAAAATTAATGGCCAACTCTCTCCTCCGACAGGATGCAGCATGCTCTGTTTGTCTTCTGAAAATCTAATATAAAATGGGCAAGGTAGATGTTTTAGTAACCTTATCTAACCTGATGGTCTATGATAGCTGGATTTATTTGCAACTCTGTTTTCAGTGCTGGTGCTTTCAGGACAGTATCTGTTTTACCTAGACCAGTGCATTCTCATTATTTCTTTGTGCATCAGTTTTTGAACCCATTTATTATCTCTGAGCCCAATGTGATTATCGATCCTTCATGCCATGGTTACCCTGGACCTTTTTTGTGTGTGCCCTTTCTAGAGAAAACTAGCAGTATACAAGCAAAACACTCGCAAAGTTGGATTTCTTGAAAAGTCTATGATTTCCCTCAGTTGGGAAGCGCGAGGTGGTGTGGGATGCCGTGAATCCTTTCTGACAGCAGGTGGCAATAGTGGCCCTGTTATAGTGAAACCACTTTTTGGCTTGCGTACCTTAATTTTCCTGGACATAAAATCGGTAATGACTTAAGCAGAGGAAACAAAATGCATGTATTCGAGGCATGCTTGTTGGATAGGCCATCGATACAGCTCGTGCTTATTAAATGCCGACTCCATTTCATTATGTGTGTTCAGTGTGTGTTTGAAATAGAACAGGAGACAGGCGTGGTTTGGAAGAACTGTAAGCATCTGTTTTACTTCATAGAGGAAAATATTTTGGAGGGACCTTGCTATCAGCCTGTCTTATCATACATTTGACAGTGCAGCTGTCATCTTGAGTGCACTTATGGAGCAGAGTGGTGTAAGAAACTACTCAAGGTCGTCTTGAACAATTATGCTTCGTTTCATAATATTAAATCCACTTTTAATCAGGACTTGTGGGGGATTATCTAAAGGATTGTGGGTTTTTTAAGCTGATAGTTGCAACAGTATGTTCTCAGTCAAGATAGGCATGCAACGCTGTGTTTCTTTTCAAGCTTTTGCATTTTAAAAAACCCAAACCAGTCAAGTAATTTCCAAATGTTGGGACACAAAAGAGAAGACTTCTTTGAGGCCTCCTCTCTCTACTTAAAAAATATTGACAGCGAGAGGTCAGCTGGTACGCTGAGATTATCCCTGTGGTGTTAATATTGCCCCCCACACTCCTCTGTCCAGATGTATGTTTCCTCTTTCCTCCCTTTCTGTTTCTAACCATGAACACATTGGGTTGTTCTGGGTTTGCATAGATATTGTCTCAACATTATCTCAGTCGCTGTAAGTAGTACAGTGAGGTCAGCATGGGAATTAGCATTTCTATGTGTAACATAATCTCATTAAATATATGCAGTTAAATATTGAATAGGGGAAGGCCTACTTTGATTGGAACAAGTAAGCTTTAGGTTTATCTTATCTAATTTGCTAGATGCAGAAAATGGGGTAAAAAAGCAGTAGTCAGAGTTGATGTCCAAAACTGCTGTTGTGCAGCTGGCTGACCCTATCTATCTCCCCTGCCTTCTTGTCGGACAGGAGGAATTGCTTTTGCTTAATTCTATTAGCTGCTGCGTAAAAGACCAATGCAGAGTGTTCCACCCTTTGCTAGGATTTTGGGTTTGTCTAGTGCTTTGCCATTTGCTGCAGGTCTTGGAAATTTTAGTCCCTTGAAATACAGTTTCCATTACTTGTTAAATAAATAATTATGGACTGTGAAATGCAGTTTAGGTTTTGTTTTGACCTATGGCTGTCAGCAACTGACGTTTCTGAGAAAACAAAAATATTTCTGTTTGCAAAACCACAGTTGCTTTCTTTAGGAATTCTTTAGGAATTCAGAATGCCTCTCACTTAGCAATTAGTATTAAGGGTACAGCTTGGCTTTAAAAATCTGGGCTCCAAACTCCTTTGTGTGACCTGCTGTGACAGTCATAAAAATCAGTAATGGCAGCTAAATATACATCAAAGGCCAGTGGAAGCTTGTGAAAGCGGTATTTGCTTGTTAATCCAAGCACAAAGGCAAGTGTGTTTGCATCGTGTGTAAGGAGTAGCCACTTGCATGTTAATATACCGTTGTTCAGAGTTGTTTGGATGTGTTTGGGGATTGTTTTAATTACAGTATTGAAGGTGCTGCAAGGCCCTGTGCTTTCCTCACAGCAGTGGGGGTGATGAGCTACTGCTGCTCCCAGGCTTCTTCCCTTCACTCTGAGGTAACAGGAACATTCAAGGTTCATTTTAGTATTTCCTGCCTGGATTGTCACTTGCACAATGTGTTTGAATGGCCAAGAGGGGACGTGGGTGGTCCTGTTCCTTCCACCCTTGGGGTACCCCGTCCCTAACACGTTCCTCCTGGCTGCAGTGGAGCTCTTTGGAGCTCTGCAGCTTCTCACCTGAGCTGCGCCCGAGGGCCGGCAGTCTCATGAAGAAAAGATGACTTGGCTCTTGTAGGAGCGATGTTGTAATGGTCCTTGTTCTCAGATGGTTTCACCAGTGAAGCCTTGAAGCCTGGGGCTTTCATTGTCTATTGTGTCTGAGTAGTTGAAACTTGTGGGAAAAACATTGATTCAGAGAACTTTTTAGGATTCTTGCTCCTTCTCTCTTCTATCACTTGCATGTCTGTGCTGCAGTAACTTTAATCTGGTGCGCAGCATGAATCACTTAAATATGTCTCTGTAGCACCTTCATTTTATGCTTGAAAGCTGGTTTCTGTTGAGTAATAAATAGAAATAGTTAATATCTGGCATGCCTAGTTGTGGGCTGCCTCAAAAAGATAGTTCTGTCAGCTATATTTGATTTGTATTTAGAATGTTTTGCATTGCAAATCCATGTTAGAAATGCTTTTTAAATTTAAAGTGTGAACCATATTGCTTTTTCAAGGGAACTGTACTCTTGTGTCATGTGAAATAACTTTTTATGTAAGAAAGAGGTGGTATTGCTTTCAACTCTATCACACCAGGTTATAGAGGAATGTAAGTCTTCCCTGTGACTTGGTACGCCAGGTAATAGTAACTGGCAACCCATCCCCTTTACATTTCTAAGAATTTGTGCTGTACAGGCTTTCAGAGGAACTCTCGTTTCTCATTCTGCCAGTTTCAGTCCACTTTGAAGGGATTATGTTGAGCAGTGTAGTCCAGGTCACTTGACTAGTTCTGAATTTCTACAAATCTGAGTCATGATATTACTCTTTCTGAAATTAATATCAAATTTTAGAATGATTTTTGGAATAGTCAGTCAGTGAAGAATGGTGCATTTTACCTGCAGAGTTCACCGAGTCAGGGAAGCTCAGAGAGAGAAAAAGCTGAGAGAATTTATTAATGGCAACTTATTCCTAAGGTTTAGAAACAATTTTCACTTCAGGTTGTCCATTGCCTTAAAAAATAAAACAACTAAATCAACCTTGGGGGAAGGGTAGACCAGGGCAAATACTTGCTTCTTGGTTTTCTTTGTTTCCTTGGCTGAAGGCATCTCTGAGTGCTGGAGGCCAGACGATTTTTGCGATGTCACAGTGGAATTTTGCCAACCAGCAGTTCTAGCCTTGGCCATGGTTCAACTAATTATAGCTCCCCCTCCCCCTCACTAGATAACAAACACAGCATTTCAGGGAGCTGAGTGATCAGTATTAGGGCTGTTTCACCCCAAAGAGTGATTTCTCTATCTTCCCCCTCCTTTCTGATATAAAGGAACCTGCTTAGGAGGCCCAAACTTGGAGTTTTGGCAGGGCTTACAGCCCAAAGGCTCTTTAGGTCAGGAGTTTACAGCTTCAGAGGCTGCAACTCTAGTTCAGACTAGTCCCTACCACCAGTGATAGATGAGATTAAAACAGAAGCTGTTTCTTAAATTTGAAGTGAATCCTGTGACAGACAGGCCAAAGGGGTGTTTTCAGGTGAGAGTACTTACCTCTATAGCTCTTATCAAAGATCCAGCGAAAGGTTTTGGGCTCCCTACTCCTTTCTTAGTGCCCATGTCCCAGGGGCTGAGTTACATGTGGCTGCTTCTCTTCTGTTATGCTGGCATTGTCACACTGAAACTAGGATTTGAGTCAAAAAGTACATCCTAGCAGTATCTCTGCTGCCTTCCTCTCCTGTCCTGTCCTCTAGTGCTAGCACCCAGCAGAGCAGCTTGTGTTGTCTGCAGCCTCCCATTCTGCCCTTTCTACCCTTATCCTTGGGGAGAAGGATGTGAGAGGGGAAGCATGCACGGTGTTGCCCCTCTCCTTAAAAAGGCCCCTGTGAGCCGTAACTGGATGTAGCCTTGTGACCACAAATCGGTGTCTCAAATCACGACCTCCTGCCTGTGCTTTCAGCAGCCAGGGAAGCTGCGCTCATGTATTTAAAATTTCTTATTTGGGCCACTGCTAATCATTCAGGAAAGCCAGGTTTTGTTCTTCTTGGCGGCCTCTTTCAGAGAGCCAAGGCTGTTCTGCTTTGCCTGAGGGTGAGAGTGAGATGGATGGCACTTTGGTGTCTCTGCTATAGACACCGTGCCTCAGGAGTCTCCCTGGAGCGCTGCTGGAGTCACTTCATATTTCATAATTCCTTGTTGACAATTAAGTCAATTTGCTGGTGCAGGCATGATGGAGCTAAGCTAGGACACGTTTCTTTTTTAGCCAAGATACGGAGTGAAAAGCTCACTCTTTTGCTTTGATTAAATTGAAAACTGAAGTATATAGTTACCTCTCCCTGGCTTGGAATGTGAATCCGATTTATCAGTGGCATTGTCATCCTCTCTGGGCTTCTTGCTCATGAATATATTTTCCTTTTTTTTTTTTTTTTTGTTATAATGAGAGGAAGACTCAAGGCAGGCATGCCTTGATATTTGGTGCTGAAGGTAGTAAAGCATCACTCCTCAGTAAGAAAAGATGCAGCTATGAGCTGGGGCCCCTGGAACTGCAGTGGGCTTGGACTTGTTTGTGGCAGTGTGGGAAGAACATAGTTTCGTGATCCAGGGCTTTAGGAAAAGGGCACAGGCACTCTGGATCTGTGCAAACTGAGTAGTCTCTCTCTTCCCCAGTGTGGTCTCCTGAATCAAGCTATTTCTCTTTAAATTCCTTGGCCAAATGCAACATTCCTCTTGCTACAAATATTGCTTTGATTTTTAAAATTTTTTTCTACCTCTGTTAACATTATCTTACATAGTCTTGCTAAATATATAATTTAGCAATTATACTTGTTCTACCTTGGATCTAATTTTTCTCTAGTCCTGGCATGAACACAGTGCTGCAAATGTGGACTTAGTCTGGTGAGACAGAGAATGATTTAATGTCAGAAGTGGAGTTTTTGGTTCTTTCTGGTTGTGGTGAAATCAGTTAATGGATTGGCTTAACTTTTTCCTTGGAGTTGTTATGCTGTTTAGACATGGGCTCTGTCTAGATGATGTTTATACACTTCAAACACGGTATTTAATTTTCAATATCTGTACTGCAGCATATTATAAGTGTGTATATTTGCACTCTTTGTATTTTGCTTTTAAAAAAAAATTACCTGCAGTTTTAAGTGTTTCTTCCAGATCAGCTCAGGAAATAGGCTGAACCATCAGCAGTCTGCGTGCCCTTGTGCAAATACAGAAGATAAATCCTATATAATTAGTGAGACTGAAGAGTTTTAAATTACGATCCTGAATTTTGATCCCTTGTCAGTGCATATAATGAATCTGTGAATTAGGTGAGAAAGAAAATGTGCATACGAACTGGAAATAAAATCAGTTGCTGAACTAGCCCTAGGCTTTTAATTCAACTCTGGTACAAACTGGTCCAGGTAACCCAGAGGGCTGGTTCTTAGCAATATTGAGGTAAATGTATTAATACAACTTCAGTGGTGCACAGGTGAAAGGACTGTTTTTATATTCCAGAAGTTTCTTTCAATTATATCTTCTTTTAAATGCTTTTTTCTTTTTCTGTAGAGTGTCATAATTGAATTGACTGCCATGTAACATGCATGCTTGTGTGAAGATAGCTGATGGGAGAAGGGAATGGCAAGAAAGCTGTTTGAAGAGACTGTTTATGGATTGTTATTACTGTTCTTTTACACCAGTGCAACTGGTGGCTCACTTTTTTCTTTTTAACACCTCGCTGAGAGAAGGTGTTAAATGCTATTTGTTAATGGATGTAGGATTTCTATTCTCAACTTGTATCAACTATTTCATCTTAAAGATGGGAAATCCACATCTGGTACTTCCAAAGCATCTTTCTTCCTCCTTTGTCTGAAACATTTCCTTTTCAGAGTGCACAGATGACTCTTTTTGGTACCAACACATTATGCTTCTGAAGCTTAATACCTACATCACATGTAATAGCTTGCAAGTTTAATGAAAATGCTGATTTTAAATAAGGCACTCGTGTCACGCAAAAGATTTGAGTTTACACGTTGAACCTAGAAAAAGCTGCACAAGTTCTTAAATTTAGTGCAGGCGTAGTCACGTTCACTTGGGAAGGATTGTTCATACATAATTTAAGGACATATAAAAGTCTTGAAAAATGGTGTGTTAACAGACTATTTCTCATTGAAGTTTTTTTTCCCTCTCAGTATTTAATAAAAAGGCACTAAGTTTTGTTCTCTTTAAAAGCTGCTCTCTAATCATGTAGTTCATTATTTCAGCTTCAAAGTGCAGTCTGTACAGAGAGGCAATGAGGTGTATCCACATCTAGAAATTAAGCAATAATCATGTAGTTTAGTGTTTCAACAGGCTTTGTTCATTAGTAGGTACAATGATCCATTGTAAGTACTTGCTGTAGTCATGATGTTCTTAACAGTCTGAAACTTAAACTCTCCAGAATGATTTTTTGGAATATATATTCTTGACTGAAGTGGTGCTACCATGGGTACCAAATGGGTCTTGTGTAATGGTAATTGTTCTGCAAAGCCATTATGAGAAGAATGTCAGACATTGTGTGTTCGTGCAGTGTGTGTGTGCATATGTACGTGGCCTGGATTAACCAGTAATTCACACTTGCACTAAGAACAAGAACAACAACTGTAGACATGGCAAAATGATTGGAAAAGCTTCTTTAATTTAAGCAGTTTTGGACAAATTGAAGC
Organism: Dicrurus megarhynchus; assembly: GCA_013399195.1. Taxonomy (NCBI): domain Eukaryota; kingdom Metazoa; phylum Chordata; class Aves; order Passeriformes; family Dicruridae; genus Dicrurus; species Dicrurus megarhynchus. The sequence goes on from VXAD01012327.1 coordinate 758,649, forward strand.
AAGAGAAGGAGAAACAAAGGCACACTGGGAAACACAGAGACACACTGGAAAAAACAGAGAAAGGGAAGAATTAAAACTGAAGTGCCGCAAATCAGTGGCAGAAGGAAGTTGGCACTGAAATGCAGGAGGGCACGTGGGGAAAAATTTAGGGGTTTGATGGGTTTGAATTATTGAGGCTTATTTTGTCACTGAGTCCATGGAGTCACTAAGACAACACTTCCAGATTGTGAAGATTGGTCAATAAAACCATTGTATGTGAAAAAAAAGTATGTTTTTAATTTGAGAAGATGAAGAAATGATGGACTAAAGGTGTGAGTGGCAAAGGGCCGCTTGCCCAAGGTGTAGTGAGTTGAAGCTGTAGTTACATGGCATTTTGGAAGCTTCTCAGCAATTGAAATGAGTAATACATTACCCTGAATGAGAGGAGTCTGTCTGTGCTTGAACACTTCCTCTAGGACCTGCCAAGCCAGGGCTGTCCTGGGCAAGTGCATGAAAATGTGGAAGTCAGCCTGAAGAAGCTGAATTTCTTTTATAATTTCTTTCTGGATTTCTTTCACTTTTCCAACCTTGGTGAAGCAATTTGCTTTGGGACTGTATATAAATATTTTTTCTTGATAGTGTTGTGCAAGGTAACTGTAAAATGCTTACAGGGGGTTGGGAGGGGGAGAAGTCCATGTTTTTAGTTATTTTTGGTATTGCAAATGGACTGTTTGTTGCAGTAGCTGAACCACCTATTGAAAAGCTGCTGATTTTCAGTTACATTTTACAGTGCAGACTGTATGTGTAGCCTAGAAACTGCAAGAATAAGCTATGGTGTGCAAAGATCCCTGGAATGTGGTGGTTTGTGGGGAGGAGTGTCCTGGTGCAGTCCTGCCGGGGCTGGGGTGCTGCTGTGGCATCTGCACACAGGTCCCACGCTGTTGTTTGCTGCACGTTGGTTCTCAGCCAGTAAGACAAAGTGCAAAGCCATAGCTCATCAATGATTAATTATCAATGTTTAAATCTGCCTCAAAGAAATAGCAAACTGCATAATAACCACAGTTGCCTTCACAGGGCAAGAGGGGAAAAAGGTTGGTGGTCCCAGACTAACACTGGTCTATCCTTTGCCTCTTAACAAGCATCAAATGTTTTAGAAATGGAGGCAGAGTTCAAATCACTGCTCTTTAGCCTTTTTGGGGAGCTCAGCATTGAATTTATTTAGTTTTTACTGTGGAGACTTTGGGTCACTAGAGTGTGCTGCAGTCCCAACCCTGGGTTGGTGTGAGCTCGCCCCAGTGCTTTCCCTGCCACTGGGCGACCGGGAATTTTTCATCACGTTGCTTTGCTGTCGCCTGGGCAACTTAAGTGAATTTCCCTGCTATTTTCTTTGTGTTGCACCCTGCTTCCCTGGCAGTGAATGACCTGGTGGCTCGTTAGCTTGGTACCTGTGTGCCCCGGGAGAGCATCTTGTTGTTAAGCATTGTATTGTCCCTGCGGCCGCCTTTATTTTGTTGACTGAGGAGCCCATGAGAGGTTGCCACACTGATGGCTTATAAAGAGTTAGTATCAACAGCATTTAATTAAACCATTTATAGATGCTGGGTAGTAATGTTTATGGAGTTCAGCTTTGGAGCTTTGTAGTGGTGAATGTGGGGAAGAAAACGCAGACCTCCTGCACAGGGCGGTGTATGGAAGAAAGCACATGGTGTATACCGAGTTTGGAAATGTATTAGTTTTCTTTACCAAAAAGTATTAGTTTGGTCTTTTTAGAATAAATGTCGTCTGTTTTCTATGTTCCTGCAAGTTATTCTTTGACAGAGTGGCACAGATGGAAAGTAGTAATTTTTTTTGACATTCAGTGCTTTTTTGCTTGCTCAGGAAAAGTTTGTACAGTTGAATTCTTTTCATATTTTTGGTGAAGGCTGAGGCAGTCTGGATGTCTAGCTTGAGGACAAATCCAAAACTGTAGAAATGTAATTAAAAGGTTTTTTATTACTTCTGCTGTCCTGTCTTATTTTAATTAAGTTCATCCTCTGATGAAAATTGCGCTCTGAATTATAGTGGGAAATCCATAATGTCGTCTCTTTTTCTTGGATGAAGATCACGGTTGACAATTCTCCTCTGTGGGCACACTGTCAGTTTCTGCCCTGAGAAGAGAAGCTCAGCCATGCAGGGAGCAGTTTTCCTAGGGACGGGGCTAAAGTTGTGAGGCTTCATACAGAAGCAAGGGACAGTTGCCTTCCATCTGAAGTGAGATTAACCTGTGTTCCATGTAAATATGTATTTTTTAAGTTGTGATTTTCCACAACCAAAGCCTGTTAAGAAAAAGCCCCATTATGTGTACATTTCTATACCTGTGCATTCTGCAAGGAGTCAAACAAATTGTGAACTTGTTACTTAAAACTCTGCTGGAAGGCAAATGAATGCAAGGGCAGAGCCCACCTGAGCACCCTTGTTACACAACAGGATTACCCACAGTTATTAGCATCAAGCTCCTCTCAAAGCCCCCTCTTTCATTTCCCTCACAGCTCCGTGTGCTGTTCCATGCTCCAGGATTCATCTCATGACTCCTTCTCTGAAGCAGACAGACCATCTTGTGCAATTCAACAGAGAACTCTGGGAAATACGAGTGTGAGGATAGTTAGTGAAAAATACTCGGCCAAAGGGCCCCCTTTCCTATTCTCTCTGATAACTTTGACTTTATGCAAAAATAGGTTATCCAGCTATTTTCTCTGTTGAGCATGTGGGTGAAGTGGCCAGATCAGAGCAGCTGTAAGTGCTGTTAGTGTTTTATAGCAATGTGATAACATTATTTAATCTGGAAATAGTTAACGGCTGCTAATATGTCTGGAATTTGTGCCAGATGGTCATTTTCTTGTCTAGAATGATACAAGCTAAACCTGAAGAAAACCAAACCCCAACCATACAAACAGGTCTAGCAGCTTTGCTGTGCATACCCTGCACAGAGCTGTTGTGTCCGGTGTCTTTAATTGAATGTGATGAATATAGATTTGGCACAGCAACTTCTGAAAAATAAAAATTCTCTTTACAGGCCAGTGAGACATGGAGGCTTCTTGTTAATTTTCGTTTCACTAATAGGAGAAATATTTTTTTTATTATTTTTGAGCTATATGTTAAGGCTGTAAATTTCCTTGGAAAGCTAGCAAATGGAACATGCCTATGAAGAGATTAAAGTAATTATACTGCAATGCTCCACTAGGAACAGAGAGCAGTCTGGGATAAAATTATTTGGAGAGACGCCAAAGCCAAGTTTGGTTCCGTTTTAAGCTAAAACTAATTAAAGTTGTCAGGTCTTACAGTGGTCAAAGGTTGCTTAGCTGCTACTTGAAATAAATGAATCTTTTCCTCAGTCAGTAACACTAACAGCTACGTGTTTGCAGCTGTCTTACAACAAAAAAAAGCTCCAAGAACCTTCTAGTTCTTGTTTCCCTTTGTGCATGTCTATTTTAGCATGTCAAATAGTATATCCTGGCCACAATATGGAGTTTTGAGTCTTTTTGTCTGTCTGCCTTCTCCTTTGTGATTTAATTTCACTTGTGAGGAGGAATTCTTATGGAAGAAACTTCCTCAGGAAGCTGATTTAACTCTTTCTGATTCAGAAAAGCTGCTTTGTGTCTGTATATTCTGTATATTTAAAATAGCTGTACAAGACTCATGAGAACAAATATGGGTTCTTTAGAATGTAAAATCTGATAGAATATTAAATTTCCTAAAATACTCTAGTACCCACAGGGAGCTTACTTTTTCAAGAACATATAGTGACAGGACAAGTTGGAGTGGATTCAAACTGGAAGAGAGTAGGTTTAGATTAGATATTAGGAGAAAGTTCTTTGCTGTGAGGGTGCCCAGAGAAGTACTGGATGCCCCATCAAGTGTTCAAGGCCAGACTGGATGGGGCTCTGAGCAACGTGGTCTAGTGGAAGGTGTCCCTGCCCACAGCAAGGGGTTGGAAATAAATGATCATTAAGGTCCTTTCAAATGCAAACCATTCTGTGATTCCATAACTCTAAATTTTTCACATGTCTTGTGCCAGATACAGTTGATCTCAAATTCTGCTGAATGAGGAGTTGTTGATCATGAAGATAGGCATGTTTCAAATAAACACTGACATCAAAATATTCAAATCAAATCAAAATATTCTCATGGTATTTTGAAGAAAGGAGAGTTTATACTTCTGGTCAGTAGTTGGTTTTTGTGAGAATCTGTGTAGGGAATAACACTAAATATAACAATGGATACATTATCCATATGTTCCTAAAAATCAGACATTATTTAAAAGAATGGAGTTGGAGATTGTTGATCTTCTGTTTTTGTGATAATGGTCCTAGGTGTATTACTCGAGGTTTGATCTTGGCATGTTAAAACTGAATTTCTGCAATCTTGCATTTTGCAGTTTGTAGGTGGAAAGTTTGCAAATGTGTTTTGATATTTTACATACTCAGTTCTGGCTGCCTGACACAAATTTGGAAACTGCTTCACTTATGCACCTGTGCATATGTGCAAGCACACATGTGTTAAAAAACATAGCCAAGCAGGCCATTCCTTCATGCTTCTCTTATGGATGAGTTGTAAAACTTAGGCACTGTTTGCCTTTTTTTAAATCAGAGTAGGGCTCAGGAGAGGTGCTGGGCCAGATTGCTGGGTGGAAGTGGTAGTTTTGCCTGTCTAGAAATAAATTTCTTTGCATTGCTCATTAGTCCAACTGTTTCCCCTCCAAAAACAACAACAAAACATTGATAACTTTCAAAACTCGTTATAAGTTTTATTATTAAATTTAGTTAGATCTGTTTGTACGTTGGGAGAAAAAAAGATCTGAGAAGACATGTAGTAAAAAGGCTGATGCCAGTTTTATATACTATTACTAATAAATAAACTTTTATCTAAAATTTCACCAAGCTGTACTGTAGATTTACCATGAAATTTATGTCAGACTTGACTGGCTAAATTCCAGCTGGGATAATGAATAATTTGGTCTTACAATTTTTTTAAATTTTTTTTTTTAATTCCTCTTGTTTTGTTTTACTGGAACAGTAAAAGTGGTACTTCTAGGTATGCTACCATGTGTGTATATATGTATTTTACTACTGATATCCTTTGTGTGTGAATAAAATTAGGAGAATTGAGGAGATGAGCTTGAAAGTATTGATGCCTTGAGAGGCCACCNTATCAGTATGAGTTGGGATTGGATGTCTGTTGACTTTCCGTGGTTTTGGGTGCCTCAACCCTGATATTTCGTTAAAGGTATTGAATTAAATTGACCTAGAGTATTAGTCTTAGGAAGAAAAAAATCTTAGTGGAGAGGCACTTTTATAGCAGCTATGTTGCCATGGTATTTTTCATATATGAAAATTGTAAACATATGAGATCAAACTGGTTGTGTAAGACTTGCTTTGAGTCTTTACATCTGTAGCATCTATGTGTAATGTCAGCAGTCGTGTTTAAGTGCAATTATGAAATAATACTGTTTCCTTTCCTGTGAATTTTTGGTGTTGTAGACTTTACTCTTACAGCAAATTCTTGTGTCTGTAGCTGTTCACAACAAGATCTCAAAAGCAACTACACAGAGGAGGCTTATTTAACCCGACTGGAGTGGCAATCTAAAGCGACACTAACGAACCCTGTGGGACTGGGATAACTCGTACTTAGAGCAGGTGCTCTCTAAGCTGGAGTTTAGCAATTTGTTGCCTCAAACTGTGAGCAACCTCTCTGACCAGCATGTCAGTTTATGAAACTTCATGGAGATGACTCGAGTGATCAACGTGTAATGTTAATAACTTTATGAACCCCTTCTATTAAAAAGGGAAAAATAGACTTATGCTGAGTGCTTTTAGAAGATCAAGGAAGTGCAATTGCTGGGCTTCATTTTTGGGTGAATACATAATAAGCATGTTAGACTGGATGCTGTCTTTAGGTGTTACTCTCCTGAGAACTTCTTGGCCATGGCAGTTCCTCCATGTCTGTTGGATGAGGAAGGCACTGTTCAATCATTTTGTGCTGTTCTGTGTTCATGGATGCAGGGAACTTGGGCTCTACATTGAGCAGCAACCTCTAAATACCAATTTTCTTAATGCAAAAACTATCTTAAGTTGTTTGCTGCTGTTGCTGTAGATTTCCTTGACCAATTTCTTTACTGAACTACTCTATTTCAGCCATTTCACTCCCCGTGGGAGTAGCCTTTCAGAACACACATAGCTTCAGTGTTAAACTTCTCTTCCCAACCTCTGAATCTTCTTACGGTAAAAGTAATTAGGCAGATTCATAATCAACAGGTCATAAAAGGACAGCAAAGGAACTGGACATAAATGTATGCTCTAACATCCTTAATGGAGCAGTTGTGGATGCAAGGGGGAATGCAAAGGGAAGGGATTGTGCAGTTCCCAGGCTGACATGTTCTCCTTGAGCATCATTCCCTGTTGCTCCCATCAGGGAGAAAATCCTGGTGAGACAGACTATTAGTCTTGCGTGGTAAGGCATTTCTTCTTCTTAACAGTATCATGGAGTACGTGTTTCTCAGTCTTAAAAACCAAGCTGCTCAGGTTTCTCAGGCTCATTTCCACTAACTGCCCCTGTCAGCAGGAGTAAGTTTAAACTTTCATAAAATATGGAGGAAATGCTTCTGCATTTATTTTTCCCATTAGCACTAATATCTGGAGCCATTTTTTCCTCATAGGAACAAGTGCTGTAAGCCAAGTCCACCTTCTCTAAATTCTTTTTCTTTTGCATTACTTTTGTAATGAGCGGCAGTTCAATTATTTCAGCACCATGAAGCTATTTGGGATGCCACGGAGTGGCACGTATATTCATAAAAATGCACTTTAGTAGTTAAAGCTGACCAAGGCAGTGATGTGAAGTGGTGCACTGTACTCCTCGAAACAGGAATAGCCAAGTGGCTATAATTGAATGATTGGAATGTGATACCTGTTGGGATTTGCTGTTGGGTGCATTAATAAACAATAACCACTAAAATGGAGATAGGCAGCTGTATATACACATGTTTCTTACCACAGCATTTGAATCAAGTATGGAATACACAGAGGAAAGTGTTTTGTTGTTTTTGTGCACACAGAAGTCTGGAGTATTTTCTTGTGAAGTTCACAGTGGATTACCAGATTTTTTCGAATTTGCTTTCAAAACTACACCATGGCAAACTGCACTTGTCGCTTGAGTTGCTAATGATATCTAGAAACCTTATGTTAATCACTAAAATCCACAAGCCCCTGAACAAGCAAACAAATCAAAGAAGTCATGGATTAGCTTGTTACACTGTCCTGGATGACTTGTTTTTCAGTATGCTTATGGGGATTGCTTTCTGGTGCCCACCAGTTCTTTAATCCGGTTTTAACACAGAAATTTGGTGGAAAAAGCTACTAAATCTCCTTTTCTAAAACAGGTCTTTATTGTTTATCATGGAACAATTAAAATGAATGTGACTATCTGTTTATGAAGGCACTAAAGCTTGTAATACCTTTCTTGTTTGCTTTGGGTTTATTTATTTAAATTTTTTTTGAGAGCTACCAGTGCCAGATAGGAAATAAAGGGTTTTTGAAGCAGAAATTGCATGGTTTTGTAATTTTTTTGTTTGAATTTTAGGATTAAACTATGATTATAAAGGAGACAGGTCTTCAAACAGTGCCAGAACAGTAACCTGTAGTGTTTCAGTTACATGTCTCGTTTAATCAGTAAAATTAATGAACTTTCAGCACTTGTACATCAGAAGATAATTTGAGTGATACTATGTACACATCTGTAGTGGATTTTATCAGAGTCCTTTGCTGTAAGTATTGAGTATTTCCGATATTCTGTATTTCATGGAGAAATACAGTGGAATTTTTTTGCTTACTACCGGTAAAGAGTAAATACGCTCTTCATGTTTCATACCAGTGCTTGAACAAATAAGTATCTACTGCTTTACTGTGAAGGGCCCCCAAAGCTTCCAGGTTGCAGCTGGTGGGAGAGGTCATGTTTATATCTGAGAAGAGATAGATCAGACCTGCTGGCTCTGCTATAATTTGGTTATTACCCATTGCCTGATCAATTCCGTGCAAATAGAAAACCCCAGGCAGGAGTGAAACTCTCGCTTTTCCTGGTCAGCCGTAACTGAAGGGGCTGCTGCCTGTCTCGAACAGAAAAGCTTTTGCTTTCATCTGTGGTCTGCAGTGGAAGGACAAAAGGGGAGACTTTCAAAAGCAGTAATGAGAATCAGGAGCCGAAATCGCATTGACTTTTAATGCAGGGTAGGGGCAGACGCTTTTGTTGTGCCGCAGAAACTTCCTCTTTCTCAATTGTCCAAGTTGCTGATGGTGGATGAGATCTGCCTGCCACCTTTTGGACTCCTACAGGAACAAAAGTTACCTTGAGTTATGTTTGCTGAGTGGCCCAAGCTAAACACAGATCCCCTTTACTGGCTTCCATGAGGAATGGTCAGTAATCACACCCCCACCTCTGTTCTTCTCCTCTATGTGCTGCAGAGCCTCTTGAGAGATAAAAGCACTGAGAACTTACTGCTTGGTTACTCTGTGCTGCAGCATTGGGTATCTTCAGAAAACAGAATAAAGATTTTCCCAAAGTTAAGTTGTTCTGTTGTGTGAGAGAAACTTTATCTGCAAAAGATGCTGCAAAGGTCTCTAACAAGCAGTGTACCTTCCATGTACCTGCATGTGGCTGTGCTTACAGGACAGTGAGTTTAATGATTAAAATACTTCACTGCCTGAAAAAGTCACCTCCCTAATTTTTCTTTGATAATATGTGAAGCTACTGTAATAACTTATACACTTTCCAGTAGTGCCAGTTACTACTTGGAAAAATGCTGCTAGGATACTTTTTTGGTTTTTAAATTTTTAAAAGACATTTAGATCTTCCTCTCCAGGTATGCTTTTCCCATGCTGACAGGAAGCTGCTCCCGTGATGAGGATTGGCACACACACGCTTGCAAAATGGTCTGCAAAGTGCCCACGCAGCTTTCCAACTGTGGCTCTGGTACTCACGGAATAGGGTCATAGCCTCCATGAGTGAAGGAGTGGGGAGGGAGGAGGGTTGTTTTGGGAAGTATATGGGAAACGCAGAGACTTATTTCTTTGAGACTTGAAGTATTCCTGAATACAGCACGGAATTAAACCTAGGTTTAAGTCTTGTTTGTGCTCTCCTAATTGCTAGCCCGTTCCCCTCTCTCTGCATCTGTGAATGCATTGTGTATTGTGTGCCATAATCTCTGGGAATTTAGGACTTGATTTGTAGTTATTTTTGAGAGAATTCTTGATTCCTCCTTTTGTGCTTGAAGATCTTTATATTTTGTGTGCTTATTGTAAGTGAAGCATTTGGTTTTAAAACATGAAACTAGTTTAAATATGGGGAATCTGCAGCAAGTCCCTCTGTATTTCTGCCTCGTGCTAGGAGTTGAGAAGGATCTGTATGCAACCCTCACTTATTTTGAAAAAGGTCTTTGGATGCATTATGGATGAAGCTAGAGACAAAGTGCTTTTAAAAAAGTTTATCTTGCATAGTCACGCTATATATGAATGTACAATCTATACTTCTTACAGTGACTAGTCCGGTGTCCACCTTTCTTGCTTGTGGCTTTCCTCCACAGTTCAATAATCTTCTTTATTATTCATATATGAAATGGTGAATGATTACTTTATAGAACTTCACCAATACAGTGTTGGGAAGTATTGAAAGCAGTGTAGGCTCACCATTTGTCTTAAGCTGGGTTTCACAAAAACCTGCTCTTGCCTGACCTGGTACTCTCCAAAGCTGCTCTTCCATATGGGCTGTCTGCAGGAAACCACAGTTCTTGCAAATTCATGGGCTCACTTCCATAGGTGTTGTACATGGATTTTACTTTACCATTCCATATCAGAAAACTCAGTATCACAAGAACTAACATACTTTCAATAACATTTTGAAGTAATCTACATCAGTGCTTGTTTTTCTTGAAGGTCAGAATATATTTTTATAACCTGGACAGTTACTGCTGGAACACTAAGCTGAGGTCTCTGATTTTGGCTATTAATATTACACCCTTCAGCTGTTCTGTCTGCATCTTTATAGTTATGCAACTTTATTTTTGGTTTAATCTTTTCATTATATAAGCTTTTGTCATTTTTAAGAACAGATTATGAAAGCACAAGTCTGAAGAAACTAGTCTTGGGTGCTTCAGGAAAAAACTGAACATAAGAAGTATGGCAATATCTTTATTACTGATTTAAGAAAGAAAAAACTATTGGAAGGGAGAAAACGGAATTGTTTCTGAGTAATGTTTTTTTGGCTATTGCCGGTAGTGTCTTTGCGCTGAACAGTAACCTCCTGCATTACCTCTATCTGTGTTTTATGTTACATTTGCCCAAAACCTAAACTGTTTTCTGGGTGTTTTGATAACTGAGAATGTGACAGAATGTTATTAAAAAGTACAGATCTTGGAAGTCTCCAAAATAATTAAAATACATAAACCATCAGTAAGAAGCACATAGCAAACAAGTGGTTGAATTAAACCAATAACTCTTTAAATACATAACCTTAGCAGCTAATGTACTGACATGGAGGCTGTACTACAATTCCTACCAGCATTGTTTTGATGATGGTAAGAGCTGAAATACGGTTTTAGAGACTATATTTAAAAAACAAAAAAAAGCTTGGTGGGTTTTAGGTTTGAGCTCATCCTCCCTCCCCCATTCACATGGATTTTGTTCTTCAGACTGGTGTTCTGCAAGCTCTTAATGTGGGCTTAAGGATGGAGTCAGTACCTATTGCTTTTTGGTATTTAAAAAATTAAAATGAAAGTAGGTTTGCCACAAGTTTTGGTAAATATGGTCAAGGCTCAAAGCATGTTTGTTGCTTTGCAAAGGGAAGAAGTGTTATTTAGGAAGCTTTGAAGTCAGTGTAGCTGAGAAAGTGATTCTTACAGGTTTTTGATGGACTTTGATTTAACATCATCCCCATCATTTGCTTTCTGTTAGCTGGTGAAATTTGGACTCAGGGAATTGGCAGAGTGAGCTCTAGGAAGAGTTTAGACTGAGGCTTTTCTGCCTTTATATCCATCTGGTTATAGTACCTGCAATCTGATGTGTTTGTAAATGGAATGTTTTCTGGTTTTGCCGTGAGAAGCCATGAGATTCATTTAGTTTCAGCTGCTAGCAAGAGTTATTTTAGGGCTTATTTTGGTTTTGGGCTTTGCACAGCAGCATTGCCAGTTCAAAGATGTCCTTCATATTTCTGTTTCTGCTAAGATTGGTCAGATGGTATCTGATGGACGAATCGCTTGCTGTGACAGCACGTACGGGATCACAACTGCTCCCTGCCTCCCTGGCAGTGGATGTGCACACGGAACTGGGATGTACCTACTTGCAGTAGGAGAAATGGGCTTTGTTGCTAATTCTTCAGTTAAACTGCGGAATAAATATTTGAATGGTATTAGAGCCATTAACTATATATATATATATATATATATAGTTATGGTAATAAGGACACCTGAGAAAATGCAAGCCTAATCTAAATTTTTAAGAAACATGTTTTGATGGAGCATTATTTCTTTCTTACCTCTGCAGCTTAACTTACCCCATGGGAAAACAAGTTTGTTCAGTGTACGCCCTGCCTCCTCAAGTCCCCTGTCTTTCCAGCCTTGCAGACTTCTTTGAGTATCCATGTCAAGCTGCATTGTGGTTTTGATCAATCCTGTGCCAATCTTCAGGACAGATGTCACACTCATTTTTATGTATCTAGCTTTCATCATGAGGGGAAAGAAGAGCAAGAGTAAAGGAGAAGATTGTATCAATCCAGGTGTTAATTCGTGTGCTTTAACTTTCTCACCTTTCTTTTTTTCTTTCAATCACTTCATTAAAAAAATAAAAATCTAAAGTAGTACTGCAGGTTTTCATGAAGTCCCTAATAACCTTTCTTTTGTTGGTAGTGGTAGCTTTAGCTCAGCAGAATTCCTTGGAATGATTCCTTGGTGTTGCTGAATGTCATAATTAATGGGATTTCTCTGGAAATACGGCAGGTAGCCAGGACTTTGGAAGCAGAAATCCTTTGTAGGGAAGAAGTTAATGAGACAGACAAGGAGAAATGTAGTCGCAAAAGCATCCACTGAAGTTCTTCAAAATTTTTCTTGTGCTGGGGCAACTTTCTGCTTCCCTTCCGCTGCAGGCTGCTGCACTAAAACAAAGGAAAAACACGATTTAAACCTCAGCTTCCCTTGTCTTTCTGCCTCTTTTTAGGAAAAGCAGGGGCTAGGTTTGGTTACTTATTTGGGAGAGGGACTGCCCAAAATTTGTTTTCTGTTAATCAGTGCAGTTTTGTGAAACCAGAGATATTTTGGTGGAATGATAGTATTGAAGACTTTTTGTTTTCTTAAAAGTTTCATGTGATTTAATTAGAAATTTATATTTCCAAATGAGAACCAGATTTGTGAGTATATGTGCTTGGGCTTCTCTTAGTCATATTTTTTCAAATTCAGCCTTCTCGGTGCTTTTGGAAGAAAACAACAGAAATGTCTGAATAATTTAAAGCCATCTTTAAAGCAATATGTTACAATTTATTTTTGAAAATTTCTGTGGCAAGACAAGATCATTCTCTTAGAACTGTAATGCAGGAGTTTAGTAGGATATCAAGATGCATCTACAGTGTATGGTAACAGAAAGGTAGCACTGGGTATTGCGTTAGTTGTGGCACTATTAAAAGTTACAGAAATATTTCCTGTTCTTTCTGGTGGAAATTATTATTTTTCCTTGACTCACAACAGGAATGCTCAACTAGTCATTGAAATATCATTGCCAGATATTTTGAATACATTGTTTTCCTTGAGAAGGAAAAATTATCAACAAATTCAAGCATATATTTGGTTATGCCGTATGTACAAATAAGAAATTTGAATATTCATAAATAATTTCCTTTGGCTTGCTAATGAAGTTGACAGGCAAGAAAACAAACGGTATGCATTTTTATTCATTAAACTTGTTATTGAATTGAAGAATTATTGAAAACTTACTTATTGAATCTTATCTTTATATCAGACTCTTCTTAATTGCTTTTAATTCCCTGTAACTTTTTATTATCCCCAGCCTTTTTAAGCATTGTACATGATCTGAATCCAGACATGTGGGATTTGAGTTACGCCGAATCTGTTCTTCTGGTGTTCTCTGTGCTTTTGGCCATATGGACATCGTTGTTTTTCTTTTGTGAGCCTCCTTAAAAGCCTTATAGCTCACAGTTAACAGGAACACTTGCTTTTTCCTTCATTTTTATTTTTTCCACTTTTATAAAGATATTAAAATCCAGGCAAGGGAAGCAAAGGAAGGGTTATTCATGTGAAGCATGGATGTTGTTACTGGCACCTGGGTAAGGGCAGCTCCTGGTATCAATCCAGGACGGGGGATGAAGAGATTGGGAGCAGCCCTGCTGAGAAGAATTTAGGGATGCCCATGAAGGAGAGGCTGGACATGAGCCAAAGAGGAGGGCCACCAAGCTGATTAGAGATGGAGCTCCTCTGCTGTGAGGAAAGGTTGAGAGAACTGGGCTTATTCAGCCTGGAAGAGAGAAGGCTTTGAGGTGACGTAATTGCAGCCTTCCAGTACCTGAAGGGAGCCTACAAGAATAATGGGGGGAGACTATTTACAAGGGCATGACATGACAAGGGGAAATGGATCCAAACTGTCAGCGGGCAAGTTTAGATGACATATTAGGAGGAAGTCCTTTCCTGTGAGGGTGGTGAGGTACTGGCACAGGTTGCCCAGAGAGGCTGTGGATGCCCCATCTCCGGCACTGTTCAAGAACAGGTTGGATGGGGCTTGGAGCAACCTGCTCTAGGAGAAGGTGTCCCTGCCCATGGCAGGGGATTGGAATGATCCCTTCCAACCCAAGTCATTCTATGATTCTGTGATTTTATCCTAACACACTAAGAAAAGTATCTGTTGGCATTTCAACCATAAATACTTGGATATAGTGGCATTTTATTGAGCTTGTTTGTTTTTTTTCTCATTCATATATCTAGAGTTTTTTCCTTGATCTCTTTTCCTTGCTGCACAAATGGTAAGTTTTTAAACAGCCAACATTGTTTTGGAATGTAAATACAAAGGATAAAATTCCTCTAAGACAGAATTTAGGTTTAAGATTGCAGTGTAATGAAGAGAGATGGGAGTAGAGGTAGAGCTTGGTCTTTTTTAATGACATTAATTTTTCTTGTAGCTGCTTTGTGCTTAAACATTTTAGCTTGATTAAAATGAAGCTAAAAGCGCTCCTTTATTCTCCTTGAAATTTCCTACTGGGCTTCTGGAAAGCTTTTGTTAACTAAAGTTTGCTTAGCTGATAACAGCAAAACTGTGGCTTTCAGGTGTGTGTCAGCAAGCTGGAAGCTGAGACTCACACCTGGTGGGCTACATCAGTAGTGAGCCTTGAGGTGAGGTTCCCCGTTGCCTTGGCAGTGACAAATTTCCCTCTGTCAGGTTCTATTTACCTCTTTGTTTCTTAGCTGTTTCATACAAGTAACCAAATTCTTTAGAAATACCTGAGTTTTGAATTCCAAATGTTTGGAAATCATTGTGATATTTATATTCCTAAAATATGCAGTTGTCTGGGTGACAGCCTGGAGAGGCACCCCATGGATGAGAGGAGGAGGGTGAAGGTGTGGGGGTAATGAAGGCAGAGTGCACATCCACTCGTTCCTGAGGAGCGTGCCTGCAAGGAGAAATTATGGTTTGGAAGTTGGAATACATTTGAGAGAACGGAAAAATTTCAGTTGCATGAATAGAGAAGAATTTCGAGCTTTCTCCTGTGGAAAATTGTCACAGCAGCTGAACTCCCTAATGTGAAAGCAAATGCAACACGCTGCCTGCACCAGCTCCAAGATGAGGGATGGCCTGGCTTTGCACAGCTTGTGCCTCTAAAGCAGGCAGGAAGCCTGAGAGCATTTGCATTTTCTGCCTTGAATACAACTTTTTTCAATACACATTTATAATTTTGAAGTGTGTAATAGTAATGGAGTCAAAACTGCTTCATGGAATGAAATTTGCAAGGAACTGCTGCTAAGGAGGGCAATTCAAGTGCAAGACTTGGATTCATTCATCACATATCGTGTTGCAGAATTGAGCTCTCTCTGGGTTCAGCAGATGAGATGCTCATGAGCCAGGTCTTCATAAAGCTTAATGGCAGAAGTTTTGTGCATTGTAAACAGGAGCAGTGTCCCTTTTCAGGGAACTTGCCAGGCTTCTTGTGAGTTGCCAGGTTCTTAAATGAGTCTTGAAACAGGGCAGCGCTGAAGGAATTTATGGGATAGGTTTATAATCAACTGATAGTTTAATTAATGTAGCATCTTAACTACTTGTCTCCAGTTTAATTTTTCCAGATGTTAAGTTTTAATGAAAGTCTCTTCAGAGACTCATGAGGAAGGTAACATCTGGGGAGAGCATTTAGGGCAAGCTTGCATGGAAGTAAAACAATATTCCCTTAGATGTTACCTTACTTGTCAACACAAGGCAATCCTGAGATTTGGAGAGGTTTTACATATTTTTACATTTATATGTATACATGTACACATACTCTCGGTCAGCTTGGCCTAAACACAGCTAATCTCGCTCCCGTGTTCCACTTTTCAATCCTTGTGTTGACTCTGTTCAGAGGAGGGATTGAGATAAAGACTGCTTTTCGATATCTTAGCAAGCTTTTGCTTTTGTAGTACACTGTAGGAATAGGGCAAGTTATCTGCATTTTCTATCCATATGCAAATACTTAAAAAAATCAGTATTATTAAAAAAGCAGTATTATCCGTAGTAGACGATCTAGTTGCTGTTTCTTTAGTTTGTCTGCCAAAGTGATTTTATTTCCAAATGTTTAATATTTTAGGAGAATACATATTAGGACTTCTAAAAGGTGGTGCCCAAACCCAGAGAGTAGTAGGAAATGCTTTCCTGAAGTCTGGTCCCAACTGGACTTGGAGATATAGTTAAAGGGTTAATAATAATAAAAAAAAAATCCCCAAAAGCTTTATGTTAAAACACATGTTTGTCCATATGTTTTAGATAAGCTATCTATATTTTTGTAGAAAACTGATATTAAATGGAAATTCAAGCCTTGGCAGCTTTCTTAACAAAAGACACTTGTGGTCAGAGCTCTGAGGTCCCAGGACAGTTCCATTACTGTAATTCCACAGCGTGAGCTTTAAACGTATCTGGAGATTTTAATGGATCACATGGGAAGTAAATCTCTTTGTACCTGCCTTAAGCCATATGTTACTGATACAAGATGTTGAGCTGCCTATCTCTTTCACTTGGACGCAGCTGTGCGCTTCCATAAGGGCTGGGTTTTGAACTGTAAAGGGAAGTTTCAGATTCCATTCTTCCCCCTGTTACAGGAAATCTCATGCTTTCTAATTTCAATTGTGTAATTTTATAGATTTTTCCAGAAGATGTAGGTTTTTGATACATTTCTAAATCTAATGAAGCTTTTAAAAATGCTTTATGACTTTTAATATAGTCCCTTCATTCTTCTGCTCTTCTATGCATTTCTTGTTGTTGATCAAGTTTCTTTGTTCTTGCTATTTAAATAGCATGTACAAAACCTATTTGCACCCAATTGATATTGCTGTATATCGATGCAAAGCAAAATTAAACATTAGATTTAAATAATGGACTTGTTTTTCTTACTCCTTGTTTATTATTTTCTAATGTAACTGTAATCTGTGAATATTGTAAACAATTCATGTAACTGGGAGACAAATAAAACAGGATTGAAATTTTATGCCTGATAGGACACACAAACTGTTAATGTCTAAGATGCAATTTATTTGTAATAAACTAACAATTCCTATTTGCAACTCTAACCACTTTTCTGAAGGCTGCTTGTTTTATTTGTTTTTCAGAGTCATATTAGTTACTTCACAGTTCTTTTGGGGACACTTTATGTCACTGGTTGAACTCCCCACCCTGGAAATCTGAGACTGATGTTCTCCCTCAATAAGCAGGACCTTTTTTGCTGCAATTTCTGAAAAAAAAATATTCATGGCCATCATTCAGTAAATCACCTATAGCAAAGGGAGGCTTCTTCCATCCAAAATATCTTGGTAGCAATTGTAAACCCAGGCTTTCTCTCTTACACGTAAGGGGCATGGGACTTAAGGCTGTTAGTTACCACTCTTTTAATGCTCATTTTTTTCAGTGTCAGAGGAAGAATATATTTAAAAGTGGAAAATGCAGGTGAGGGGGAGGTGCTTAGAAATCTGCTCCTCACACAGCTGCTGTAGTGAGCAGCTCCTTTCTCAAAATTATATTTTAAATAGCAGAGAGAAGGAACCTCTGTAGTAAAAGTTTTTAGTAGTAGGGGAGTAGTGTGATGACAGCAGAGAGTAATTTTTTACTACTTTTTCCCTTTGTAAGGAGTAGCTGGTTTTGAGAAGATATACGTGAATGAAGGGGAAAAGCTTCCACAGACAGTGGTGGGGTGGTGGTGGGTGTATGATGAGGTGAAGTGGCTAAGGGGGAGGTTAGCAGAATTGAAGGGGGCAGATAAAGTGTGAATGTTGGTGTGGAGGTTTTGAGAAGAAAAGAAATTGATGATGTTTACTTGACTCTTCAGGATAGGTTTATTCCAGGCAAAGATGTAAAAACCCATTTTTAGTATGACTTCTGTTTCAGGGAATAATGACTAGAACCTTACATTTCAGTGGAAATCTTAATTTCTTTTAGCATTAAGCAATATGAAGCTTATCCTTTCAAAAAGAAAATTGATGCAGTTATTGCTCATTTCAGCAAGATGCAAATTATATATGCAGTATTGTCAATAAAGTTTATACAAGATGCTCTGTATTCATTGTCTTAGGTTTAATGAGCTGGGCTAATTATACCATGCCATAACTAACCAAGTAACAACCAAATTGATTTTTTTCTTCTACAAGATGCTCTGGGCTTGTAGTTCTCAGATTTAATATACCCATGTAATTGCATAATGTTGCAGTTCAGCAAGTCATCGGGGAGTATTTGGATTGTTAGTAGCAGCGCAAGAGCGTGTAGCTTCTAGTCCACTTTGTCCACACTTACAAGCCTGCCCTTGAGAATCACAGAATGATTTGGGTTAAAAGGGGCCCTAAAGATCATTAGTTTCCACCCCTCATCCATGGGCAGGGCTGGACTCTGACTTCTGAGGAAAAGCCTTGTTACCTTAAACACAGAGTAGCTGAATTTCAGTTGTCTGTGTGTGGGAAAGAAACCTTTCTCAATTTCACATTTTCATTTTCTCTTTTATTTAAGTGAGCCAAAGGCATGATGTTTTTGTAATAATGTATATCGTCTGTATTTTTTTTCCATCTGTGGATGAATTTGCCTCCCTTTCCACTGTCCAGTTTGGCCCTCTGCTTCTTCCATAGGCAGTGGAGCAAGATCACATCTCTGAAGGCAATCCAACCTTTCCTTAAAGAGGTGCCCTACAGCTGAGGTAGATTCTTTTGGAGTAACTGATATCTCTCCATTCCTTATAGACAGAGGTGGGAAGTATTTAACCTAAGAAAAATGTCTAATTTAGACCTTTGTCTTGGTCATAACACATTAAAGGTTGCATCTTTCACTTCTTTGCTTGCAATAGCAAAAACTATCTGCTTCAGACTGCTACAGTTAGTTGGGCTGGATTTTACTGGATATTACTACCTGTTTATGTCAAGCTAAGTGGCTTCTTGTTCAGGAACATGGGCAGCCTTTGAACTGAGACACCCTAGTAAGGTGCTTCCCAACATGTTCTCCAAGTAGCCGGGTGGTGTTCCCAGGCAAGCCAGGTAGACTTGACTTCCATAAGCAGCTATGAAAGGGTCAGAGTAGGGCTCAGCCACATAAACAGACATAAGGCTTTTTAATTTTGTAGCTTGGATTGATTAGGCTTAATGAATTTGTCATATTTTCTGTTATCTTTCTTTAAGCAGGAAGCAAAAAAACCCAAATATGCTGTAAAATAACATCTTTCTTTAGTTCCTTTTAAATAGAAGAATTAATGGAACAGCTAATTCTGTTTAAAATATCATAGAATCTTATTATGCAGGAGGAAGAGCCACCAAATTAGTGGATTTAGAATCATAACTTGACCAGCAGTGGGTTCCTTTCAAATATTGACCAATTAATACCAGTCTGAATTGTAAAACAAAGCAAAAATGGCTTCCCTTTTCATATTTTGTGTGAAGTGTTTTAGGTTTAAGTTTTTCAACTCGCTGTATTACTTCTTGAATGAGGTAAAACTGTTAAGCTGTAGGGCAGGTTGCCCATTATACTTGTCTTTTTAATAGCTGAAGAAGGTTTGCTTTTACCAACAGTATAATTTGTTTGGGTTTTTTGCCCCCCACTTTCTTGAAGAGTCAGCAGAATATAAATGACGGATACTCTTCAAACAGGTACCTGGTATTTCACATCATTAGAACTAATGTTGCTGTTGCCATAATGTTACAAAAATGCCTCCATTGCATCTGTTTTCCTGGGACTGAATTCCAGATGTTAATTTACAGTCTGCCATCTGCTTGGTTTTGGTGGCTGTGTCAAGTTGCAGGTCAAAATTACGACTTGTTTGCTGTCAGGAGAATGACAGCATTTGCAACTCTCAAATCTTACACCAAATGCTTGGCTATAATTGCAGCCTAAATGTGTATTTCCCTTACCTTGCTGGAGGGACTGCACACATAGCTGGGATCTGCTGTAATTGTACGTGGCCCTTCTCGTGTGCTCCTTGGTTTCCGGTGTGCAGAAGTGCCAGGCTGTGCCGCTCCGCATTTGCTGCTTTCTGAGCCCGTGGAGCGGGTATGGCAATGCCGGGAAGCAGACGGTGACCTTCTCATCTTGCACAAGTGTTGAAACTCCTCCTTTCCGCAGCGCTCAAAAGCCGTTTGTAATTTTGATTCCACAGTGGTAGTAAATGTTGTAATCTCAGTCTTATGACTGTAGTAAATGTTGGGTTTATTGCTGGGTGAAAATACTTTCAGCTATTAACTATGGAATTATAAACTATACCTCTGTGACAGCAAAATCTAAATTCCAGTCTCTACTTTGAACCCTGGCTGAACAATGTGTGCTAACAAGTTAGTGTGCTTTCTTTTTTTTTCTAAGAATCTGTGTTTGAATTAATGTGGAATTTGCGACATGCAGCCTTACTTGGAAACTCATTATAGTTCCAGTCATTATCTAACACTTCAAAAGATAACTACACTTAATCTCTTTTCAGACTTAGATTGAGAGTTGTTTTTTTTTTTTCCACCAGCATTTGTCTTTTTTGTTGGTTTGGTTTTATTTTTTCTCATGATCAGATAAAAAGGTAGTGAAGAAAGGGGATGATTGATGCTTCTGTACTGCTGTTTTTGCCCTGGGGACACTGTAGGAGTTTGTTTTGCTCCGAAAGTGATAAATCATGGAATTATGGTTTGGGTTGTGAGGAACCTTAAAGACCATCTCGTTCCCATCCTCTGCCATGGAAAAGGACACCTTCCACTAGACCAGGTGCTCAGAGCCCCATCCAGCCTGGCCTGGGGTCAGGTTCAGCAGACACACATGAGCAAAGCAGGGCATATGCACAAGTAATGGGAGTAGACAAAACTCCTTTAATTTAGCTTGTGGGCGAGTCCTCCCTGTAATTTGTCATCCTTGCATTCCAAGAGTTCCTGTTGTTGAAGTTCCTTAAAGCTGTAAAGCAGCAGCTGAGGATGCTCAGTGCTGGCAGGAGTGTACCCGGGCTGTCTGCTGGGATTTTTACCTGGTATCGAGAACTGTGCTATACACTTTTTAAGAACTAACTGACTTCACTTTTGGAAGATTTGCATTTCAGTGAATTTTATTTCTGTAATGTAATGTCACGCATTGAATTTTAAAAGTTTTGGCTTATAAACATCACATAGAGGTAGTTAAAATGACTTCATTTTTTCATTTAGCTTCCAGTAACTTGAATTTATTAGACATGTGTTATCAGGCATATCCCTTTCTTTTTTCCTGGTCAGAAAGATGTTCTGATATTTTAACTTATCTTCCCTCTTAAATGAAAGTTGCTATTGAGTCACTCTTTTGCAATGGATGGTAGTTTCACTCAGAAACCCTCTATAGTAATCATTTCTGGTGGGTGCTTTTAACACATCTTTTTGCCAGTGACTTAACTTAGTTCATGTATATTGGTGCTGTGAATGGCTGTGTAAAAATTCTTTCCATTAAAATGCTTCATGCTTAGTGCTACCATGCAAATGAAATAACTCAAGACAGTTTTTTGCATGTAAATTTTTAAAAGGGATAAAAGCAGTAGAGCAGTAATGCGAGTCTCTAATGTGTTTAGAGAATGAAGGATCGGGTTGCAATGACTTCTTGAAAGGCAACAAAAAACTTGTATCTTTGCTTTTATAACCCAAAACTTGGGTGAGTAAATGTTCAGAGCAGGGAAGCACTTACAGCAGTTTAATTAATGTTTACCTTTTTTTTTCTATATAAGAAACTAAAACACTTCTTGATGCAGTTAAAATGAAAATATTTTTTCTGGAAAGGTTACAACATAGAGAAAATAGGACCTTGTGTTTCTTCTACAGATTTCCTTCCATCCTTCAGCTGGCACCAATTGAGTTTGCTTGCTCTGCATATAGTGGTTTACCCAGATGTATATATGATGGTAATTGACAGCCCTGACTTAATTGCTATTTCCAGTTTATTAAGAGCTAAAATCCACCTGTAAATCTCAACTACAATGGTTAGGATTTAATTGCAGCAGCCAGTTATAAGGCAGAGAAAAAAAATAGTCTCTGAGTTTTCAGTTACCTATGTTAAACAAAAGTGTGGGCTTACAAACTCAAATAAGATGAATAAATTCTCCTTATAACTTAAATTTTCCTGCAATATTGCAAAAGAACGGAGGTTTTTGGTGTGATTTTTATTTTTCTCTCCTACCATGTGCTCACTGTATACTGCATTAAGTGGAAGCAACACCTGTTTAAAGAACTGAAAACCTCCAAATCCTGGAACTGGAAAAGATTATCCAAAGGAATGAGAAGCTTCAGGGAGTACTTTTCTCCTTTTTTCTGAACATAGCTCTTCAGTGCTGGATGGCTGCACTCTTTCACTTGTTCGGGGGTTTGGAGTGGGCATGGTGGTGGTGAGAAATTCAGGATGACGGAGAAGGTGGACAGGTGTCCTTGTCTCTGCTTCCCCTCACTTCAGTTACTGAATTTTTTTCTGCCAGTGGTGTGTGTGCATCGAGAGGCCTGACATTGTAATCTTTCCCATACCTTGTCATGGCCAAGTTTTTAGTCTTGTAATAAAATCGTATAGAGAAAGCTTGTGCAGTCTTTAAATAATTAATCCTCAATTAGGCATTTGTTCTAACTATTCAAAGTACATTTGAATCGTTTTTTTCCCTTCTCCCTCACCTACTTTTGCTTGTTTGCGACAGCTGCCAAACAGAGTAACAAAGCAAAAGACAAAACTCAGGCACAAGAAGTCAGATCTTGAGCGTTATTGTTGGAAGCACTTTGCTCTGTGTGTGTGCCCATCACCAGTTTACATGGGATTTGGTATTTGATGTGAAAGAGGATTTGTTAACCTCTTAGTTTGCATTTTGGTGCTTTAAATGACATTTTACTTAGCAGTGGTAATTTTCACAGGTTGAACTCCAGTTTGTTAGCATATTTTGTTTCTTAAATGTAATGAAACCAAGTTCTCTTCTTACGTATCTTGTTATGCTGTAAAAGTTAGTAAAGGATTTCCCTGGGAGGGCACAGGCAGAAGCTGGTATCAGGAGCTGCTGGGGTCTGTCAGTGGTGATTGTGGCACTTATAAAATGTCCACGTATGGTGTATTTTTTGGTAAAACCCCCCTTTTCTGCGCATTCTTATGCCCTCACTGGTGCTGCTACCAACCAGGGAATCATGGTAATATTTCCCTTTGCTGAGCTTTTTTCAGATAGAATTCACATGAGGAAGGAGGAGGAACATCCCAGATATCTGATGTTTAAACTTTGTCTAAGGAATACTAGTGAGTGTTTTTATTTCTTTAAAGAAAAAAAAAAGGGGGAGTGAAGAAAAAGTATTGGTGACTGGATCATATTTGTTATGAAAATGTTTGCTTTGTATATTAATAGAAATAGAAAAGTAGTCATTGTTTGTGCATAAAAGCAGCTGGTACTGCTTGGTGCCAAAGGGAAGTTCCAGCAAATCCTATGGAACAAAAACAGTGGGAGAGAGAAAGAGTGATTCATAGCAGTGAAGAAGTTACAATACCAAGAAAAAGGAAAGGCAACTCCCCCAAAACTGGTTGAGGCAGGGATGTTCCATGGGATACAGTGAAATACCTTAATGGTGTTCAGCTTCTACTGGGAACTCCGAGGGAGTCCGTTCAATGCCTATGCACAGGTGAGCACAGTATTGGTCTCTGAAGGGGATAAAAATTCCTTGCTCAAACTGCTTGATCTTTATGGACACAATGCCAAAAACTTACTACAGGCACCTGTCACTTGCTGTTCTCTGTGAAGAAACATGTTGCTTTGACTCAAAGTTTCTTAGGAGTTTTTACAGACAGGTACAAGGAAGGTTGAAGGTAGTGGGTGTTCTTCTGGGGCTGGGTGGGGAAGGTACTGCAGTTGGAATTGAATTTTGTCAAAACCCCTGAAGACTCAGCAAGGTATTCATAAGATTTGACAGAATAATCCCACATAGGGTAGGCGCTGGCAAAGCCCTGAAGTGCCACATCGCAGGAATGTGACAAAACGTGGCAGATTTCTAATGGTCTATAAAAATAGAGCCTGAGAGGCAGCATGTGCTGGTGTCTGCATCAGTGAATTTCTTCTCCCTTAATAACGATGCCCTGAAGGCACCATTCAGCTTAGCTTCAAAATGGTTGTGATCACTAAAAGCAACAAGCTGCTTCAAAAGTATATTGAAATTTAGGATACTCGATTTCAAAACAAGAAGAGAAATTACAAGGCTGGAGCAAACAAGCCAGGACATGCGGTATCAGGTTGTAACTCTTCTGCCTTACGAAACCAGCCATGATGCAGCTGCTCAAGTGCAGCCTAACATAAAGCATCAGTCGATAATGAGTGCTTTAAAAATAAGGGAATTATTACCTCTCTAGAATTGAAAAATACAGGAGGGAAAGTTGGTTTCTGAAAGAAATGGATTCAGAAAAAAAATTTTGAATGCATTGTGCAATAGGTGATGTTACACTTGCAGTACAAGCGCTTAAATAGTTTAAAAGTTTAGCATGAAATAGTTATATAAAACAGATGAGTAGAGTAAAATCAAACTCAGAGGAAAAGTAAATCTGCAAGACACAAATGACAGCTTATGGAATGTTTATCTCAGAGTTAATTATTCATATATATGCATGTGTATATTAAAAAATACGTACCCCAGTAGTGATAATAGCCAGAAATTACAGGCTGAGTGTGAGTCTCAGTTAACTGTTTGATTTTTATCGCTTCTGCAATATAAATTTCTATATTTAATGTTTAAACAGTAAGTCACTGGAATGTGCATTTTCACACAAAGTGCACAAGGACTAATTAAAACAGCAACTTGCAGAGAATTGTTCTCAAGACCATTATATGAAAACTGGTTTTGGCTCATGAGCTGCCTTGGCCAATATCTTCCCTTTCTTATCTTGGAGTAACTTTGGAGGATGAGGCTCAAAGACTGCCAGTAGTTTGAGTTCTAGAAAATGCAAAAATAATATGGATCTCATACTGTACTTCTTTAAAGCAAAATGATACTGCTAACAGTTGCTAATTCTGCATTTGAGAACATAGCTGCTGCTTGTGCAAGGGATTTCTGGAAGAAAAATCAGCATGGTTGCAAATGTGTAACAAAATGAGTATTATTAAAAATCTGCTGAATATTTTATTGTGTATATGTGTTTTGCAGGAAGATGAGATTTTTAAAAATCTTACTATTGTGAAGTTCATGATCTGTCCTCTTGGTTTCCAGACTCTTTCATTCATACATTTTGTCATTCATCAGAATTTCTCATTTCTCTCAAATGTTCTGTAATTCCTAAGGGAAAAGCGGGTACTGCTCTGGGTCACATTCCTGTTCATGCATAAGAATTTTCACTTCCCTGCAAATGTTCATTTGTTTATCAGATGTTTTCTGTTTTCATTTAGGAAAATTTCTGATACTTATTATAGCAGATTGTTTTCTCAGATCCCATGAAATTTCCCATGGAATCTTCTCTCCTCAGATGCTTCTGAGGAAAATATCTGGGTTTTTTCAATAACTGTGGCAATTTTTGTATCACAAGACCCTGTATCCCTCAGTCTTACTTGGCTTTCGCAGTCACGCCAACGTATTTCTCAAGGTAGTTAAGGAATGATTTCTTTCTTTTTTACTTCAGAGTTACTTTTATTCTTCTGAGGGAACAAGGAGAAGAAACAAAGTGGAGAAGAATTGATAGCATTACACAAACCCCTGAATATAAAACAGCTGCAATGTGTTCATGTGTTAGGGGAACTTGCGGCATTTTGAATTAACTGCTTTACCTAACTGCTGAAGCTGACTTATTACCTATGAGAAGTACTGACTAAGACTAAAAATCTGAGGTTTTGTGTCTGTAATGCTGTGAAATAGGTGGTTATGAATAAGATTGGTGGTTATGAATAAGCTTATGAATTTACCTCTCTTTATTTCCCCTTCTTGGGCAGTCAAAGATGACATGTCTAATTTCTCTGGGTAGCTTCGTTAGGTATCTCAGGGAGCCAATCACTTCATTTGTTGGCTGTGTGTGATGTATATAATACCTAGTTTATAGAAATGGGTTTGTCAATTTAGCAGAAATGGATCCAAGATCTTCAATTTTATTCTTTCCCATCTGTTAACCTGGCTTCTTTGTTCACCAGGTTTCATCTAGGAAATACAAATGCAAGAAGCTGGAAAGCTGGTAGGAATCTAAGTATGCATCGAATCAAAGTAATCTAATTCTATTGCTGCTCAGGGAATTCAAGCTTAAATCCTGATATTCCTGATTGATCAGTGCAAGAGCATTGATCCAGAAGCCTCGAGTGCAGTAGCAGGAACGTGATTTAGCAGCAGGAAGGTGAGTCTCTTCGTCCCTCAAGCCAGTGCTTCTCCGGACATATGGTGGGACATATGGCTCTGGCAGGACTGCGTGCCTGGGCTGGGGATAGGTGACGAGCTCTGGATGTGCAAGGTGGGATGCAAACCGCACCTCTGATGGCTTTGTCTTTCCCTACACCATCCCAGGGAGGGCTTCTTACCTTGAAGTCATCAGTTGCTCTGTTTTTTGGCAAGTGAAGAGAGATGATTGCACAAAGGTGGCTGAGACCATCTCTGACCTGATGCCGCAGGCTGCCTTTGCTGCCAGGAAGCTCACAGGGTTCTCTGCCCACTGGGTGAAAAACTATTTTAACTGTTTTAAATGGACTTTGTCCTAGTTTTAAATACCTTTCACTTTCACATGTTTTTTTCAGCCTCTCCACAGAGGGTGCTGCTTTGTAAACCTGGATTTCATCTCACCTCTACGTTTCTCTTTCTGGTCTGGAGAGTCACAGCCTTCCCAGTCTCCTGCTAATGTGAATGCATGAATGTATGTTTTCAGCTATAGAGTTTTTAAACTGTAGCTTGCTGTGTAAGGTACAGTACTTGAGGAGCATTTACAGTGAGGGTTTGCTGGGAGATAAGCAAGAGCCAGACCAAACCTTTTCACCTAAGAAAATAAATGTCTTTGTAGAGCTGTACTTTAGGGATTTGTAAAGAATTAAAAAATGCTTTTAATGAAAGTTCTCAAGACATTTCAGATGATGAAAACAAAATGTAAGAGTGAGGCTAAGCCACTGTGTGTTTATGTTTCTTGAGTTATTCTCAAAAAAGTCTTCTGTGGCACTAGAGTTCTTGAAAAAGAAGAAACCAAACCCTAAAATTAAGAGAAATGGTTGGGTTTGACATTTAACCAGCCGGCATCTCTTTTATTTTCCCCAGCCCAGCTTTGCCACACAAGCATTGCATTCCTCAGATATCGGACATTGGGTTACTATGTGCACAGGAAAAGCTAGGAAGCTTTTATGCACATTTTCCCGCCATCTGCTGCAGGCAGACAACCTGTGTGAGTGTATCTCTGCTTCACACCAGTTGCCCGGCTGGGGCTGAAGTGATTAGTTCTGTTTCAGTGTAAAGCATTCCTGCCTTTTGGACAGGTTTACATCCATCTCACAACCAGGTTTTTTTTGGGAATTGCATGGTTTTGTCCTTGTCTTGTAAGATGACTCCAATTTTTTTTCTTTTTTTTTTTTTGTGTTAATTTTATGTCCATTATATCCCAATACCCCGATGGGTGGTGGCTATGTCTGGGTAGGCTGCATGAGGAGATTTGGCAGGTCACTGGGGCAGGGGTTTTGGCTGTTCTGAGTGAGGCTCGTGTGTCACCCAAGTCACATCTTCTCAACTTCTAGCAGTGTTTTGGAGCCACGACTCTGGCCTTAGGAGTTACCATTGTAGCACTGTAGTTTTTACAGTAATGTTTTATCTAAGCAGATTAACAAGCATACTTTTAAATTTTGTATCCAACCCTTGTTTTTGTGCTCTTTTTCTATCTTAAACCAACTTCTATTTTTCTCTCCTTCCACTCTTGTCTTGCTGTGTGCTTATTTCTTTTTCACGGTCTTTTTCTCAGTCAGTGACTTCTTCAATTTTCCTGCCTTCCAAGTTGCTGTAATCAAACTTTCATCTCTGTTTCCTTATAATCTGGCAATTTATATTTCACATTCTGCAACTTTCCCAGACTGTGTGTTAGCTAAACTTCTTTCCATGGCCTGTGCTCCTTTCACTGTTCACCAGTCCTGGATGCACTTACATCCTCTCAAGTATATCGATAGTGCTTTCGATTTTCTAGTTCCAAATACTCTTGTTTTGCTCTGGTTCCCTGCTGCTCCACTCCACTTCCCTCCAGTCTTACTCAGGAGCTAAGTTAGGAGCTCACATAGAAAGTCAATCTTTCTCCGATTTCTTCCCAAGAAAAGTGCGGAAGAGCAGAAACTGAATCCAGCCTCTCCAGGAACCTCTGCAACTGTGGACTTTTTAAGAAGGTGTCACTTATGCCCCGAATAGAGAACCTTGCCCTGTACCTCACTTAGTCTTCAGGTGAAGCTTTTTCCAAACGTGCTTGTCATAGGAAAATGTGATACACTTTTCCACAAAGACTTATTTTACATAATGGGATATGAAGATAGGGTCTAGATGATTTGCATAAAAGAATAACAAAAGTTTGAGGAGAAGAAACCTACTATGTTTTTTTAATCCCTTGTTCTAAGATAGGATAGAAATTAGACACAGATAAATTTTATGTATTCATCACTTAGTAATCAGGTTTTAAAGTTGTTTTTCTCAGTTTCTTACTTTCCTTTCGGTGTTCCATCATAAATTTTCATTCATGAAAATCAGCCACTCATTTCTGGAGACAGTGACATGAGGGACAGGCAAGTTTACACGAGGCAGAAACTATATTAACATTGTATTTCTGAAAAACCTATTTAAGGGAAGCTGAGATACATCTAGAACTTACCATTAATGTCTAATGTTTGTTGTTTCTGGATTTTTTTTCGTTTGTTTCCTGTTTTGTTTTTTAAACAAGCTGTGGGTGTGGTGGTTTTTAGAAATAGGTTTTAGGGTCCTCTGCCAGGCAGAGCTTAAAGGTGGGTCTGCAATGACTCCAATGAATGTTACAAGGCTTTGAAACAGGGGGAAAAAAAGGCGGGTTTTATTATACTATAAACTAGAATAATTGACTGTTTAGGCAGAAGTCAAATGATATGGGAAGTTGTAAAAGAAATTAAGAGGTTCATGTAGAAGTCATTCCTTGATCGTTGGGTCCTGGTGAGTGGATTCATTCTCCCAGCCTTGATTTCAATTGTCCACTGACCCTGGTGGCAAGTCCTTACCTTGAGATATGGTGTTTCCCTTGTTTAGTGTTCTAGTTTTCAATAAGGATGGGAGAAGGGTTTTCTGGGCCTGTCTAGGATTGGCTGCAGTGGGAACTGAGCAGTGAACATGCAGTAATAAATTTTCCTAGAGTGCTTTCAGCCTCCTCTGATGGGTAGCTCAGAGACTGCTTGAATACAGGGGCTTAACCTATAGGGTCTCAACTGTACATCCTTGACCTTTGCAGTAGGAAGGTCTCTAGTGCTGTGTGCTGGAAACAGTCTGGGAACTTCAGCACATCCCTGTTTTATCTCCTCCCCAGGTCGCGGTGATGAGCACCATGGTCTTATACCTTGGGGGTTTCACCAGTGGTACTTCTTTGGCCTTGAAACTGGCCACATGCTCTGTATTTCAGTCTCCAGCCCATCCTTTCAGCCACTTTGATATTCTGAGAAAAGAGCAAATGTTAGGAGACGTATCTAACCGTATTCCTTTGAGGGCTGGTTTATTTTCTTCTGAGGAATCTTTCTTTGCTCAGCTTGTAAGCTTTAGAAAGGTGGTTAGCTTTCGGTGTGCAGTTAACATGACTTGATTGGGAAACAGCCACGTCAAAGGACTGAACATTGAGAAAACTTAATATATTGAGACAGGAAGAAATGAGAATGGAAACTATTTCTTGTCTTCCTTGACTCAGCTTTCTATTTCAGTAGTAAACTGAGAAAACAAAGTAGGGTGACAGCGCTAGAAAATATGAAAACTAATTGATGAAATTATAATTATTTTTTTGAATAACTCTTTCAAATTACAATTCCAAATTGGAAAGGCATCTGGTGTCACAGCAGCAATAAAAGTGACATAAACCTAATAGGAAATTACAAAACTTGTCTTGATCGCTTCTCTGTCACGTTCAGGCTGCTGCATGTATTTGCATAGGAGTATTTTATTCTTATTAAAATAATTGTGTGTTTAGCCATTTTCTTTTTGGTGAAGTGGCAGCCTGAAAGGCAGCTTTGCAATTACAGATCAGTAGTGACTGCGTTCAGAAAAAATAATCTATTTTGTTTCATTTACTGGAGCAACAATACTGTAATGTGTCTTTTTGTCCAAAGCAGTCTGAGAAGTGCTTCATCATAGAATTGGTGAATTCAAAGGATAACTGTAGTGCTGACTTCAGAGTTAGTTAAATTAACATAATTTTAAACTCTGTCAAAAGGGTTTTAGTGTATACTTGAATCTTAAAATGCTAGGGGAAAGAAATGTCTTTTTCTGATTAAATTTCTATTTATTTTTTGAAAATTTGGAGGGAATAACTCTGTTTTTTATATGGCAAATACATAATATTCTTTCTAAATGCAATTACAGCTATTCTGAAATGGTCTCATTGACTTTGGCACTTAACTGCAGGCTTTAAACTTATGTGTACCTGGACAGAAGAGTTTATGTTTTCAAGTAAAATTACACATTTTGAAAGGACAACAGATAGCATCTTAGTTTTCCTTTAAGAGAAATAACAGCAGCAAACCCCCAGTCTATAGGCAATTTTTCCTCTCTGATTTGTATTTAGGAAAGGGGAGAAAAAAGCACAGCGACATATTCAGTGTATCAATGTCTGATTACAAGATGTAGGTGCATTGACACAGAACAAGAGGTCATGTGTGTTTCTAGCCAGTTTCTGCCACTCTTCTCTCAATTAAATATGCTAACATGACAAAAAAACTTTGTGTCACTGACACATGCTTTAAAATCTTCATCTGGAGGCCTGTTCTTATTTCATTAATTTTCCCTGAGGTAGCAGTGCCTAATTATGAGCTGCATTAAAGCTTATATAAAAGAGGAAAAATCAGATGCAGATAAAATCAATTTTTTTTTCATTTATAGCCTTTCTGCAGGCAACGTTTGAACTGAAATAACTGTAATGACAATTAAAAAAAAAGTCTCTGACTTCAGGGATCTTTTCAAACCACAGGAACTGGACAAATTGGAGTTGAAAGGACCTTGGCAATTAACATGTCATCTTCTGCTCCTGTGTTGGACAATACACTGAATACACTGAATAGCCAATTAATTACAGATGTTTCAGCCCGTGCGGTTTTAGGTCAGATCAGAGATGTGGCTCATGCCTCTTGATAGATATTTTTTTTCCCCCTTCTCTAGTAACCTAATGAGGAGAATAAGCAGTCCAGGGATAGAGGGGTAAGTTGGTGAGGTGACCTGGATCTAAATGTCACGCTCACAGTGTTGGACCAAAACAGGACTGTTGGTGTGGGAGGTGTTCTGCTCTGTGGTGGCTTCTTTGCAGTGGCCTTGCTTCTCTTCTGCACAAAGGTTTGAAAAGCAAGGGTAGGGTAGCACTGAGCAAATTAGGATAAGTATAAATCTGCATATTCCAGTGTTTTTTAAGAAAGCTTGCAAAGGGTAATTGCTGATTATTTCCCTTCACTGAAAACTTAGTCGTTTCTGAGCTGTTGTTGTTATAATAGAGTTTGGGTGGCAGAGTTGCCAAATGGGTGTAGCAGTTGCACTGCCCTGCTTATTTGCAACTTCAAAAGTAGCTGAGCTTTGATACTGTTGTCTACAGATTTAGAAATGAACCCCAAATTCTTTGCGACAAGGGATTTACTGACAGCTATTTCAGCCTGGGTTTGTGTGGAAAATTTAAAATAACATGAATGAGGGTGGTAAGAACGTAGGCTCAAAAGCTTTCTACATCTCACTTGCACTCTTTCACAAACTCTTGTCCTCCAAAACTCTCTGGAAACCAAAATTAAGGCTGTTAATCTGTACTCATTTATTGTACAACCTGCCTCACCCAAAGGCTCTCTCTCA
The DNA here is from genome assembly GCA_013399195.1 of Dicrurus megarhynchus. Classification (NCBI taxonomy): domain Eukaryota; kingdom Metazoa; phylum Chordata; class Aves; order Passeriformes; family Dicruridae; genus Dicrurus; species Dicrurus megarhynchus. Next base: position 790,315 of record VXAD01012327.1, read on the forward strand.
GGAGACACACTTGACTTTTCCTTACTGCAGTACGGCTGTTTGCAAGGCCAGCAGTTCACTGGATGCTGACTATGGATTTCACTTGGCCTATAAACTATATTTTGCACCCACAGAGCAGAAATCTGTGCACCTTCTGCACCTAGGTACTGCTGCCAGCTTTCAGCAGCAAAGACATTGGTTTAAAAAAACCAAAATGCAGCCATGAAAGAGGATTTTTTCTCTACCTTTAGCGCATAATATTCTCCTCTACCCTTCAAACTTCGAAGGAAGTCTCCAGTGAGTGACAGATGGCTGATTAGGTGGAAAATGTGTGCCTGAGCCATATTAATAGAAATGTTTGTGGCTGAACCACATTAGTACTAACCTCGCTTGTTGCGATCCTGGGAGAGGATGATAATGCTTGTTATGAAATCTGGAAGTGACAAATTAGCCATTAGGATTTTATAGCCAACGTTTTTATTAAATGCTTGTTGCAGGGTGTTTGGGCCTCAGAAATCGATGTGCTAAGGGTGTAATGTTACTGCTGCCTTGGGCCACCCGAGAATGTTATTCCCAGGGGGAGCAAGAAGAATATTAAGGATCATCTAATTACATGCAGCATCTTAAAAGCATGCTCAGAACATTGAAATATACTTGTAACTTTGCTCAGTTTCAGGGGCAGTTATGGCCCGATCCCTGAGAAAGCAGCTGGGTTTATTTAGGAGACAAAAGTGGGGAAGATCAAGGTGAAGATGAAGGACTCTTGGGACATGGAGGAGGATGCTGAGCACCAGTTCTGTGGTTGAACCAGAAAATACAGAAGTCAGAGCTCTTCTTCCTCTCTGTGTTGTCCCTTTGGGCTGGGCAGGGCCGGGGACAGCAGTAGGCAGCCAAACTGTGCTCTGCTGACCCCTGAATGCGGAACAATGTGGATATTTAAAGCTGCCATGCTCAACAGCGGCCACAAACATGTGGTTTCCAAAACCCTGGTTACTCTGGTCCTGGTGGAGATCTGGTGGTGATTTTAAGAGTTCTTTAGTTCTTTTGTTGTGTGAGAAGCTGTTCAAGCTGGTGGTTATGGATAGTGGAAAATTTTCGAAGTTCCCAGGTATTAAATAACATCTCTTCTTTTCTCCCTGTAATGGAACGATGGAGTAGAGGGCTCAGGAGAAATTATGGATCTGTAAAATTGTAGTAGAACAAATGAAGTGCCTCTCAAGTGCCAAATAAATAGGTATATATTGACGTCATCTAATTTTAAGCTAATGGAATATGTTTGCTGCTCAAAACTGGTTTCATTTTCTTATATCTGCACTTTCAAAATAGGTCTGGCTTCAATCTAATTTCTTGACTGACTTAAAAAAATAGTGTTTGGACATCAAAAATTGAATTAACAATTCCATTATCCTTGTCTACTTCAATTTCAGGTTTACCTGCATCAATGAAGAAGTCTTCTAGGAATAATTTTTTTTAACTGGAAAAAGTCTATTATTACTTGCAAAACCTATGTAGAAAGTTGCACAGTTGCTAATAATCTGGGATTTCCCCAGTGTATATTTTTTCCTTGCTTAGAGTATTTGCAATTAGAAGTCTCCATCTCAATGGGATAATTAAAAAATAATTTGCCACTTGGAAAGAATAGGTCTCTTCAGGCAAACTGCACTGCTATTGGTTAATTATTACTAATTTTTGGTTACCTGATACAGTTCTTCCTGACCTGACATCTGCATAATGTAGAAGCTAATGAGAACAGAAATTAAGCCTGGTAGTTGACATGTCCTCTATTCAATTTGAGAGAGTAAGGTGGAAAGAGATTAAAAATAAAATTATCAGAGCGGGACTTCAGCATTACTGGCAACTTTATATGATGCACCAAATTTTTATATAGATGGATAAATGTGTAGAGGGAGAAAGACACACATGTGATTTAGCAACCTTCAGCTGATTTTTTTCCTGCTAGCTGAAATACTGATCCCAAAACATGACTATTGCTGTGTACTCTGGGCAACCTTAATAGCCAGTTGTTGTGGGATTTGCCATTAAATCAAAATTTTCTTCTTTCTTTGCAATAAATTAAATTTTTACTTTAACAGCTCTTAAGGTTGTATTTCCATTGTATATCATCCTGTCTTTTACATTTTTAAGGTATATGAGTAACATTTCCATTTACAAACTGCACCGTAGTCACTCTCCTGTTTGCTCTACTTGGTTGGAGAGGTGAGGTCCTGCTGCAACTTGTAAGAGTCACTCCTGTTGCACCACGCCAGCTCTTGCGTGGTGTTACACCCAGTGGGTTTTCTACACTTCTCCTGGCTACAAAATGTTTATGTCAAAGCTGGAACCATTAAAGGGGCTTATTTTGAGACATGATGGGAAGCGGACACTCTGAGATGTGATAGTGTTTAGAGTCACAGAACCGTAGAATGGTCTGGGTTGGAAGGGACCTTAAAGGCCATCTCCCATGAGCAGGGACACCTCCCACTGGAGCGGGTTGCTCAGAGCGCCATCAGCCTGACCTTGAACGCTTGCAGGGATGGGACATCCACAACTTCTCTGGGCAGCCAGTGCCTCACCACCCTCACAGGGAAAAAATTCTTCCCTGTGTCTAATCTAACTCTTCCCTGTGGCAGTTTAAGCCATTTCTTCTTGTCCTATTGCACTCCATGCCCTTGTCAGAAGTCCCTCTCCAGCTCTCTTGTAGACCCTTTAAGATAGTGGAAGGGGCTCTGAAGTGTCCCTGGTACCTCCTCTTCTCCTGACTGAACAACCCCAACTGTCTCAGCCTGTCCTCAGGACAGGTGCTCCAGCCCTCTGATCATATTTGTGACCTCCTCTGGACTTGCTCCAACAAAATACTTCATGTTTCAAAATACTCTGTGTTTTAGCATCATAAAAAGTAGCACATAAATTTGGGTAAAAGGAGAAGACAGTCCTTTAGTTGTTAATGCAAATTAAAGCTGGCTTATGGGCACAGGGAGGCAAATGGCGTAAGTGGAGCGCATGTGCAAAATAAACTGTGATTGTTTTAAAGCAAATAAAGGTGAGATACATGACAGGACCATTACGGAAATACTAATCTGATGTTCACCTTGGGTCTTGCAGCTCTTACACAGTGGTAAAAGGTTGTTCTATTTGGATAAGACCAAGTTGTTCCAATTAGCTGTGGACATGGACAAGCGTATTCAGAGACAAAAGGCCACCTAACATATTTTCCAAGTAGTTAACCCGTGTGGCTGTGGTCTTTATTGATTCAAAAGCATTATCTCACTTTTTTAAAATGCTCCATTTTGCTTTTGTTGACAGCAGAGGAATAGAATAATGTTACACTTTGAATTTTTCTAAGTGAGAAAATAACTATCCCAGTTGAGGGAATCATTATGATAAATGGGCAAAATCTGCTCCCATCTCAAAAACAAAACATTTTTTTTTCTTTTCAGAAGACACACAGCTCACGAAATATGACGACAGATGCAAACAAGCAAGTTACAGAGCCCTTACAATGAGATTGTAACAGAACTTTTGAAAAAGGGGGAATGCAGCATATGAGCCGAAGCCATCTGTCTCTGTTACAGAGCATTCCTTCCCTTGGAGAGCATAATTATGGGTCTGGCTTTTCTGTTGCTGGATTTTTATACAAAATTGTCCCTAAGAAAAACAGAATTTATCCAGAATAAGGTGAAACTTACTTGTGCTGCTATATATTCCTTGGACTGCGGCCACAGATTTATAATTTCCATTGCTGTTCTCCATCTCTGCAGTGGCATTCGGGGAGAATAGTGGAATCTGTGGTAGTGGGTTACTGACCTTGTGGCTTGTCATTAAAAAAAGCTTTATCAATAATATAATTTATTCTGTTGGAACAATTGTTTTTAGGGGTGACAGGTAAATTCTCAGTCCTGTTGCTTTAAGTGATAAATTGCTTTTGGGCTTGCTAAACATTAATTATATCTTTTAAATAAAATCGAAACAGCAACTGAATTGTATTTCTTACAAGGGGGAAATTGAGCAAATTTTAGTATTTCACTTAGAATTCTGGAATGTAATTTTTAATCTCTTTTTAGATAAAATATTACTGTTTTGAATAATGCCCACTACTATGTGCGAATCATTCAAATTAGCCATCTCTTGTTCCATTTAGTCATAAATGACATATTAAATAAAAAAAATTTAAGACTTTTTATTGTACTAGAACTGAATCAGGTCATTTTTACTTGGACCACAGCTGACTTACAGTCCTGTCCCAAAGTTACGACAGGTGGTGTTGTAGAATTTAGCACTGCTCTGTGCAAGCTATTGTATTGCTTATGTAATTTCACATATTTTAAAAATGAGGTTTCTAAAATAAATACAATGTGGAACAGAATCATCTCGAGTGTAAATGAGATTGCTTTTATCCCCTCATATTGGCTCTGAACTTTGTTTCGTGATGGAGGTGGTGTCAGGTATGGAAGCGGTACTGAGATGTGTCTTGGCACAAAAAGTCATAATGCAGTTAAGGAAACATTAGGAGGAATGAATTACAATTATCTTTAAGTGCTTTTTACTTGGAGAATTTGAGAGCATTCAGCATGTTATTAAAAAATAAAAGAAGTTGGTTTATATTTTGAATGTACCTATTCCCTCTGAATAACTCTGTCATTGATCTTACAGATGCACATCCCTTTCCTGCTGTCCATGTGCAGGCTGCACCCTGTCGTGGTTTGCTATTCCTGAAGTTTAATGGGATATCCATGAGAATCCTGCTCCTTGAAATAATAATTTTTATCTTCTTAAATTTTTGTCAAGTGTTTTAGGAGGGTCAGATTTGCCATCAGTTAGCTTAGCAGCTTTTTACCAGCTTAGAATCATGTAGCCTCTGTGCACGTGTTTGCTGCTTTCCCTACTGGGCTAGAGGAAAAGTAAGCCCAAGGAGGCAAGGGAAGAGGGAGAATGGGAGGCCCCTAAAATATCAATTAACTCCCAATTGTCTCAGATCCAGTATCAGGTGATTCCTGACTTCAGGTGGCCAAGTATCTTTTTATTGGTGGTAAGAAGGAAGATCTCTTTTTTCCCTGTGCACTCAGAATCAGTTGGCTCTATGAAATTGAGAGTTGTCTTTAATCTGTATTTTAAAATACTTGCACAAAAGTTTTGCTCTGAAACAGTTTCCAAGCTTTGTTTCTGTCCAGTCCCTCCTTTGGTCTTGCCCAAACTAAGTTCAGCTTTAACGTCCCTGTTCCCTGACAGTGAACAGGCAGATGCCAGTGACCTGCAGCCTTCCTTGTCCTAAACTGTTGTGGTGCTTTGAGTAACATCTGCTTTTATGTTCTCTTCCAGTCTTCCAGTAGCAGATGCTTATTTTAAAAACAAATATTAATACATTAGTATGCAATGCTCAGAGCGGCAATTTGAGAACACAGTTAATGTGATTTTCCTGTTCTGTAACACTTGTTTTCCTTGTATGCAAACTCTGGTGGAGCAACTGTGACAGTCTTCTCAGCTGAAGTTTGAATATTAATTTTGCATTGGCTGTAGGAGCTGGTACCAACGTAGACTTTAATGAGGCTGGCACTCAAAAGCATTCATGTGTAACTGGTGCTGTCTTAAGAAAAGATGAAAAGACTCTCAAGTCACCAAGGGGCAGCGGAAGTCGAGGAGCAGCTTGCCAGCTTTTATTATTTTCTTGACTGTCTCTTCTAGTTGGTTTTTCTCAGCTCAGCTGATGTTCTACATGAATGTGCAGGACTTCTGCCATTCTCTATTTAAGATTTTCCTATTAATTTACCACTTTGTCTTTTTCTAAAAGGCCAAGACTAAACACTTTTGCAATCAAGTGTAAAGCAGCCCCTGACATCAGAGAATTTGGATAACAGATGCTATAGGGAACAGAGATAATTGTTATGGAGCTTCTGCTTGCTGACAGAAAACAATGAGAATGTTTGGACACCCGGCCCCATCCCATGCAGGGAATGAATTGTTTGAGATGATGGTTACTGTGGTTTTGCACAATTTCTGTCTTGCACAATTTCTGTCTGGCGTTCAGTTAACTTAGAAGATAAATTGATGCTTAGCAGTAAGTTGCATTCTTTAACAGTAAGTTTAATCCTTTGGCGTGAGGTTTCCCTACAGGTTTTTATTTCTCTTGAAGGTATATAGCTATTAATATTCACAACTGTTCTTAAAAAAAACCACCAAAACCCCCTCCACACCTATAAGTAAATGGCCTCCCCACTGTGACCAAAAGTAAGTGGTAAAACCCAGCCCACCAATACTATTCCTTAAAGGATCTTTGGCAGAATTTGGCCAAGAGGCTTTCAGTGCTGGAGCTATAACTTTCTGTGCATTAGTAGGCTTTTTGTTTAAAGAGGATTAATTGGACAGATTTTCAATCTAGCCAGTTAAGGAAACTGGGACAAGTTCTGCTTGCTTTCTGCCATCAGTAATTCCTTGTGGTTACTGGAGCTGCTTATCCGGAGAGAAACACTAACAGAATTTGGTCTGTTATGGATAAGCTTTAAAAAGTAAAATAACTGAGTCATAGCAAAACGTGTGTGCTCTGTGGACAAATGCAGTGAAAACTGTTAGGGGCACATTTGGCTGGGAAAGGGACAGTATTTGCATGGTGCTGCCAACGCATTTCCTACGTGGTGTTTGGGGGGAGCTGATTTTTACTTTACTGAAGCTGTAGAGATGCCCTGGTTGGTTATGGCAGTGCTTGGGAGCAAACTGAAGACTTGAATTCTTCAGAAATCTGTGTGAAAGGATTCTCAGTTTGAGAAACATAGGTAGAAGGATTTTCTGCATGTTTTGCAGTGTGTATTGATTTCCTGCTCTGCACCTGAAATATGAAATGTGAGGTAATTTCCTAGTTACATGGAGTATTGGACTAAATCCAGAGGGGGACAGATGACTGACAGTGGAGCAGAGCTGGTCAGTACTGTAACGTGTGTCTTGTTCTGTACAGTGACAGGCAGGTAAGCGATCTGGTGGAGTGACTTAGGAGGAGTTGAGGGAGTGGATTGCAACCAGCAGCTCTGCTTCTAACTTGTGCCACTTGGGGCAAATCACTTCAGCTTGGAGTGAAATACTGTTTTCATTAATTCAGACATAAACTTCTCTTGGTTCTGGTGGAATGTGTTTTCCTCCTCTGCAGTTTCTTGTGTTTTCTTTCAGATATAATACACAGGTGGGAAAAAAATGATATAATATTGAACATCATCAATGTTATTACAATGCTGCCAGCAGAGAAGCAAGCAAATAAAGGCTATTGTGGCTGCATGTATTAAGGTTTTCCTTACACTGATGCTTTCCTTGGTTATTGAACAATTTTGCATTTTCTCATTTCCATAACTTAAAGTCTGTTGTTTTAATGACATTTTATTGACTTGATACATTTTAAAACATATAGTTTCTGCCAAATTTGCCTGTGGTGTTTGCACATCCAGTATTATTGTACTTGTGTGACTCTTTTGTCCACTGAAAAAAAAACGAACAACTGAAACAGTTTTAGGAATTACATGTAGAAAATTACTTAATGCTGTAAATACATAATTAATCTTGCCAACCATTGAAAAAATCTATTTCAATACATTGTTATCTGTACAATTATTTCCAGATTATGACATGATAAACAATTGTCTTGGGTTCCACAAATTAAAGCATACCCAATAAATGGCTATTGAAGATGGTTGAATAATTGCTGGTGGTGAAGAGTGGACTTTTCCTCTAGGTTAATCTTACAGGAGCTTATATGAGTTTATAAATAAAACTCTTCCTTCCCTGCTCTCCTCCCAACCTGCAGTGCCGTCTGTGCAAGTCCAACTTGTTTTTCTTCTGCTGTTACATGTCTGGTTTTAGGCTCTAGCTGGAGTTTACAGCATGCAAAAGTGCTTTTTATTTTTCACAGAGTTGGAAGAGCAGGTAGAGAGGAGAAGTCTCAGGTACCAGTCTCCAAGGTTTTAGAGTGAAAAGAAAGATAATTATTACCGAGGAATGAAACCAGCATCTAATTTTCCATAATCTGATAACTTTCAGTCACTGCTAACTATGGCCTGATTTGAACAAGCCACATAATAGTAAGCAATTATGTATAGGATTATTCAGTATATGCTAAACATTAATTGTCATATTTGGAATGAAACAACTGGATCATTGCTCGCATGCCAGAGAAGAACACCAGCAGTTTGTATTTCAGCATGAGAATATGCTGGGAATTGTCCATTGCTAATGAAAGAAGTGAGCAGAATTCTAGTTTTAATAAAAGGCTCCTAAGGACCTTCTCTCACTTGTTGGTTTTTTTAAACTTCAAAGAAAAACTTCTTTGCTAAGAATATTTGTTTGAACTTACGCAGTCTTTATCTTTAAAGTTAAAATCAACACTGCCAGCACAGTTCTAACAAAAGGTAGGATGCAGTGTCATTAAATATTTCATTATAAGTGATTCATTGTATTATAGGTGAAATGTGTGTTTACTTCAGAGACTGAGTATGTGACAAGGAGGAAAAATAGTGGCTAAGAAACTTCTTAGAAGGCAGAACAAGGTCTCATCCCTAGCCTCTTTTTTCCAGCACACTTTATATGGTTCATTAAGGCAGCTGCTTTCCTACAATCATGGCTATACAGAAAAACAGTAGCAGCTTCAAATGTTTCAGGGCAAAAGCAAAGCTGTGAATTCTGTACACTATTGAGACCTTTTGTTAGTATTTTCCTTCCAAGTGCTTCTTGGGAGTAGTATCTCCTGAGGAGGACTCTGCTGGAAACATTTTGTGTGGTGACTGCAACTGTCGTCTTGGGAAAGGGTTTAAAGTATTCCCCCATTCCTAGTGGTGCTTAAATGGTTTTTGCCTTCAACTATGTCATCTGGAGAGATAATATGTATGAGTATGTCTTACTATGCTCTGTGAGAAATTGAAGCTATAAAAGTATACACTACTCAGGTGAGGTTTGCTGTATGTTAGTTGTAGGGAAATGAAAAGAAAATCTCTGAATGAAGTTAGTGGCTTTGTATTTTTTTCTAACTTAAAGATTAATGTCTTTGAATTGATTATGTGCTACTTCACAGAGAAGAGCTTAGTCTTTTTGAATCCAAGTCCTTAGTTTTGGAGGTGAGTTTTATTTAAGTATTCTTCATTTCAAACCATGACTATGATATAGCCATATATTGGACTTAGTGTGCAGCAATCTTGTACAATGCTGGAGTTCTTTGATGTGCAAGCCTTAAGAATAAGAGATTAACCTCTCTCCCTTGTAGACAAAGAGTTCTTATTTTTCATTTTTTTATGGGACCTTATCCAGAAGTCATCAAAGTCTATGGAAACCATCCTATTTACTTCAATGGGAATTGAATGAGGAACATGATTTTTGTGGTGTGCTGTTTAAAAAAAAAACAACAAAAACTTTGCAGTAAATCATAATTGCATCCAGATGAGTTTCCCGAAGTGGTTATGAAGCAGCTGGTGGAAACGCCTTGACATGACCAAATTCAGCATGCCACTTGTTTCTGTGTGTGGGAAAATCCAACACAATCTGGAAGTAATTAGTCTGGAACCAGCAGCACTCCCTGAGCAGTCCTTTTAAAATGAGTTGCAAATAAAAAGGCTAGAAAATTCCTAATAATAGGTATATTATCCTGTGTGTTGTGGAAGGTGTTTTTATCCGTAACACGACTTCCAGTTTTTTTAATGTGTTTTTGACCGGCATCACTCCGTATGTGCAGCACACTGTAATAATGATTGTCTTCCTATAGTTTGATTTTCTTCTGTTCTTACACAGTCTCCTGGGCCAAAACCTCTTTTCATTAACATCTGGGACACTACATTGGAATTTCTAAGCAATGCTAGTTTGGTGATGTAGACACAGGAACCTTTGCTGTGGACATTTTCTATACTCTGGCTGGGTCCTCTTGTGTATTGCTGCTGAGGAACTAAGAAATTTGAATAAAATACTTAAGAATAAAACCAAGAAGAAACCCAGTTAAACAGGGAAATGGAGGTAAGTGCACACGTAATGTTCAACAGTGGGTTTATTCTAGTGATTCATTTCCAAGCGCAGCCATCTCAGGGCAGAGCATCATCCTGCCTCTGATGGTGTTCAGTAGCAGCTGTTTAAGGAAGACAATAAAAAAAGACAAAAAGCTAGTAACAGCTCACCAGAATTATGTTCCCATCTCCAAAAATGGGCTGCAAATGTATCTTCCCAATTTAAGGGGAATTACTTGTGCTGTTTCACGTAAGGAAAAAATGAAGGCAGCGTGGCCCTATATAATTTCTTCTGTGAGGTCAGTGCTGAATTGCTGAGCTATTACTGCTTGACCAGAGACCCTGAAAAAATAGGATGGGGCAAAATAGAGAAGAAAGTAAAAAATTTAAAGATCTGATTTTTTTGAGAGGCAGCATGTACAAGGATGGAAGCATTATTTGGTATGCTTTTTAAAACAGCAATAGTACATAGGACATGTATTTCTTAATGTGAAGTGGGAAGAGGGAACAAAAGAGGAATTTCAGAAAAATGTACTGATTGAAAACCAGCAAGACATAATATACTCCCTAGCTTCTGAAACAGAGAAATAAAATTAACTTTTTCAATTCTGTTATGACTAGCCGAGCTGTAATGTAATATAGTAAATCTCTCAGTGTTATGTAATAAAATTAGTCAAAAAATGACAAAAGCATAAACCATGCATTAATGAAAAAGCCTCGCAGGACTTGTATTTAAATTGGATTGTGCCTGCTTGATTTATGCTGGTATGTAAGTGTTTATGGAAGCATGGACAGTAGCCTCTTTTACTGTGTTTGCTGTTCCTTTTAGTTGTTGGGGTTTTTTTGGTTTTTTTTTTTTTTTTAACAATTGGAAATACATTACTAAGTATTACAACAGCATTGTCAATCATAGGGTAGGGGGAATAGGTAAGTCTGTTGCGCAGTCTGAGAATATAATTAGGAAGAGACAAAAAGCCCTATTTTACTGCAGCATGGTAAATGGTAGAATTGCTAGATTGTCTTGAGCTCACTCGGCTCAGCTTAGATGCACATAAAACCCATCAGCAGCAAACTTTTCACTCAAGCAGTATCAATGCATTTTAAGAAGAAGCATTCCCCTGGTTTCATTTAGATTGCAGGCCAGCTCTGCATGTGTTGATATTTCAGAAAACAAAATATATTCAATAACCTGTTTTTTCCAACATGATTTCTGATGGTACCTCTGATAACACTGTGACTTTAATGATGGTGGCGACTCTTTGTTCATGCATAACATGCATAAGCCTGCAAGCTGTGCAGACCCTGTTAGCAGCTTTTAAAACAGCCCCCCAAATCAGTTATAGAGATGAACATCTAATTTATAGCTGTGAAAAATGAGAGGAAACAGAGGTGGCTTATCAAGTTCCAAATCAATTCCTTTCCTTGTGTCTGAGCCTTATTTCTGCTCCCTGCTCCTGTCTGCTGATAGAAACATCCCTTGATGCTTCATCAGTATGTTGTTTTCAGCTGCAGCATACAAACACTGTCAGTGTTTTACTATCCCAAGGCACTAGAGCTTAGCTCTTCCCTATTTCTGTTCAGCTTGACAGATGTGTTTGAAACCTCTGTCCTGAACAAAAAAATGCACAAATATGGGAAGCTTCTCTCTAACACAAGTTGTAAAGAAAGTAGCATAATGCTGTGGGAAGTATTAAAGAAATACATTAAAATTGAGCTTTCCTCAATTGAAGTCAGTTTAAATGAGGCAAAGAAAAGGATTGAATATAAGCAAACATGATGCTAACTGCTCTGGAATGAAATAGCATGGACTGGGGGCTCAGATGTGTTCCTGCTTTCAGAATCCTGTTTGCTTCCAGCACTACTCCTGGACTGATTCCTGCCTTGCACTCCAGCCAGGCCAGGAGGCTCTGTGCTGTAGTAGCAGAGTGATTAGGACTGAGCCCTTTTCCCTGGTGGTGTGAGATGTCTGTCATCACATTGTCTGTTGTGGAAGGCACATCTGTCGTGTCCCTGGGGCTGCATCTTCTATGGGGCAAATCCCTGACTCACTGTCGGGTGCACTCAGGCCTGCAGGAGGTGGGGATCCTGTGTCCCAGCGTGCCGGTCAGCATGGTGTGATGTGCCAGTTGGCATGGCATGGTGTGCCAGCCGGTGTGGCGTGGCGGGGTGTGCCGGTCAGCGTGGCTGTTGTGCCAGTTGGTGTGGTGTGCTGGTCAGCGTGCCCTGGCACAGCCTGTCCTCGTGTCACCTGCCACCTGTGCAAGGCGTTACCTGAGTGGGAGCGGGTGGGAGGCAGCGTCTGTCTGCCAAGGCTTTCTTGAGCTCTGCAGGGATGAGGTAACGTTGCAGGATTTAATGGGATCCATGTGACTCAAGCTGCTGATACCAATACGCTGATTTATGTGCTGATGGATCTGACAAGCGCCCAGTCTCCTTTGAGCCCTCCACCCTGGCCTGCGTTATGGAGATGCAACGAGGTAACGCTCATCCTGTTGTGGTTTCAGTCCACCCACACACACCATATGCATAATTTTTCCATAAAGGATGACTGTTGGGATATACATAATCTCAATTTAAGACAGTTGCATGTACTCTTATTTTTCACATACAGCTGTTTAGCTATATAATTTATCTAACTAAAAGTAGTTGTTGAACAGCCAAGCAAAGCTAATTGTTGCATTGACGGAACGCATTGTGTGATGCTTATTTAACATGGGTCCTGATATTTGCTATCTTACTTTTCTGTTTCTCAGTTCCACTGGATATCTTGTGATGGCTAACAAAAATGCTCTTATGGAAATTTTTAATAAGTATGACGATATTGTTTGTATTCCAAGTTACAGATAAATGGTCAGCTCTTCAGAAGTGCTCATTGTTGGGTGACTCTCATCTCATTTAAGTTGATGGTAAATCCTTCATTAGTGTCCACAAGCAGTTTTGGAAATGATGTGCTGAGAAGGTGTCTGCTTGCAGGACTGACAGGATAACAAGCTCATTTGTTCTGTTACAATGCTAGAATTTGTCTATTTACATAATATAGAGCAGTAACACTAATTTACAATTGACGAATAAGCCTTTCAGATAGGTGTTTCAGACACCACTGAAGTTTGTGGATGCTTCTTATAAATAAATTGAAGGTTTTGAGCACATTTTGTTTATATCGGGAAGCTGAAATTTTATTCGGATGCCCAAGCCTGAAAACAGAATGTAATTTGGCGTTTGTGTGTAAATGGTTCCTGAACAAGGGCAGTGGGGGAATACTGATACAATTTGGTGTTTAGTTGTGCATGTAATAGATACTACCTTGGTCATTCTGTGCTTGCATTGTGAGAGGAAAGATGTGTGCCAATGTCTTTACAAACTATTTGATGGGTGTTAACATCTTTGAAAAAGGCCTTAATGCCTCTACTGACTTCGGGCAGCAGGTTCCTTACCGGGCCCAGTTAGTTTGTCTCCTGAAACAGACACGGGTCTGCAGAAGCCTGAACTTCTGAACTTCGGGGTAAAACAGTAGGTTCAAGGGGGAATATGGGGTAGGCAGTTCGGGAAGGCTGTACCTTCCTAGAACCTCAACCAATGGAGAAAGGAAGAGGGCAACGGCAGCCGGGAGTTCAGGGTAAGAGGAGGCTGCGTCCTCCAAAACCGAGAGAGAGAAAAGCCCGCGATCATGTGTCCAGTGGACTCTCTCCCTTTATTCGAATAAAGTTGAAGGACTCCTCTGTCTCCTTTTTGGGCATAAACTTCTGAGGTTTGTGGATTTTCCTGACAACTGGGGGCTCAGTCCGGGATCCTCTCACCGTTCTGGGTCCGCCGTGCGGCAAGAGGAGCTGAAGGCGCGCCTCCCCCAGTTTCGGTGACCAGCTCCCTTCGGCGCTGGCCGGCACCGGTGATTGACTGGGTACCTGAGACTGTCCAGGAGACAGACAAGAGGCGGACCTGGGGGGCTGTGAAGAGTCCATAGAAAAGGACCGCTAGACATGGATGCCCAGAGGGGGTAGTAGGGGAAAGTCGAGAAGGGTTTCCGCAAATGTCACCGATGAGTACAACTTCGGGGAGTAAAACATGGCAGGATGCCCAGGGTGGGCAGCAAAGGAAAGTTGAAAAAGGGTCTTGACTATAGGGATGAGGATCCCAGAATACCTCCGGAGGGTCCTTTAGGAGATGGTTTGCACATTCTCACAGAGGTGGTTAAGGACAGAGATTCCCAGAGTGGGCATTATGGTGTATGCCCGGGGGGCCAGTATGGGGAACGTGGATGACCAGAGGGGGCAATAAGAGGCGCTGAGAAAGGGTTTTGGCAACCCATGCCCAGAGGGGGCAAAATATGGTGTTGGTTTGGGAAAGGACTGGTCGAAGGGGAGTGTGGAGAACCATGGTTAAGGCAAATAGCAGCGGGTCGCTATGTGATAAGGAAAGACTAGAAAGTTCTCTGCCTTATTTTCAAAATCTGCAGCCTAATACAGGGCCAGCTGCAAGTCTTTCATATTCCTGCCTTCCAGGATAGGGAAAACAGAGAGCTACACCTACACCCACACCCCTCCCCGGGTCATTATGGAGCCAGGGTGGAGGATTTGGGTTTGTAAGGGGGTTACTCTATTGTGAGGAGTGCCGAGGCTGGGTGCGAGAGTCTGGGATTGGCAGCACGGCTTTGGGGGCCTGTGGGGAGGCACGGGACCGAGCCGAGGCTGTGGGACGGCCGGGACTCAGCGCCAGGCAGTGCCCGACGCCGCCACCCCCACGGCCAGGGGCTGCAGTGGCTCCCCGGCCCCGTGAGGTTGCAGGACGGCAGCTGAGAAGGGTGTTTCCTAGCAGACACGGCAACTTCTCTGTCTATGCCAAAGGGGGAAGAATTGTTCAAATGTTCTTTTCATAAGTGGGAAAGATGATTGGTGAATGTGTGTGTATACGGGGACGCCCGTGAGAGTTTGCTGAATGTGTCAGATAAGGTTGAAGAGCATGAGCTTCTGATTATTCCTAGTTGTGATTGTGGTTTGCTGGAAGGGGATTTGGTAGCTGGAGTTGGGAATGCGAATTGGTGTTGTGGGGAGTAATGCGGGCTAGCGCTGTTGTGAATGCCGGAGTGAACCCAGAGGTGTGGGCAGTCTCAGAGGAATATGGAAAACTGGATATGGAGCCTCTCCGCATTACTCTGAGGCGACCTGAACACCTGGTGTCTAAAAAGCAATACCCTCCTTCAAGGGCAGGAGGGAAGGGGTTGCAACCTATTGTTGAGCTAAAGGCGGGTGTTTTAAAACCATGTATGTCCCCCTACAACTCTCCTATCCTGCCAGTTACAGTGCAGGACCTGAGAATAGTAGGTGCAACTATTAAACCCAGGCACTCCACGGTACCAGACCCTTATACTATACTTCTTGAACCAGATTCTCTCCTCACATTGCTACTATTCAGTACTTGATTTAAAAGATGGTTTCTGGGGATTCCCTATCACTGAGAATTGTAAACAGTATTTTGTCTTTGAACAAGAGGAAAAAGGGAAAGTGGTGAAACAACAATTGACATGGATGGTTCTTCCACAGGGTTATCCAGAAGCACCAGTCCTATTTGGGCAAGCCCTACAAAAAATATTGAAGGAGTTTACTCCACCCCTAGGAATTAGGTTACTGCAATATGTAGATGACTTGCTCCTATCAGGAGAAAAAGAGGAAGTGGTAGAAGAAGCCACTGTGAAATTGCTTAATTTTCTAGCTAAAAAGGGGCTTAGAGTATCTGAAAACCAAGCACAAATGGTGTAGAAAAAGGTTAAATATTTGGGACAAACTTTAACTGAAAGGTTGCGGTGTATTGACTCAGGGTGCAGGGAATCTTAGATGAACTGTTAGCTAGAACAAAAATGCAATTTTTGGGATTAATAGGGTATTGCAGGACCTGGGTTGAGGACTTTCCTGTTCTGGCCAGACCACTGTATGGCTTTTTAACCCAAGATAGTCCCAATGTTATATAGATGAAGGAAAGCAGAACTTAAGAAATTAAAAGAAAGGTTTATTAATGCCCCAGCTTTAGCTCTCCCAGGCCCGGAAAAAGAATTGGAATTGTATGTGGACTGGTTCCAAAGACTGATTTTTCCTATGTGAATCATTCATGAATGTGGAAAAACCTCTCTGAAAATACTGCTTTTCTGGTGATCCCATGCCCAAACACAGGAACAATGAAGGAATTTGCTGAGCAGAGAAAATGCATAGTCTATTTCTACTAACTGTAGGTTATACTGAAGGTACCCAGAATTGTAATAAGCAGTGCAGTCCTCTGGTACAGGGCTGTGCCAAAGGAATTCTAGTGCTAAAATATTCGCAAAGCAAGGGGATGGCACCACTGTTTGCTCTAGCGGTAACTGAGGCTCTGTTGTTTGCAGAGTTGTGCAGCCATGGCTTTGATGATAACTGATGGCAGGATTGTTAAAAGTCCAGCACCAAGTTCTAGCTGGATGACCGGCACTAGGTTGTTAAAGTGTGAAATGGAACAGGAGGATTTAGAATTGAGAACTCAGCCTCCTGTTTAACTGGCCCTGAAGAAGGAGTCTTAAAGGAGGCTCGTGACTGTATCCAGGTAACAGAGCTCCAGACTCGAGCTAGGGAAGATTTACAGGATCCCTTTGCCAAATGGGGAAAAGGTGTTTATTAATGGATCTTCAAGGATAGTGGGAGGAAAACAAGTTACTGGATATGCTACAGTAAAGGGAAGGGAATTGCAAGAAGGGGGGAAGCTACCATGCACATAGCACAAACCACAGAATTGTATGCCTCAGTAAAAGCCTACAAAGTGTATCAAGGAAAGGTAGTGAATGTTTGCAGATTCAAAGTATGCATGTGGGGTGGGTGGTACATGCGTTTGGAAAATGGGAGGAGAGAGCTTTGTTAACTTGCACGGAAAAACTCATGAGATCTCATGAGAGCTCAATTACTCGCTTGTTGGAGGTGGTAAACTTACCAAAAGAGGTAGAAATAAGAATTGTTAAGGGACATCAGGCAGGGTACTCAGAAGAGACAGTAGGCAGTCAACTGGCCAGTGGAGTGGTTCAGAAAGCAGAACTTCTGCCGGAGGACTCTGAGATCCTCCTTTTGGTCCCTGTGGCTCAGCTGTTGCCAGGGGAGGGGGGAAGTGGTGATGGTAGTCCTTTCCACCAGAGGAGTGGGATATAATTAAAGGTGGTAGGGCAGAAGAAGGAGGGGAGAATTGAGTTACAAAGGCCAATAAACAGTGGATGCCAGGAGCATCCTGGCAATTTGAGCCTGCAAATGTTAAAACAACTCCATTGGGGGAGTCATTGGGGCTCTTGAAGATTGGCAAAAACCTTCTCAAGATGTACTGCCTTGGTTTTTTTTGTTTTAGCAAAACGAGCTATTAAGAGGTGCCTGGCTAAAGTTAACAGTCAGACTACAAGAGATTGCAAGGTGGGGGAGTGACCTTGGGCTGTCCGTCCTTTCCAAGGATGTCGGGTGTATTTTGCTGACATGCCCTGGGCAAGAAGGCCTAGATATCCTCTGGTAGTGGTATGCCAGCTGGCAGGGTGGCCAGAGACGTTTCTAGTCGCTTCAGCAACTATTTGATCAGTTAACAAATGATTTCTGAATAAAGGATTGTGAAGGCAGTGGGTTTGGATGGGGTAACTCATTTTACAGGGGATCTTTCAAGGATTCAGTGGGACCTCCATACCCCCTGGCATCCTGAGAATTCAGGTCAAGTAAAAAGGAATAAAGAAACACCCTGTGACAGAAACTACGCCATGGGTACGGCTTTGCCATTAGCTTTGGCAAGAATAAGAGCCAAATCCGGGGGAATATTCAGTTATTCCCCTTTAAATTATTTGGGATTCTTACCCTAATAATTTTCAATGTGGCAGGGAGTTGAAGATGTATATTTAAACCAGTCTGTGCCCATGTATATTTAAACCAGTCTGTGGCCAGGATACTGTGTCTCGTGTAGTCTGTTTGACAAGAGGCCCAGTTAGCACAGGCGCTGCCTTTGGACTTCGCTGTTCATGACATGCAACCAGGAGCGCAGAGACAGCAGTCAGAACAGCTGAACACAGACAGACCCATCATACTCTGGTAAGGCCTCTAAAGCCCCAGAGATTTGGACTTCTCAGCTGGAAGAAAAGGATGGGAGACCTTGGCTAGCAGAAGCCATGGATCATCTACAAGGATTAAGGGGCTAATACAAACTGTCATTGTCTACTTTATTCTCTGTATTTACTGTATTCTCTGCTTCTCTGTATTTACTTGCCACACCTGGTGCACGGAGCAGACATGGAAAAGACAGGAGGGGATGTTTCAAATATTCCAGGTTGTTAAGAAAGAAAGGGTTAAGTTAATAATAACTAGGGTTTATAAAGACAAATTGAGAAATAAGGAGAGGAGGGGTTGAGAGGAAGGATGTGTGCCAATGTCTTTACAAACTATTTGATGGGTGTTAACATCTTTGAAAAAGGCCTTAATGCCTCTACTGACTTTGGGCAGCAGGTTCGTTACCGGGCCCAGACAGTTTGTCTCCTGAAACAGACACGGGTCTGCAGAAGCCTGAACTTCTGAACTTCGGGGTAAAACAGTAGGTTCAAGGGGGAATATGGGGTAGGCAGTTCGGGAAGGCTGTACCTTCCTAGAACCTCAACCAATGGAGAAAGGAAGAGGGCAACGGCAGCCGGGAGTTCAGGGTAAGAGGAGGCTGCGTCCTCCAAAACCGAGAGAGAGAAAAGCCCGCGGTCGTGTGTCCAGTGGACTCTCTCCCTTTATTCGAATAAAGTTGAACTCCTCTGTCTCCTTTTTGGGCATAAACCTCTGGCGTTTGTGGATTTTCCTGACAATTTTAAACTTGCTGGTTTTGTTATTGGTTGGCTATAAAGAGAAAAGGCTGCAGTTCAGAGGGACTCAAGAGAAATGTTTTTGGTTTTTTAATCAATATTTAAGGGTAGTGCTAGTACTGAAGAAGGCCTGCTTGCTTTTGAAAAGGCCTCATGTTTAGTTGTGCACTTGTTGCAGCTGAAAGATACTGCTGGAGTTTTTCCCCTGTTTGCTGTGCTGGTCTTTTGGTTTAAGGTGTGATAAAGCACAGGGTGGGGCCTGGGAAGTGTTTGGTGGTGGTGCTCCTGGGCTGCGAGAACGTGTGTCCCAGCCATGGGATCGTGGTGTTCCCTGATGCTGGGGAGCTGTGTGAAGATGAATGTAGGAGTAGTGGCAGATGTGCTGACTGAAGAGCTGCATCAGGAGATGCAGAGCTGAAAGAGAGATAGATGGTGAAGTCACGTATGATGTCTGTGATAAACACGATAAAAACTTGCTGAGGAGCAGCTTGGATTACAAAGAACTTTCTGCCTCTTTCATGTCTCATGATAATTAAATGGTCCATTTTTATTCAACTTCTTTCAAATGGGGTTCTAATTAAGCAATAACTAATGAAATATGAGATTAAGTATCAGCAGATTTCTGGTGGTCAAAGACGTGCCCAGGGCAAAGTTCAAAACAGTTTTGTAAAACTTTTTGAGACAAAGCAAAAATATTTATTACCGAAACAGGAGACAGATTCTGTGAGTGTAAATGCAGATTGAATAAATTTTCTTAGTGTTATGCTGAACTGAAAAAACATAAAATTCAATATGTATTCTGTTTAATGTGGTTGCTGTATCATCACCGCAAATTTAAAAAAAATGCATCTGTAACCAGATAAGAAGATGCTATCAGGCACTTCTAATTTTAATTAAGATTCAACCTATTGGGGGAATATATATTTAAAGAATTAATTAAAATGCTGTTTGCTGTATAAGAGATAGCAGTATAGGAAATTAGCTAATAGCAGTATCATAGGGGATCTGTGCTTTGCAAGCTGTTTTGTGATGCTAAGAAGGCATCTTCATGTGGATGAGAGGGACATCTTGGGGGAACCAGGAGATGATGACAATGACCTTTCTGGGTTAGTTTGAGTAAAAGTGGTCTGTGGGCTTGCTGCATCTATGCATGTCAAACTGTGTTATTTCAATTCTTGTTTTTCTTTGGGGTGGGTGGCTGGCACAAATGCTCAAAATACTTGAGATAATTGGACATAATTTGATTGCATCATGATAATCCTGTCTCCTGCAAGAAGGGCTTTTGAGGTGGTTAAGATACCTTTAAAGACTGGAGTCTTTCAATGCTGTCATTCTTGATAACCTTTTTATCGCTGCAAGTTTCTGCGAAGGTACTGCTGGAGTTCCTCAAAGATCAAATCGTGCTCTATTTAATATTTTCATTAGCAGCCTTTACAGGAGAATTAAAAGTGTGCTAAATAAATTTGCCAACTCCAAAGCTGAGAGACATTGGCAAGGCGGGGGAGGACTGGATTATTATGTGAGAACTGCTTTCCTCTGCCATTAATTGGTTTCAGGAGAATGTCATGTGCTTCAGGATGGATGATATTAATTTCTTCTATAAGCTCAACATCACCATTTGGGAGCAGCAAAGAATGAAGGTGTCCTATCTGTACTTAGGAAGATGAGTTTAAACAGCCACAGGTCAAGGAAGGGTAATTAGGATAATGGTGGAAGGATCAGCCAGCATTTTACCAGTAGCCTGGAAGAGCTTGGCTTCAGCCTAGAAAAACATAAGCTGAGAGGAACTAGGATTGTTTTCCGTAAGTATATGGCAGAAAAAAACCCCAGGCAAACCACAGTTATTTAAGCTAAAGGATGGTTTTAGCAGGCGGCATGGGGCATGAATATGGACTCCCATCTGGGAGGCAGGTGATTTCTCACCCTATTTGGTGCTTCCATGGTGCCTTGAGCGTTTGCTAGTTTTGGCAACTCCAAGGTCAAGTGCTGGAAGTGTCTCCCCCCAGAGCACATTTATTGGGAGCTTGCTTTAAATGATTTCTTTGAAAAGAAAGAACAAAGCTTCTAGGGAGAAGTACTTAAAAAAGGGAACTTAATGCATAGGCAGCCCTGTCTTCTTTAAGGATTTACTGCTGCTCTTGGTGGGTGTGTGGATGCGCCAGACGTCTTCCAACACCTCTGAGTAGGTGCCAGTCTGTCAGATTAGCTCATCTAAAATAAACCTTTCTCCCACTCCCTGCCTGCTATCAGCCCTTTGAGAGAGAATTGCCTTTTAAAATGTACTGGGGTGTTCGCTGGGCTTTTATTCTGTGGTTTTAAGCTAGTTTTGAAATGAGCAGAGAGGTGGTGAAAAATGTTGGACACTTTTAACACTGTCATTTAATGATCTCATCCTTTGAGCCTGTTTGTGGAGAGATGGCTTATCTTGAGCTGTTCTCTCCTTTCCTTGCCTGTTTTCCAGGAGAATGTCTCCTATTGTGTTAAGCCAATAACCCTTTTTTAATAGGTCAGTGTAGAGTATTAATGAGCTTTTACACTACGGTTATAAATGTCACACATGTTTCTAAGAGTAGAGTGGGCAGTAGAAAATATTGCCTGGATTTGTTCTCTTATTTTCAACAGTGGGAAACAGTTGATCTTCTGATTTAAAAAAAAGGGCTTTTAATCAGAGGCTTTTAGCTTTTGGTATTTAAAATGCAATCCCAAGGATCAAGCATTGTGGCGCTTGCCTTCATAAGCACCCGCTTTAGGAAAGGTAAAAAAATATGAATTTGCTGTGAAATAGGTGTATCTGTAAGGAGAGAATTTTGCAGGACAGCCTGCAAGTAGAAGTTGAGAGTTTTTATTTATCTTGTGAACCCATAGTATGTTCGCTTGGCTGGGATGAACCTCTGCTTGCAGCACAGCAGTTTTGCCACCTCCTCAAAAGGCAGCAGAATTAGTGCTGACAGAGGTATAAATGTGGCAGGCTTGGCTTATACCAGGAGTGGCCGGTACGACTGACTTGGTGTAATGTGGCCAAGTCTCCATATGGGTGGCAGGTCTAAGAAAACATATTGCACAGCCCAGAAAACAGCATAGTGGGAAAGGGACACTGTGGTTCATAGAAGGGAGGGGGTGGCAGCTCTCCAAGGCTCCCACTCCTGCCTCTTTGCCAGTCTGAATTGAAGAGCTCCCCAGTAATGTCATCCTTCAGAGTTTCTACTGTTTAATTTCCTCTAGCAGCAACCATTCCAGCACAGCGTTGCTGCTGGCAAGGCGAGGTAGCCCTGGTGCTGTCACTTCCATTTTGTTTTCAGCCACAGTTACCTTTGTAAACAAAGGGCTGAACATCTGCAGTTTTGCTTTATCAAATGGTTCTAAAATGCTGCAAACAAAGAAAAGGGAAGCTGAGGGCATTTGAAAGTAATTTAATAAATTAGTATTGTAATTTGCTCACTTTTTACTTTTGGCTGCTTAGCAAAAATTACTTGGAAGACATTAATTTTATCATAAGAATGATGATGCTGTATACAGAAAAATATCTGGCCATATGCTTATATCTTTATTTTAAAGGACAAAGATTAATGAAATCAAGGGCATATATTTTTCAAGGGAAAAATAATTTATTATTATACATTATGCTTTCAAAGAAAATGGAGAGTAGATGGATTTAAAGCACTAATGTTCCCATTTGCACTATGGCTGTGTATATAATACATGCTTTTGAGAGATCAGGTTAAGTGTCATGTAAAGAGTATTCTTGAATGGCAGAGTATCTATCACAAATTCTGTATTAAACAGACAATGTGATGTGGACTTGCATGGATTTCAGTATTGTATAGCTGACTTCATATCTGGTTAGTACATTTTACATTCCTCTGGCATATTGTGCTGATTTCCTCTATTGCTGCTACAGCTGAGCCAAAAATTACTGGTCCCTTTTAAGCTGATTGGAAGACATTTAAAAACCATTAGTAAAGGAAGAATATTACAAAAAAGGCCTTATAAAGCACATTTCTTAAAAAGACTCTTCTGGACACAGAATATGTCCAGTTTTTTGAAATAAAGTTAGAACATGGAAGTTGATCACTATGGTTGGAGAAGTGGGCAGGAGTGGTGTTTGTTTTTCTTTTCCTTCTGGTTTTCTTCTAATATGGAATACCTGCAGTTATCACTGTTGCCTTTTCCCATATAGGAAATACTTTTTTTTTTTCTAGGCAGGTACAATGATTACTCCTCCAAAACTGTCGATATAACAACAAATACCCCCAGCACTTTGCAATGGTCAAGGAACCTGCATCATCAGCATATAATCATATACCACAAGTATTAAGTAGTGCGTGTTTTTTTACCATTAGAGAAATAGTCAGATCTGGGTCAGCTCCCGGAAGAATAAGAGTTGAAAGGTCTTGGACAACTTCCTAGTGCCCACGTATGAATCGGCCGCTTCCCTGTTGTGCTTCAGTGGTTCAGGGGAACAGTTTTTCATGTGCTGAGTCCTCTGCTCATCCGTGGGCTCACAGTGCTGCTGCCCTCCTTTGAAAGAGAGAGATGCTTCACGCTGGCATGCGGCATCTTTGGATTGATGACAGAGCTGCTTTTAGACATCTGTCCTGCACCTGAACAGGTGACCCCCCCTTAAATTTATTCTGTTTACTCATATCAGGTCACTGGGATGCATAATGCCCTAAAGTAACCCTGGTGCTCCTGGTAATTTTTCTGTTAATGGACCCAAAAGAAAAAAATAAATCAGGTCTTGCAGAAGGCAGGTTTTCTGTCTTGGAAGTGTTTGAAAATGGCTGTGGGAACTCAGGACCACTCCTTGGCCTCCCTGTTCTCATTGCCCTTGAGCCTGTACTGCATCCTTTTAATAAAGCACTAACCTGCTCAGTCAAGTGGTAAATGTCATAGAGATATTTTCGTGTTTGTTTGGGGTTTTTTTTTTTTGTGTGTGAGGTGAAGTAAACTTCAGTAAATCCCTCATCTGAAGAATGAATTTGATGTTGCTTTTGGGCATACTTATTCCATATCCTCTTACTTGTTTTCAGGACATAAGTGACACTAATTTGCACTTGTACAGTTCCTCTATCTTGATTACCGAGCAGGCTGGGTGATGCGGAGATTAGCGATGACATTTTGAAAGACCAAACGCTTGCCAGTGTCTTTAAAATTCTCTACTTTTCCTTCGTTGTATGATCAAGCCCTGGGGGGAGATGTCAGAGGCAGCTTCCTATAAATGTGAAAGCACTAGAAAACATGATCCCTGGCTTGTTTGACAGATGAAAGTTTATCCTAATGTTTGTTTTTTGCAAAGGAAGCAGCATTGACTGTCTCTTGACGAGACCTAGCACAGGTAACAGCACCTGCTGGAGCCCCTTCTCAGCAGGGAAAAAATTGTTTTTTCCCCTCCACAGTGGCATTTTAGCAGGTTGTGAGACATGTGAACAGATGCCTTGGCAGGTCTCCAGTACCCATTGACACACGTAGCATGGTTTATTTCCCTATCCTCAGGAATTCTGCTTCATTCCCAGGAAGCCTCAAGCATGTTCTAGATGGGTTTGTCAGCTGATGGTGGTGCGCCCAGGCATACCCACACGTGAGCTGCTTCTGTTTTAAGACATTTTCCTATTTAATATCCTTAAGCACCAGTTTGTGGCAGCACTGTAGAGATTTCCCTGAATGACTGTGGGAGACTTCACTCGTCACTCACAGATTGACTTGAAAACCTTAGAAAGAGGTCAGTGGTGTGGGGATTTGACCTAATAACTTCCTAGAGCTACTGAGCAAAACAGAGTAAGAAACATTTTGAAGAGCTAGATTTATTTTCTTTTCCTGAAGTATTGCCACAGAAATCTTTGCATCAGTCAGTTGCTGCAAAAATTTTGCATAATCCAAACCAGGCTTTTGTTAATACTTCACTAGTGTCCTTTCAACCTGCTGAATGCATTTTAATTGATTCGGCGGGATTGTACTGAAGGATAAAGTTAGTCTTTATTAGCACAAAGGAGAACAGTAGGTAATTTTTAATTTTTTAAAAATTTTATTTAAATAAACCAGCAGTATCTAACTAGCAGTGAATGCTTTCAGTAGTGTTCGGTATTCCGTGGAGGAAAAATAAAATACCTGTCAGAAATATGCTGATGACGGCAGCCTGCCTGGAGCAGAACTCATTGTAATAAAACCTCCCGGACTGGAACGGGTGCCTCCCGAGCTGTTCTTGTAGTGTGTAAACCCACAGCCAGACCCGTCAGGCCATGCAGGAGGCACTGCTGGGCTGCGGGGCTCCTGTCCTTTGCAGGAGGTGTCAGTCGGGCCATGGCAACAGGGCTGGAGCCTGGAGGAGCTCAAAGAGTGGGATTAGAAGAGCTTACATCCTTTGACTGTGTACCGGATCACTGGATTGAAATCACTTTGATAGGTGCTTTTTGAGGATTTTGCAGGGTTGGTTGTTTTTTGATTTGTTTGAGGGGTTATTTGAAGTCCCTGAGACTGGGTTGCTTTGCTCCCTAGTTTTGCAGCAACACCAGCATTGAGTTTAAAATGGATATTAAGACAATCCAGCTTATACTGACTGTACCAGCGGGGTGCTTCTTCATGGGACACAGGATATCACCTTCAAATCCATATCAAAGACAGACACTCTCTCCCTCTCCCTTCCCAAAGTGGTGTGGTTGCTTTGGGAACAAGATGTGTTTCTTGCATGAGCAGCTCCATAGGTCCTTTTGTCAAAATAACTGGAGTTTGTGAAAGTTTGGGTTCTTTTTTTCCTTTCAGTAAAACAAGGAAAATCTCCCTGCAGCATATAACAGCACCCTTTTCCCCCTAATTAGCATCTTAGTCTAATGTCTCTGTCCTTTCCCTCTCCCATCTCTAAGACCCTAAAAAAAATTTGACAGACCACTTTTTGTACTTTCAGTATTTAATGACTAAAATGATGTAAGTGTTAAAGAAATCAGTTGATAACACAGGGAAAATGGGAAGGTGTTGATGAACTGTACTGCACAAGCTGCCATTTACTTCTGTGCAGAATGTGTATTGAAAAACACTGGGGAGGGCCTTAATAAACATGCTCATCATAGCATTGGGTATGAATTCATATAAACAAAACCTTTAAAATTTTACAGGTAAAGCTGGGCATTACATCAAATCTTCCATGCTTGAAAGATATGCTATTTGGGTTTTTTTGTTCTGTTTTGGGGGTTTTTTTTGTTTTGTTTTGGGTTTTTTTGTTTTGTTTTTTTTTTTGTTTGCTTGTTTGTTTTTTTTTTTTTTTGTTGTTGTTGTTGTTGTTGTTTTGTTTTGTTTTTTAATTTTGTTTTTTTAAAGAATAGTGTAGGATAGTAATAGATTTCAGAGTTTGGGACAAAATGTTTTGGACAAAACACAGAAATGTAGGACAATTTTTTTTTTTGGACAAAACCAGTCCCTATTAGTTTTGTTCAGGGGTATTTCGCTCCTTTTAATGCCTCTGTCTGTACCTAGGGAATGCTGTGATCAGTGCAGCTCTCTCCCTAGGCCAGCAGATTGTGCAAGACCTTGAGACAGATAAATTATGACAAACCAAGTAGTTACTCTCTTTTTCAGCTTAATTCAATTCTCAGTAGTAGAAATGTGATTTTGTGGTGTTGTACCTCTCCTCCAAAATTCTCTTTAATTGATCTTGTTTATTTGGACTTCTTAAATTCATATATGGAACAGGGGAAAACAACAGTGGCAAGAGGAACTTCTTAGAAATACATTATTGTCTTGTTCCCCCCACCCTTAACATCACGTATTTGTAAGTTCAGGGAATAGTGGAGATTTCCAGGGAAAATATTTTGTGATGTGCCTACCCTGGATTTAAGTGCAAACTCTGTAAGGAGGGTTCATCACAATTCCACTACGTATCAACAAGTGCGATTAGCAATGAAGAGGTTTTTACATGCATAGCAGTCCTGTTTACCAAACAAACTCTCTCAATGAGCTTTATTTAATTAACAAAGGAAAAAAAAAAAAAAAAAACAAAAAGAAGAAAGAATAGAAAGAAGACCTTAGAGGTGGTGGTTGTCCTGCTGGTGCTCAACCTTTTTGACCCTTCAAGGTACTTACAAATTTTCCTATTGTCAAAAGCACCAAGGTGCATAATTGGGAGAGGTGAGGGTCTGTCTGAGACAGCCGTGGTTGAGCTGGTGAAGTCCTATGTGCAGTTCCATCACTGCCTTTTTTCCCTTATCCGAGGAAATTGCACGAGGTCAGCAGTTTAGCTCCCCCAGTGATATTCTCCTGACTGCTTACTTCATTTGGCTGCAAAGTGCTGAATTTCAGCACTCCCAAACACTCCCAAAACCTGGAAGTACTGTGGTGGTTTTTTTTTATTTTTTAATTTTAGTATGCTGTATGTCATTTCTGTATCAGGGAGAAATGAAATGGTTTTTAGTGGATGAAGTAGGTTACATGCCATTAAGGAGTTCTTAAGGTAAAATAATTGCTTTAAAGACATTAGGCAGAGGTTCTGTGTTATCAGCTAATGCCCTAAAATTGTATTTACTCACTGGGTTAGCATTTCCCAGTATATGGCTTTCCTTCTGTTAATGAGCTCATGTTCCTCATGGGCAGTAATTTATTCCATCAGGCTTTGGAAATAAGTGTCTTAATGTTTCTTGAGAAGATTATTGAAACCAGGTAAACAAAATACCACAGATTCTGTACCTATCCACATTCTTACGTTGTTGCTCAAACTGTGTAGAAAAGGAAAATAGTTTGAGTTTCTAATTTATTTCCTATTAGAGGAGTGCAATGCAAATAACTTGTTTCCATTAAACGTAGCTTAAACAGGGGGTGAGCATATTATACACACAATCAGGAAGTGTGTAGGGTTTACGCAGGCTTGTATTCGGGATGTAATTCTGGAATAAGGGTTAAAACATCATTTCTTAAATCCTGTGCTTTGTCAGCATTCCTTGGTAGAAGGGTTTACCATTTTTAAAACTGTTACTTCTGTACTTCCTTGTTGAATTCATGGAAAAACAATGCTTAAGGAAGCCAAATTAACTCCACTTAACACACACAAGTCGGTAGCTGAAGATGATGTGTAAGGTAAGGAGGCTTTCTCTTACGCCTGCTCAAGCTGCTGATGCTTGGTCTAGTCATTTAGGAAATTTTGTTTAATAGAGCAGGCTCAGAGGTGGACAAAGGCTTTGATTTGCTGTGGCCTCCTGTGTGTAACCTGGCCTGAAAGATTCTGCTTCTAAGCCATGCCTGCATATGTAAATTCAGCTGCTTGTGTGCATCTCAAAAAGTCCCCAATTTTGATCTCACAGTAGTGAAAATTGATTTCATTACCCTTTTGCAATCCTTGCAATAAAAGCAAGGCTTCAAGTTAAAACCCTGGAAAGCATTACTGTGAGGTGAGAGGGGAAAGCAGAGTTTGTGGGGACATCTTTTATCCCACCAGCACCTGCTGTGTCTGAGGGGCATTCATATAAAATTATCAACCAGCTGACTTTTGTATCCCATGAAAAAATGGAAAGATTTGCAGTAAAATTATTTATTGTTCTTAATTACAAAAAAAAAAGCACAAGAAAAAATACTAAAATAAACAAAACCAATCCCTACATCCACAAAAACCCATCTGTTTTCATGTGGAAAGCCTGTTTCCTAAGTAGGCATTTATCAGGGACTAAGGCCACTGGAGGAAAGTGGTATTACATAAATCGGATGTGCAGTTCTGAGCTAAATAATTTTTTAAATATTTTGCATAAATTAGGGAAATTAAATTATGCATAATGTGCATAATTTCATCCTTTTGTAAATGATGTTCCCACAGTTAGCGATTAAAGAACATGGTGCAGCCCCTCGAGTTCGAACAATTAGACCTTCCACAGCTCTGTCTATAGATAGATATTCCTTAAGCTCAGCAAGGGGATGGGAGTGTGCGCTAGCACTTGGCTATGATCTGCTCCCTCTTTTTGATGACTTAAGAGGGCTGTTCAGGACAGAGCATCAGCCTGTATGAACACTATCAACCAGCTTGAACAAGTCAGATTATTTAATTAGCCCTATTAAGACCCTTCTATTTTTATAACTTATTTATGAGTGTTCTTGCTAAGCTTAGAAGGTCCAGTTTCAGATATCAAAAAGATGTTTTCAGCTCATGTTGTTAATCTTGAGGGGTTCTATACTGTGACTCCGTTACATTTTCATCCTAAGCAAACAAAAAAGGGCTCTGAAAAGTAGTTGAAGTTGGAAAATTCATGTCTGCAGTCCCAACCTGCAGGTTTCAGGCATAGGGCATATATGACATCCATGCATGATGGACATTTGCTTGGTTGCCAAAATGTGTATTGTATGCCTTTGCCTTACACCATCAAAAATCCAGAGAATATTTCTTTGAACACCCATTTGAAGTGTCTTGGTTTCCCCCGGGGGGAGAAATGTTCCTCAGTCATCATTTAAAGACTACCATGCCGTGAGTATCTTCCTTGATGTCCAGTGCTGAGAAAACAAGGTGATGCTTGTTTTGAGCATCTGCTTGGCCACCATTTTACTGAGATCCACGTTCTGCTTTTATCTATGTTTTTTGAGAGAAGCAGGAAATGATTTGATGAAATAACTATTAAATCAAACATTCATGTTTACAAAAAAAAAAAACAAACCATGTTTAAAGCAATTGTGTCCAGAATTTAAAACCTGTGTCATGGTTGTACCTTCAGAGTGTTTGAAAGGGCTCTAATTTCATCACAAGGGTGGGACTCTTATCCACCACCCCAAAATTAAATTCATTTGCAAAGAAAAAAAAAAGTAAAATTCTGATGTCTGAATTCAGTCAATGAGCTTTTTCTTTCTGATGGAACGACTCTGGGCTAGTTTGGAAGAAGAAACTCCTAAGGTGTGGAGTAACTTTATGCTTTGGAAAAAAAAAAATCACTGATGGTTAAGTGCTGGCTTGTGGCTTGAAGCTCTGGCTGTTCTGGTATCAGTAAAGAAACAATTAAACAAAGATCACTCCCAAGGAGATGCTGAAACAACATATGGATTTGGAAGTAAGGTTAAGGTGTTTTGAAAGTGGAGGGTAGCCGTGTGAATTATGGTTCTGCCCAAAACTATCTCAAACAAATGTGGTTTGGATAAATCCAGGCATTCTGAAGATCTTATCCCACTTCAGCTGCAGGTGAATGTGAAAAATTTCATCCTCTTTGTAGGGAAGTCTATATATGTGCTTTAGTGCATTATGTCATCAGTAAATTATTTTAATAGCAAATAAGCCTTTATTACTTTTGCTCGCTTTATTGCATTTGCTGCTCTACATTCAATATGTACAGCATTGGCACAAGATAGCTTGCATGCTCACTAGTGCATTAGCAGGAGAGATGGAAACTGTGTTCCAAGACCATAATACTCTGAATTTGGTACTGTTAAAGCCAGAAGAAAAAAACAAACAAAAAACCCCAACAGTTGTTGCACATCAGGCTCTGGTAGAAGGCTAGGAAACAACAGCTTATAAATGAAGCAAGTTTCTCACAGAATCATAGAACATGCTGAGTTCAAGGAACCCATCAGGATCACTGAGTCCAATTCCTGGCCCTAGTTCTGGAAGGTGCCAAGATGAGACAAAATTAATATGGTTTCCAAAGTACCAGGCTGTTTTAGGACACAGCTTTCAGGTTAAAACAGAACTGTGAGTAATTCAGGATAGCAGTATAAATTAAAAAGGGAAAACAATAAAGAATGTAAAGAATGTAAAGCATAGTATTAGAATATGGAGTGTACTGATCAAGTGAACTCTGCACATTGGTTTAGGCAACACTGGAAAAAATCCCACCCCTTGCTCCACAATTAGATGTTGAACAGTACACAGACATAACATGGAATTCAAAAACTGAGATAAATTTAATGTGGATTAATGTTATTTTGATAAATGTGTTGAGTAAACTGCCTACTGTAGTAATCCGCTTTGCCTGCATATATACCTGTCCAACAGAAGGGATTTATGATGGTGCTGGGGAGTACTGCATGCAGCAACTGCAGCATGGTGATAAGTAGCAGAGTCT
The DNA here is from genome assembly GCA_013399195.1 of Dicrurus megarhynchus. Taxonomy (NCBI): domain Eukaryota; kingdom Metazoa; phylum Chordata; class Aves; order Passeriformes; family Dicruridae; genus Dicrurus; species Dicrurus megarhynchus. The sequence continues at coordinate 821,076 of VXAD01012327.1, forward strand.
TGAAGAGACGGGCCTGACATGGAGAGGAATAGCAATGTGTATAAACAGCCAAAGGAAAAAACCACCCGGTTTAGTTTGAAAGCAATCTTTCACGTGCCAAATTAATTTTAACTTTTGTGTGTGGAGTAAAAGTCGCTGTAGAACCCGAAGAATGTCTTGTACACTACAGTGTGCTATTTTTTGCATTGGCATCACGTGTGGTAAGAGGACACCAGCTCTCCTGCAAGCCTGACCTGGTTCCCTGCGGAGGACAGAGCCTTGTCCAGGTTTTCACTCTTGCTGGTAGAAGGTAAACTGGGCTGATTTACTGAAGTTGATTTGGATTTGCACCCTACTGCCTCATGGACAAAAATGTCACATGAAAAGTCTTTTTACTTAAGACTGTCATAGGATTATCTCTTCAAATGCCAACTTTTTTATATCCTTAAGACCTTGCATAGCATCACTGGAGATGGTACATACCACTACCAGGCACTTGTGGCTCTGGTGCCTCAGAAGGCAAAGTACTCACTGAGTGCTGTTTTACCTTTTTCACAACATAAATTTGGAGACAAGTGGGAGAGAGGTTTTTATATAAATAGCTTGAAAATCCAACAAAACCTATTTAATTTTGTTACTGGAGAACTGCTGGCAAAGGACTAGGGTCTCTTGCCAGTGACCCAGCCATTAAACGGGCTCAGATACCAGGGATCCCCCTGGACGAGTGTAGACAAAGAACAGGTCCGTCCAGTCCCTCTGTGGCGCCTTCCTTTCCCGCTCACTGCTTGGGAAGCTTTTTGCACATCAACATAATGAGGCTCCACATGCTCAGTCTTGGCTTTCTTGCCCTTCCCTAGACTGGCACCTGATGGGACTACAGAGTAAAACAGTCTTGTTTGGTGCATTACACTGAGCTGAGCACACTGCTGTTCAGTGTTACACTCCCCTTGCCACGGACACAATCAGTGCTCCATGTGAAGAAGGCATGGTTTGTGTCAGGTGAGTAAGGAAGCATAGTGCTGCTCCTCCACTGCTCAGGAAACTGCAGGAGACATTTTTGAAAGTGAAGTGTCAACAATTCCATGGTACAGGGAGTTTGGAGAGAAACTTCCCTGGGCACATCTAGAAAATGAGGATGGAAAAAATGTGTGTTACTGGAAATTTTGGGTCTGCACAGTTAGATGGATCCCTGGTAGGAGATTCATTTGCAGGCTGACCGCTGAAACCATCAGTCTTAGTGTTTGTTGCTCTTTCTTCATCTCCCATTCTTTACTGCTCTTAGGGAAACAGGCCAAGCGCCACTAAAATTCTCATAGAATTGAACTGCATTTGGTATACATTCCTTCTTGTCTGAGATACTGTCTGAAATATTAAATATTTTTCATTTGCTGTTTCTTTTAAAAAAACTTGTTTCATAGGGTTGTAACTCCATGCCTTCCCTCCCTTTCATTGTTTACATTGTTCACTGTTGTGAAAACTTTTTTTCCAAGTAGTTAATAATGAAGAAAACCTGCAAGTGTAATACTGTCACCCTGAACACAGAGAGAGGTGAAGCTCATGACCTGAAAAGTAGTAGCTTCCGAGTGGGTTTCTTATCAGTGCACTGCAGAGGTGCAGCATAATTTTGAAGTAGTTTTTCAACTTCATTAATGAATAAGACCAGTATTTTTCATAGTTAAAGTTATGTATGAAAAAGTGGGTATTTTATTATTTCCTTTTTTCTTAGTTTTTAAAAGCTTGATACATGTAGCGTTGGATCAAGGCACACACAAAACTGGCCAAAGGGCGTACAAAGCACTTTGGTTTTTAGTTGAAGAAACAGAATGATTATTGCAACAAAGAGTGGCTTGGGGTTTAAACATGAAATAGCTCACAGTTCAGCAGGAAGGCAGAAAGAAACATGTTACCTTACAGATTTACCAAGGAATTTCTGGATAACTGTGACAGTAATGGGCAGTATTCCTGACTGTAACAGCAGTATACTGAACACAGACTTGTACATGCTTTGGAATAGCTGCATTCCCCATTTGTCTGCTCATCGTTGGGACTACAGTTTTTGAGACCTTGCTTTTATTGCCTTGGGTTTTGCCCTGCACTCTTTTCTTGTGAAACTTTCAGCCCTTTTTCTTTTCAAAGCAGTTTCAAAGTGTTGTCTCTGTCTCCCTGCCCTTGTCTCCCAAATGCCTGTGAGCATCCATCACTATTTTCTCTGTAATATACAGACCACTGGTTCTGATAACCACAAATCTATTCCTAAACTGTATTTACCCTCTTGGTTTGTAGAGCCTACCACTTTTTTTTTTTTAATTCCTTGTTAAACACTTGTCAAAAGCGTCAGTCTCATGCATGTCATCAATTTGATTATTCTGTTTTAAATTGGATTTCACCACTGTTGAATGGATATATCCAGACAGCTGATATTGCCCATTACTACACACATTTTTGTTTATTGAATATTGTTGTGGTTTACAGATTTAATGGACCCAACACTGAAAGTTCTGTGAGTTTTTGTAACCACTTTTTTTGATCTTCCTGATTTGCCATGTTTAACATTGTTTTATTGATACCAAAGTGAAAAATGGCCTGTGCTTACACTTACAAGGATCTCAGATGAATGTTCTGACTGCTCAACACGGCAAGAAAATTCACTTTCACAGTCAACAAGTCATCTTACTCAGTAGAACACAAAAGTTAAATGGTCTGTAACTTCAATATTAGCAAGGAAAATACAGTACAAATTACTAAAAAATACTAAAATATAGAATTGTGGTCAGGTATCCCCACTACATTAATCGCAGCAGTAGCCTGAAATTTGAAACTTTTAATAAAAAGTTCTTAAATATAAATTATATGGCAAATGTACAGTACATTGCTTTGTCAGTCTTTTAATCCAGTGTTTTGCAGTAGAACAGCAACTGTTAAGTCAGTCTTTTCTTGTTTTCTTTAAAAAACAAAGCAAACCCAAAAAAATCAATAAAACCCAAACCAGTCTTTCATGTCCCTCAGTATCATGAGTGTGAATGATCTGAATCTGGAATACCACTGTCTCTGTAGCTCCTGTTACTACTGCTTTCACTGTGGCTGTTCTTGTACAGATTCATGCCGTTAGGTGGGAAAATGGTGTGTATTACAAATTCCTCCTTGGACACTTGGTCACTGGTTATTGGTATCATCTGGAAAGAAGTCTCCCTGATTTCCAGGATGGAGTTATCCTTCTTGGTTCCTGCTTCAGCATAGTCATCTTTTCTCCGGCGTCCCTTGCTGTAGGTGCAGTTCCGGGAGAACAGGGACCCGTTTCTATGGACGTACCAGCAGATCAGGGCCAGCAGCCCTATGGCCACCAGTGCCACCGCGCCACCGATGATGGCGGCCAAGGGCAAGCTGGAGTTTTTGTAAGGTTCTTTCTCCTGCTCCCGATTGAGGGTGGTGGTAGGGTTGTACATCTTAAGAGGCGCCGTCTCGGTCTCGATGCATTCGGGTGTTTCATCGGAGAGATAGATGTTGCTGGTTTCCATGGGAACCATGCACACACGGTATGGTGACTCTGGTTCGAGAGCCGTGAGCAAATAGTCGTTTCTGTCGCCTGTAACTATCGTTTCAGTTATAGATCCAAAGGCAGGGCTGTGACCCATCTTGAGCCAGCTCAGTCTCAAAGCAGTCATTGGTAGTGCAACTTTCCAGGAGATGTGAATAGTCTCCGTGCTTACGGATTTCACAAATATTGTAATGATTTTGCGTACTGGGCTTGCTGTGGTTCTGTAGTTTTTATTTAGATTGGGAGTCTTGATGTCTGGTTGTTTGGTCACAGAAATGGGCCAGTGTCCCTGGGCCGGGTATAATGTGTTTGGTACTGCAGTAGTGATTTGGATGGTGCTTATCACGCCATCGTCCTTACAGTCAAACAGTTCTGCGCTGAGGTCTTTGATAGCCATCCCACGTACTTTTTCTGGTGCCTGACACATCAGTCCACGTACGTTCACTTTTAAAGGCAATGACTGTAACCAGTCGCGTACCCATTTCATTTTGCACCCGCAGTGCCAAGGGTTGTTGCGAAGAAAAAGTTGAGTGATGTTGTCCAGATCATCAAAGACACCCTGAGGTAAATTGCTAAGATTGTTATTGGACATATCTAGTCGATACAACTGCCGTAAGTACGAGAAAGCATTGGGTGGCACACGGTTGATGTGGTTTTCCTGGAGATAAAGCTTTCTTAGGTTTGTTCCCGGCAAATTCACTGGTGCGGCTGTGAGTGAATTGCGGACCAGTGACAATTCTGTAAGATTGACCAGATTCATGAAGACTTTGTCTCCTAATCCATGATTATTTAGAAGATTTCCATCTAAAACAAGGCGTTTTAGATTTGTAAGGTCTTGAAGGGACAGCTCAGAAATTGTGGAAATACGATTATCATCCAAGCGTAGCTCTTCTATGGTTTTAGGCAAACCCCAGGGAATGGTGCTAAGGTGATTTCGAGAGAGAAAAAGAAGTCTGAGATAGATGTTGTCCCGGAAAGCTCCATCCTCAATGCTAACGGCGGAAACAGAATTATCATCCAAATGCAGTTCTTCCAGATAAGGAATTTTTGAAAGTGAATCATAAGTAATGGTCCTTATATTATTCTCCTGCAAATGCAGTTCCTTAATGTACTTAGGGAGGTTAGTGGGGAATTCATCTAGGCTGTTGCGGTATAAATATATTCTTTCCACCCTAAGCAAGTTCTTCAGTTCTGAAGGAATCCCAGCATTATTTATTTGATTGTTCTGAAGGAAGAGGGTAGTTGCATCCTCTGGGATTCCTGTAGGAATAGACGTCAAATCGCGATCATTACAATATATGAAACCCACATCACAGCGACAAACTGAAGGGCATGGTTTGGCACTAACAGAACAAGGTGCCATGTCAAGTAACAGCCCTATTTTAGTCCAAACTAGGAAGATGCTCCAGGTAACACTAATCATGGTCAGGAATGATGAGATTTGTATACAGTTCTGATCTTCAACAATCTAAAAAAACCAAACAAACAAAATTATCCAGATCATCAGTGAAGAAACCGTGATAAAAAATCAACTTCAACATTACAGAAGACATCTGAAACATACATTAAACCAAAATTCAAGTGCGTAGATGCATTTTACTTTCTTTTCCTTAAATCTATAATTCTACTATTTCTACTAATTCAATTAACTTAATAGGTTATTCTGCATAGTGATTGAAAATAACATAATCAAGTATGTCTGATCTGTGAATTGTTTTTCTTTAGCGACAAGATTCTAAGAATTCCTTCACATTTCACATGTACCGACAATCTTTGTCCACAGATACCAGATAAGTACAGAAATAAAGTCACACCAGAGTTCAAGTAAATCATTCTGTATCTGAAAGATAAGAAGTAATTCCTAAGCCAGCTAACTTCCCCAGGAGCCCTTAAGTGAACTATAAAACCCTTACCAAACCCACAGGTCTAGTGGTAGCTATTTCGGAAGTTCAAAAAAAGCCCTGAAGGCAAAGCATAAAATGCAGACAAAAGAGTGAGGGCCAGTAAAGACTTTTTCCCAAGTCTTTCCAAGTGCTCAGCTTCACAGTGTGTAACTTACAAACACTGTGGATTACTTTGCTTGGTTTTCAAGCTTAAGTGAGTGTTCAGAAAGGTGAATGTTACAACTGGCAGGTAACTGGTAGAGCTATGGCTTTCTAGTTCACTGGATGAAACATTTCATTACATCCTTAATTTCATGTTTAAATATTTGTCATTCTCAAAAGTCGTCTTACTAAGTAGCACACCCATAAGAGTCTATTTGGCAGCTTTTACCACATTTTCCCAACTTATTAGTAGCATAGTATAAATTAACTCTTGAGACTGAGATTGTGCTTTGCATTGATAGTGTGTTTGTACACTGAGCTCAGTAATTAGCATTGTTACAGCTTTTAAGACAACGTAATTCAATTAACCATTGTAATTAGGGTTGTGAAAACTCCTGCAAGATGACCTATGCATTAAGCGGTGTCATGACCTTTTCTCTTATGGGTTCATGTATTAATTGAACTTTATTCTCAGAGGCATGAAAAGGAAAATAAATTAATATTGATCCTACCGTATTTAAAGGTATGAGTAAATTTTGTGCTTGAGGATATCCAGTAAAGGAATGTCCTTCTGCCCAGTCACTCTTACAGTTTACTCCATGAAGCAGTTTTTTCTCTGTGGTGTTTACTCAGATGGTCCTTGGTGGTGGTGTGTGTTTCCTGGCTCCTGGCACAATACTCAATGAGCATTCCAACCAAGATTTATCATGGTACATAAGCACACCAGGCCCCGGTGTAGAAAAGCTTCAGCTTCCCTCTATTTATGTCCTCATGTAAAGTCTCTGAATGAAGAGCCTCTTTTGTTTGGTTTAATGCCTTTAGCAGGAATTACTTTCTTTGTAACTCTTACAAACTCTTCTGTGCGGCGTAGTAGTCAGAGGAGGGAACTTCAGCACCGTGTGACAGAAACCATTCATTATGCTGAGGCTCGAAGGACTGCAGCCTCTTCAGGAGGTCAGGAAAAGGATGCTTTTTCCTATCCAGAATTATCCAAGTATGACCTTGGTACAGTAGCTACATCCTGATACATCCACACCTCTTTGGGAGAACCATTTTCCAACTCTCACTTTTTAACACTTCTTCCAAATTTGTAATGCAGGAAAGAATTCCTCCTGTGCTGCAAGAATGCAAGTTACTCTACCATAGAAACATCAGGCAATTCAGATGGTTTTCTTCATTATAAAAAACCCCGACAAAAATACGATTTCCTTCCCAGAAAACTCCCCTTTGAAAGCTTTCCTCGAACTCTTAATGTCCTGCAAAAGTAAAAACAAAAAAATTTGAATTAATAACAACTGGCACACACTAGTTTTAAGAGTTGCATCCCCTGTACACGAGTACCACACCTTGTTTCCCCAAAGCATTGGTATTTCAGCAAAATATACAGAGCTCTTTCAGAAAATGTTTTGCTGTGTAGTTTCATGTTACTGCAGGTTTGCTGGAACTGTATTTTCCCTCACTTCAGTAGAAAAATAAAGGCAGAGAGTAACAAAATATTTGTAAATTATGTTTTTCACCTGATGTTAAATGCCAGTGTTATGTTCTTGGAAAGGGCCAAAATGGTTGCTTGCCTTGTGTTCCTGATAAGTAAAGATAGATGATGATCCTCTCCTTGGTTTTAAGTGCAAAGGGAGCTAATTACTGTTCACTAGTTACTGGGTGAAAGGGGAAGCATTTTTGCCAAAATATTGTATGAGTATTTCCCATTTGCAGCCTGCTGATTCTGAGCTAGGGACTAGCCAGGCATCTCTGTCAGCTCTTTGGCAATAAAAGGTGGGTTTAGTCTGTGAAATTTCAAAAAACAGAAATATTCTTTCTTTCATTTGAATTTCTTACAGAACTCTAATTATTTCTTAAACAGCATTCTTAACTTGGGCTACTTCTTATCACTACATAAAGTATCCAGTGAGATACCAAGTCCATGCTCCCTGAGAGCTTGTAGGTAGCATGTCTGAAATAGAAGTGGTTATATCTGAAATTAAAGAAATCCTTAACGTTAACTTGCTTTTCCCTTTCGTGACTTCACGTTTGTCCAAGGGACGAAGCACAATCCTCAGAACCAAAATGCTTGGCAGGAACAGCGTGCTGAGTAATGCTTGCTTAGCTGCCTTCCTCGGAGCAAAACTAGAGCAGCTTCTGGTCCTCTGTAAAATACTCGACCTAAACACAAACGCTCTCTGGTTTAAAACTATCTTTTGCAATTTGTAGCAGGTCTGTTATGAAACAGACTAATCATACTTACAGCAACACAGAATATACAGTGATATAAAGTTATTTAAATAGATACAAATTCTGCTGCTCTTTTTCACAGAAAAATGTTAACCATTTAAAAAAAAACCCCAAAGCACCCCTCCCCCGCCACTTGAGATAGTGTGACTGTCCAGTGAGGGAGTGAAAATCTTTTCTCTCCTGCTGCTGCTTTCATGCTCCTCTGAGCTTTGTTTTCAGCACCTTGTTTTCAGCAGTTGTCCAATGAAAATAAGAACTCAAAATGAGACCCATGGCTTAAGTAAGTATTTTTATGTATGCTTTATTTAAGGCAAAAACTCAATCAATATGGCCACATTTTAGAATAGAAGGGAATGCATGTTTATTGGTAACTTATGTAATTTGGGTAAATTATATAATCATTATGAAATGGAACAAAAAAGCTCTGCATTCTTCCAGTGTCTAGCTTTCTTCTCTGTATTATTCAGGTGTTTGGGGAAAGAAGCCTAGGCCCTGTTCCTAAGACTTTGAAATAAACAGCAGCTTAAGCTTTGTAGAAAAAAAATGGTATCTCTTAGGAACTAATGTGAAGTCATGATAGAGGGTATTTTCTGGAAGGGTATGGTGAAATAGGAATATAAATTCCTTTAATAGGCCTTTGAAGGCTACAATAACTTTTAAGTACTTAAAATCATAAATTTTCTTTAGAACTCTGAGCTGTAAAACACTTGTTAGTATTAAGCAAAACGTTGGCACTAGTATGCATACATTACAGAGATCCATGCACACATAGAAGTAAGTTCATTTGTTTTACCTTTCTAGCACATAAACTGTTTCCTCTGTGCTTCATTTGATAGTCATCTCTTCATTTATTGCCACTATTATAATAACAGCAATGTGTAGGATTAAAATGAAAGCACTAAAGCTCATTAAGTTCCTGGAATTTTTTTTATCCCTTCTCTCAAAATTACATGAAAACAAGACTAAGAAAAAGAAAAGGTCTCTTTGGAGAAGACGACACTGTTTCAAAAATGTGGATTAAGACTATACCCCCCACTCCCTTTTCTAAACTTAGAATAGTTTTCTTCAGGTCTTGATTGTTTGATATCTCGCACTTCCCTTTTATATCTCAAGCCATAGCTGAAAACAATGTTTTTGCATATCAAAGGCTCCAGTGATCTGTCTACAGAGAAGAAGGGAATCCTGCTGCCATGCTCCAACTTTCCTCTTCTTGAGCTGTCTCTAAATATTCCCTGACACCAAGTCATTATAGCTGATCCGGCAGGATGAAAAGAAAAGTGACCCCCACTGGTGCAGACAGTGTGTCCAGGTTTCTGCAACATCAGATTGGGAGGCTTCATGGCCACATGGTTTTGAAAGAAGCCATTATTTCTGAACAGACCAGATTTTAGAAACTCTGTGCTAAAATTAATTTTTAAATGCAAAAATCACTCTATGTTTTTTGGTAACAAAAGTAACATTGGAAAAACTGAACAGCAGCCTTTTTGCTCTTTATTCCGAGTTGAATGTTTTCCTGAACTTTGCTGAACCACATAGTTGTATTAGTTTTCCTGGCACTGTGTAAGCAAGTGAATTACTAGAGATAGCAGGAACGTGTGGGCCTTGCATGTGGACTTATTGCTGCGGTACAGCTAAGGGGACATCTCATTTAAAATGCTCAACGTAAGTTGAGCTATAGAAAAAAAAAGTACCTAAGAAGAACATTGTATTTACTCTAAAGTATGGAGTCCAGCTGCACTCGCTGCACTGTAGGCAGGCAGTGGCTTAACAAAATAAATAGTTTTGGTATATTTGAAAAGTTGGGATTTTTTCTAAAAACAGTGTGAAAGATTTCTTTCCAAGCTGTGATAAAATGTGAATAAAATCAAGACCTGCCTCACTTGAGGTCACACAGTGCTTATTTGAATTTCTAATCTACCTCTGTGTTCTTCAGCAGGAACTCTGGTAGCTCAGTGGCTTCTTTCTTACCATCAAAGTAACAGAGGAAAGGGAAACTACTAAGTATTTTTAGGTTATAAATGACAAAACTATCATTCAAAGCCACCACTAGAATATACATACTTGATAAGCCAATTTGCTTAATCAGTGTACTTCTATTCCAGAATTAGCTCTGTATTTGTTTAGAATCTGAAATGTGCCTTATTTTTTCAAATACTTGTGAAGTCCATCTACTGCTTATAATGTCACTTCTGCTTTTACAAAGGTCATGCTGCAGCTTAAATAGCTTCACTGACTTTTTTTTTTTTTTAATAAGTTCCACAGTGCTAAGCTAGACTTAAAACAATGTCCACACTTTGTTTTCGTTAAGTGTATTACTCAGGGTTAGTTGATAGTGACAGCAAAATGCTTTCTAAGCACCCTGTCTAGGAGCTGCAATTTCCACGATCATCATATTTCAGGAAGGTGCCCCAGTCTTTTGTTTGGCGCTAGGCAAGCAGAAGGTCCTCTAGCTGTCTTTCTCCAAGGGGTAAAAAAATGCAAAGGAATTTGTTAAAGTGAGAGTGAGCCCTTCAGTCAGGCTGTATCACTGCGTGTTGGTGAATTTTTTGTTGTTGTTGTTTCTTGTTTTTGGTTGGAGGTTTCATTTATTTGCAGAAAACTCGCTCCCACTTCATGTGCAGTAGGAATAATACTGCTTGTGTCTTACTAAGTCTAACTCAAGTGTCTTAAAAAATGCAGTTTTATGTGACCTTCCCTCAAATGCAAGTAAATCTGACTTAGAAATTAATTCCAAGTAAAAGCCTGACTCCACACCTAAGATCAGCCAAACCAGTATTTGCTGTAGAGGATGGAAATGAACTATGAGTGGTTCTCTTCTGAAGTTTACTTCTAAAATCCTTCCTAGTTTTGAAGATGCTGGGTTGAAAAGACCCAGACTATTTATTACTCTATTCCTTCTCCCTCTCTTGTTTTGACTACTCTGCTGCAGGAAAGGTTGCACGTTAAGAAAACACTTTGAGGGGGAGTCTTTTGCCATGGATTTTTGTTTTGTGTTGTAGCACTCTTTGAGTTTAGCCAATTATGGCTTCTAGGTTTTCTTTTGAGAGCTGCTGCTGAGGTAACTTGTCTGGGCATTAAATAAAAGAATACAGAACAAATGCTGCCATTGTTTCAAGGGAAAAAAAAAAAATTTCCCCTCGTGACAAGTTTAGGTAGAATTATACCTGATAGGGAGTTTCTGGCACAAAACTCCAGACATATTGTCATGGGTTAGCATAGTTTTAAGTTTTTCTAAGAGGGCTCCATCAGCCCTGGAAGTGATCTTTTTGCAAAGAGCTAACCCATGACACATGTAAAAACATTACTTAAACACTAGATCAAGTTTCAGTAGTTTTGTTTCTTTCCTTTTTAAAGCAGTTGTTTGTTCATCTCCTGATTACTAAATTTGCTGCTCAAAAAATTAGAAAGAATGTGAAGCTGTAAGAATGTTTGGATTCTTACAGCCCATGAAAGGCAGAAGAGAGGTAGTGATGCCATAAGATGTGTACTGAACACTTCTCAAGATTCCTGCCCTGAGTGGTATTTGGCTGCTTATTAAAAATAAATGTAAGCAATCACATATTAATTCTTCTGTGCATTCCTGTGCTTTGAAGTGATTAAGGACAAAACTTAAGAGCTAACTAGCCATTAGCATCCATGCTTCCTGCTACACGGAGACAAAGATGGCCATCTCCCAACTGAAGCCACTTCAAATAACTGCAACTGCAAAGTTCGCAAACTCCAGCAATTGCTTTGATTAGTCACCACTGCATTACACAATATCTGACAACTTTTAGCTACTAGTGACAGAGGAAAAAAACCAAACCAAAACAAACACCAAAAACCCCAACCCAGAAACTCATCTTTATTTTGTTCTTGCTGTAAAATGTATCCACTTTATTTCTGGAGATCAAAGCTCATTGTGAGTTTACTACAGAGTTTTTTGCCCACTGGGGGGTGGTACATGCTACAAAACCTGTGCTTTTAAGAGCCACAAGTCAGATGTTTTTTGCTGCTGTCCAGTTTTCTCTGCTTTAATTACAACAAAGTCTCCTGTTGAGAAAAAGAGACAGCCTGCAAAGGAGGGAGTAAAAAAAAAAAAAAAAGAAAGAAATCACTCTTTTAGAGAGTTTACAGAATTTCCCATGCTAATTACTTTCAGTGTTTATCTGGTTGTTCTCCAGTTAAAATGGTATAAGTGTATCAAAAAAAAAAAAAAAAGGGAAGAAAGAGAATTAGCATTTTAAATATATGCCAAGGGCTGTCACTGTTTCTGGTATACAGAAGGAGCACAGAAGACAGGAAAAAATACAGCTTTTAGAAGTGATTAAACGTGGATGGAAGAATAAAAAAGCTTCATAGCAGCATGAAGTAGAAGGATTAGAATAACCTCAGTATATTTTAAGATGACTGGCTTTCTGTAAACCCAGGTATACATTTTGTTTATGAAATATATGAAACCCTATCTTAAACAGGGCTGTATTGTATGGTTTTGGAATAAATTAAAGGAAACTTGAAGGTGGGTTTTCTTCTGAGGGAGGGAAGGGCACTGAAGCCTCTTAAGTATGACCTAATGCGTGGCATATATTGACAAGGAAAACACAGACTGATCTTTCTGTTTTACAGCAAATAATTCTTTTCTTTATACAGTTGAATTGACAAATGCATTTTTCAGTCTAATTCAAAGAAATCTTCATTAAGACGCCATATCCCCAGGCAATAGATGGTGAGCATAACTGATGTTTCCATCTTTTTGGACAGTAAATTTTAGACAAGGAAATTTGAGTCAGGATAAGGAACTGTTTTTTAAAAGTCTGAACATTTTCAGCCTCTTTGTACACTTTTTCTTTGTATAAATGATTTACATGGAAATGCAAAATGTGAATCTTCTTGTTTCAAAGAGGCAAAGAGAAAATGCATTCAGCTGACGTTCAGGAATAAGATTTAATTGTGAAGGAAATTCTGCATTTTGGTGTGAATCTGGTGTAGAAAATACTCCACTGTACTCTGTTAACTGACAAGAATTGATCCCTTGCAGAAGGGAAGCGACTTGCCTTCAGCCCAAATTAATAACCCGTCGGTAACAGCATTCCATGTATTAGTTAATTACATACACTCGTCCTCGCGTTTGCAACACTCCTTGCAACTTTGCCTGGATCTGCCAGGATTGAGCTCAAACCCCTTTGCGGTCAGAGAGATTAAAATTGAGGCGACCTCAAAGAGCAAGACTGAGCCAGAAAGGCAGCTGTCTGTGCAAGAGCTGAGCTTTTATTCACCAAGGGGATGAGCTTGGAAACTAAGCAGGAATCAAAAAAAAAAAAAAAAAAAAAAAAAAAAAAAAAAAAAAAAAAAAAAAAAAAAAAAAAAAAAAAAAAAAAAAAAAAAAAAAAAAAAAAAAAAAACACACCAAAACCAACCCCAAAACCAGAAAGCTGTGCCTGGGTGCTGTGAGCTATGGCAGATGCTGGGAAGCCTGACCGCTGCGTTGGGAAATGCAGGAATACTCGGGCTTTGCCTGATCAACTAAGTTGCAGCTCCTAATTGCGTATGAGGAAAAGGGTTAAAACAAAAGATTCCAGCACATCCAGCAGTCGTGAAACGATTCTGGGGTCAGAATCACGTAGAGATAAGGTGTACAACGAAGTACGTGGTGAACTATTTATTTGCAAGCCATCTATAAATGAATTAGCTGCGCCTGTATGAGGGCAGACAATCACTTAATACATTGAAAACAGCTGAAAAGTTGATTAGAACTAGGCGAGGACCTATGAAATGGCAGGAGGATTATGAGCCAGCTCTTCTTCCCAAAGAAAGTGGGGCGTCGGGGCGGGAATTTGGGCCTGTTGCATTCTTTCCGTGCAACCATTTTGTTGCCCATCTTCTCGCCCGCAGACTTTGTGGTGCGGGGGGCAGCGCTGCGCAGGGGCGCGAACGCATCGACTCAGCTTTTTTTTCTTTTTTTTAATAGATGCAGCAAGAAGGGATGGAGAGAGGGGGAAGTTTCCCAACCGTGGGAGCGATGCGGGGTACGGGCAGGAGCACCCCCCACCATCCGCGTTAAGACGCGCGGCCGGGGTCCCAGTGCCGCGGGGCGCGGGCGCTGCTCTGCGGGTCCCCCCGCGCTGCTCTCCGCCTCCGCGCATGGCGGGTTTGCGCCGGCTCCTTCTCCTGGGGCCGGGGCAGCGCAGGCACCGCACACCTAGCTCGGGGAGCCCCCGGGTACGCTTCAAATGTGCGGGCTAAGCTCCCTGCGCTCCTGCGCGCCCCGCCGCGCACCCCGCCGGGAGGGTGGGCGGGCGCTCCCCGCCGCAGCGCCGTGCCCGCACCCCGGCGCTGGGAAGCGGGTGCTGGTGTGGGGAGCGCGCCCAAACTTCCCTCCACATCCTCCTCTGCACCCCCCGACCCGCGCAAGTCCCGCGGAGAAGAAAAAGCGCTTATCCCGCGCTTACCTGCGGAGAGGCGCGGGAAGGGGCGGTGTCGGCGGCGGTGTCGGCGGGGCCGGGAGCGGAG
>VXAD01012328.1:0-42408 GCA_013399195.1 Dicrurus megarhynchus
GAACCCCTAAAACCCCAACATAAGTCTTGAAAAATTTTCTGTTGCTTTACTGTGTAGGTCTTTTAAGCATATATGTGTAAAGTAAAATTCCTTTTTTTTCCGCTGCTTAGGGGACTGTCAGACCCAAATAGCTGCAGAGATACAATAGCAATGCCTACAAAAAATATTCATGCAAGCCAAGGAAATTTCTGTATAAGGCCAGAACACTTGAAGCATGGCAATAGTAGCACTTCTGGCTTTGCTAGTGGGTGACAATAGATGCAAGAAAAAAGTTACTTTGTTGTAGGCTAGTTGCCCTTAATGAACTGAGATAAATAGCTCCGTGAAACAAAATAAATTTAACAGAACATGAAGTTTCTTCTGAGAAGTTATATGATTTAAAAAAATAATGAGGAGACAGTGCTAATTTGGGTGGGATTGAAACCTATTTTCCCTTGGAAATGTCAAAGACTAAAAAAAAAGAAAACAAAATCAAACCCCAGGAATTGCATAATGCAGTGACATACTACAGCAACCTTCAAAGGTTTGATCTGACTCATAGAATTGTCACCACCACATCAATTGTTCTGTCTTTATCATATTCATTTTAACAATAATAATTAAAATGACAAAAAGTGATGTTGTTAGCATGTACCCATAGTTGTGTGATCAGAATTCACTGCAACAGTGTGAAGAGATTATGGATTCCTAAGTGGGAAGACAATGACAAGTTTATGTACTTCTTTCACTGTATCTGTACTGTCTTCATCAGGAGATTTACTTCCAGTGTCAGACAGCTTCTCTAAACAGTTGATATCAGTTCTTGCTTATGTATTGATGCCTTTTTATTGATAAAATCAAAGCAATTGTGTTCAAGTTGTCTGTTTCTACAGATGTTTGATAATATCTGGAAAGGATATATACTAAATTTTGTGTATTCTTTTGAATTTCACGTAAAATGACTGATCTATGATGAGTTACTCAATTATTTGCAAACCATGGTCTGTCTGCAAACTAGGATTTTTTTTGTTATTTTTATTTTAACTATCATCATTGCTAGTTATTGAAGGAAAGGAATGCCCAGTTCTCTCAAGGAACCTCATGGGACTTTATCTTCTCACCTCTTCACTATTCACCTGTAGGCATTTGACAGAGGTAACTGCTGTGGTGTACATTCACATATGATAACCACTCTTCTCATTTTGTTCATGAATGGTTCATGGCCTGAGTTAAAAATTTTGAAGGATTCTGAGGCATGAGTGATAAAGTCTCACTGATAAACAAGGTAATGATTGTAAGTGTTGAGAGAAGCCTGGCTGTTGCAGCCTTTCTTCTTGTCAGACTCAATATGCTGCAGAATTTCACAGTGTGTGGGGATTCTGATGCTTATACTAAAAATATATTTGGCTGTAGCAGATAGGAGAATGTTTCATTATAATGTGCACATGTATTTTTTGCATTTGGTTTTCAAGATTCTTGACTGATTGTCGTCAAGTAGTATAGTAAGTAATAAGGCTGTTAGGGGCAGAATTCTCTAATATTTAATTTCAGAGAAGTAATTAACTCACTCAGAACCTGAAAGGGCAGGGTTTGTGGTGTGATGCTATAAGGATTTAAGTATGACAGTCACCTTTAAAAAGGGAATTTGGTCCTTTCTATGACAAGATTTGAAATGGACAATGTGATATGGAAACATGCAAAGTGGAGCATCTGAAAAAACATGGAGCAAGATCCTCCTCCCCTACTTAAGCGCCTCTCAGGGGTATTCTGGGAGCAAGAATTAGTAGTCTCTGTGCTGCACAGACAGAAAAGAACAAGAATCTTGAATACTGTCAGGGCATTGAGGGCACCACCAGTCCTGACTGACCCTGCCCAATGCCTTCAGGGATTCTCATACCCTGTCCATGGTCCAGGTCGCCATGTCAGCCTCCCACAGCCCAGCCCAGCCTTGGCCTGTTGCCATCCCACATCCCCAGGGAGGTGCCTGATGCCTGGGGCTGTCCTGGCATCCCCAGCTGCCTTGCTTCTGGATGGTGAATGGGACAGGCCCTGGCTGCCAGACAGCACCCTGACAGATCCTAAAGAACCCTCCCCAGCTCCTGAACCCTAGGGAGACCCTGGCCCCTGCAGAACACGGGGAAGCACTGAGAGACTACAACGGTCTCCAGCCTGGGACTTGAGCAGAGCTATTCTGAAGTGAAACTTGATTTTTTGGCATATGATTTCACTCCAAGTTTTTAATATCCAGTAAAATATAATTTGTTTAAACTGTAATTTGTCATGGAAAGACTAACTTACTCTTTTCTTTCTTGGCTAAATTACTGAATATCTCTATAATGTTTAGGGATTTTTGAGGCATTGAGGTTGATGTGATATCTGGATCCTATTTCCAAGTCACATGCTATTCCAAAGTCATGCCAAAGTTGACATTAAAGATAGCTGGCAACAACAGAAATTCAGGCAGCAAGATTGATTTAACACATTGATCCATAATAACAGTGCAGACTGAGTCATGCTGACTATTATATTACAGCAGAAAATTCAATTATCTGTTTGGTTCCTTGCTGTTTTCCCACCATAAATGGATATATCTCTGTCTATACCCACATATGTAAAAATGTATACATCTGTATGTCTGCATATATACATGTATTTTCATTTACACACATCTGTGCACTGATATACAGTAGCCTAATATATGTATTGATATGTAATGGTGTGTATCTCTAGGTTATAACTATAACCTAAAGTGATTTTGCTCCAAATATGCAGGAGATTGTCTCTATGTTTATATCTAGATATGTAGATCTGCAAGGAGAAGAGTCACTAAAAGTATTCTGCATGGGCTGCTACCAATTTAGGAGGATACTCTGCACCTGAATCTTCTGCAAAAGGGCTCTTATTCCAAGCAGCCTTTAAGGGAGCTTCTAGCATCACTAAATGTTGTCTGATTTAGAAGGGAGCATAGTGTTGGTGTTATTTTTTTAAGATATATTCTTTGGTTGAAAGGTGAAGACTTAATTTCTAAATTGATTTGAATATTTATTTCTAAGTTTAGACAGTATACAAGAAAATCAGAACACCATCAAATTTATGATAAATATGAATGCCCTGAAAATCTAAAATTATCATTTTCTGGAGACTAGTCACAAGTACATAAAAATAAACCTGCTATGTTGTAGAAAACTCTTGTCAAAATACATACAAATAAATTTAAGGTATCAAGAATGTCATTGAGAATAAGGTCCCACCCCGAATAGTAAGATTCATGTACAATTCTTTGCTTAATCTTTTAGGAATACTTCCACTGGCTCTAAAATCCAAAGCCTAGATTTACTTAAAATGAAGTAATCCAGCCTTAGTATCTAAAAAGCCTTTTACATTAAGAAAGTGGAAGGCATTTATACTTAAAACATTTTTAGTAGCGTTTATTTGTCATTTATACTTTCTATAGTTCTGGTCTATGAATTTGTTCTCTATGGATTGTTACTCTAAAATTTTATGTTCACTTATTTTCTTTTATCACTTTTTTTTCTTTCCCATCCTCTCTAAAATAAGAGCATCAATCTCTTACCTTGTTTTCTGTTAATATATTTCTTGTTTGTCCTTTTCACCCCAACACTAATATTGTTTCAATTGTTTCAGGTTATATTCTAGAAAGATATAATGTATATGTATTGAGAAAAAACATAAGCTTAAGAAAGATAAAGTCACACTGGTTCTCAGAAGGAAATGAGTGATGCTCCTCAGGAGTTGGTGTTGGGACTGTGGCTGTTTAACATCTGTGTTGGTGACAAGGACAGTGGGATTGAGTGCACCCTCAGCAAATTTGCCAATGACACCAAGCCATGTGGTGAACCTGTTGGAGGAAGGGGATGCCATCTGGAGGGACCTGGCAGACTTGAGACGTGGGATGATGCATACCTCATCAAGTTCAACAAGACCAAGTGCAAGGGCACATGGGCAATCTCAAACACAAATGCAGGCTGGGCAGAAAATGGATTGAAAGCAGCCCTGACAAGGTCTTGGGAGTGGACCAGAAGCTCAACACGACCCGGCAAGGTGTGCTTGCAGCCCTGAAAGCCAACTGTGGCCTGGACTGCATGAAAAGATGCATGACCAGCAGGGTGAGGGAGAGGATTCTCTCCCTATAATCCACTCTGGTTGAGACCCCCCTTAAGAGTACTGCATTCACCTCTAGAGCTTCCAACATAAAAAGGACATGGACCTCTTGAAGTGAGTCTGGAGGAGAACCATGAAGAAGATCAGAGGGCTGGAGCACCTCCTCTATGAAGACAGTCTGAGAGAGTTGGGTTTTTTCAGCCTGGAGAAGGCTCTAGGGAGACCTTGCAGCACCTTCCAGTACCTAAAGGAGGGCTACAAGAAAGCTGGAGAGGGACTTTTTAAGGGGATATGTAGTGATAGGACAGGGGGGAATGACTTTAAAATGAAATAGAGTCAGTTTAGGTTAAATATAAGGAAGAAATTCATTACTGTGAGGATGGTGAAGCATTGGAACAGGTTGCATAGAAAAGTTGTGGATACCCCATCCCTTGAAGTGTTCAAAGCCAGGTTGGATGGGGCTTTGAGAAGTGTGGTCAAGTGGAAGGTGTCCCTGCCCATGGCAGGGAGGTTGGAACTAGGTGATCTTTAAGGTCCCTTCTAATCCTAATCATTATATTATTATATGATTCTGCGATAAGAATATTAAGTTGAAATCTACATAAATTTTTTTTATGCCTCAAAAAGAAAATAGAGTAGTGCAGTCCAGCTTAGCAGTAATTGTTTACATGTAAGATTTACTTATGTAAGTAATAATCTTAGTTAAAAGATGTCTGCTTATGAAAAACTGCAGCCAGGATTTCATTGATAAATACAAGAAAAAAGGTTTTAATTATGTTTGGTTCGGTTTGCTCTTTTTTTAAATATTTTTTAATGTTTCTCAAAATATTATGTAGCTTCATGTACTTCCATAATCCTATAAATTGTTTCCCTATGCTGTAATATCGTATTGTAGAGTACATTTAAAGTCAGCAAAGTGTGTAAGCATCTACTCAAGTTTTAAGAATAGGAGAGGTCTATATAGTTTGGTTTAGTGAACTCAAGAGGTCTGGTAACATGTTTAAATTCCAAACATGAGCTTAACTGTTGTTACATATGGAATCTTTTCTGTAGTACATCTATTGTGAGGAGACCAAAATCTGTTTAGATAATTTCTCCATAGCATTTCTATATTATGTTTTAGTACATGCAAGTTTTTTTTTCTTTTTTTTGGTTTATAAGAATTTTTTTTTGCTAGTTATTTTAATTAAGAGGACAATCATTATATAAAAATCTTAGTATATTCAAGAATTTCTTAATGACACAGTTTTTAAATTTCTTATATAAATAAACCCTTCAAAATATTGGACATAGAACTAAGTTATGAAAAATGGTTTTGTTTCAATTTAACGTTTATTTAACTCACTCAATAATAAGTTCCTTTGTACTAAAGTTGTTTTTTTACTACATAACTATAAGCAGGCCATTAATATGTTACTGTGAATATCCCAGAGTAAATAATGTACATTCACTGCTGGTTACAATTGAAAATATTTCCCTTTTGTATTGAATTTTGGTCAATGACTAAAAAATCCTTACTAAGAAAAAAAATTTTGTGTTCTGTCTTTGAAAAAATTCAGAGAGAGCATGGCAAGCAGATCTGACAAACAGCACTGGCAGAGCTTAGGAATGCAGCTACATTTAAATCATCAATATAAATATTTAAACAACATTAGAATCCCTTTACCATTCCTAAAAAGTCACCCAAGATCAATGGACTGAAAGGACAAAAAACACTCAGCAAAATAGGAGCATACTTTATTTTTGACCTGTACTACAGGAATTGTATGAGGTAAACATGTTTCATAATCTTGGCTCTGGCAGCAGGGAGTCTATTGCTGTCAATGACTACTAACTTGAAGAGGACAGAATGAAAATCTAATTATATAACATAAAGGATTTTTTTGACTTTTGTTCTTTTTAAGGACAGAACTGCCAATTTGGGTGTTTTCATCTTAATACTACTTAGATCCCAAAGCCGAAATCCACTTTTAAGTCAATACTTCTGTAAATATCATGCATAATGCTTCTCTGCGTGGCCAAGGCAAAATAGGGGGTTTAGGGGGGTTATTTTGGATTTTTGTTTTTTTTCCTGAAAAGAATCATGTCCAAATCTAGATATTTTGACATTTGTAATAATTGTTACATGTTTTTACTGAAATAATTACTTGTCATAGGCTTTACTAGAATACATATATGTAAGTACAGTTGTGATCTTAGTTGTTGCAGCAAGTAAGATTACAACTGTGGACTTCAGGAGAGCTAATTTTAGCCTCTTCTGGGAATCTTCTTGGAAGAATCCATGGGAACAGGCCCTGAAGGGAAGAGAGGTCCAAGAAAGCTAATCCCTTCCAACCTGACCCATTCTGTGATGATTTTAGGACAATTTCTCTCTCTTTGCAGGATAAACAGTCTTTCCATAGCTACTATACACACATGGACATTATTTAAAAGTCTGTAAGTGTAGTAATTCATGTATAGTCAAAGTTATTTTTTAATTTAGGCAGTCACAGAGACAATTGTCTCAAAAACATGAGTGAAAAATTTTGATGGTTTTGGTTGGGAAAGAATTGATTTTTTTCATGGCAGCTGGTATAGGCCTTATGGTCTAGATTTGTGCTGACAACTCAGGGATGTTTTAGCTGTTGCTGAACAGGGCTTACACGGAATCAAGGTCTTTTCAGCCTCTCATGCCACCCCATCAGTGAGGAAGGCTGGAGGTGCACACAGAATTGGGAGGGGACAAATCCAGGACAGCTGACCACAACTGACCCAAGGGATACTCCAGACCATATGGTGTCATGTCAGCATATAAAAGATGAGGGAAGAAGGAAGGAGGAGACATTTGGAGTGACAGTGTTTGTCTCCCATCACCATGACATGTGATGGAACCCAGCTTTCCTGGAGATGGCTACACAGCTGCCTGACCATGGGAAGCAGTGAATGAATTCCTTGTTTTGCTTTGCTTGCATGCACAGCTTTTGCTTTACCTCTTAAACTGCCTTAATCCCACTTTTACTCTTCTGATTCTCTTTCCTGTCCAATCAGGGCAGTGAGTGAGTGAGTATCTGTCTGGGGCTTTTTTTTCCAACTGGAATTACACCATGACAGAAATTAAGCATAAATCATGTATAAATAAGAAATTAATGAGAATAGGTAGCCCAATTATTATACATAAAATGTTAAAATTTTTATAGTACGCATGCTTGTGCTGCCTATGGTAAGGGGGGAAGAACAAAAAGTAAAGAAACCTGCATTTTTCTTCCTGGGAGGTATTACAGAAGAACAAGTGAAGCATAAAGTATTCATTCTGTAGGAGCCACATACTGTGGCAAGGCACAGAGAATTCTTAATTGATTCAAATAAGAAGCAGGCTAAAACAGTTAAAAAACACAGCTTTTTCCATTTAGCTGATTTTTTTTTTCCTTCTTCAAGGCACCTGAATTTTGTTTAAGTACCTTACAAAAAATTGCCAACACCTCATTTCACGCTGCATTTGTAAATGATTTCTTTAAGGCCAGAAATAAGTAGCTACTTGTTAGCAGAAATCTCATTTAGCTGTCAGTAAAAAGGTATCCTAAGAGCATCTAATAAAGTAATAATATTGAATAGAGTTCTTAGAGCTTCTGCGTGTAAAATAAGATTGAACCGGGCACGATGTTTAGCAATCACTCAGTACCTATTCAGAAGTTTACAAATGGGTTTAGAAGAAAATTATCAAAGTGCTCTACCAGCTAAAGAAAAAAGGCTATTATCCAATTCACATACTATTAAATTTCTTAGATTATTATGAAATTCATAGACTAATGTGAAATAATGGAGACTAAAGATTTTCTCATCAGTTATTTGTGTTTTGGCAGACTTCTTCGTATTATTTATTAAAGGCATGTCATTAAACAGTTAAAATGTCTAATGTTGTTAGTATTGTAGGTTATTCAAAAACACTGTTTCATTTGCATTGTTTTAGTTATCACATATATCTCATTATTTATTTATTTATTTTTGTTATTTTTTTAATGCATCAAAATATTTTTTTCCAACACAAAAAGATTTGAATGAGTTGATGTTACAACAGACAGAACAGGAATAGAGTTGAAACTTTAAGTTTTCGTGGCACAAGAACATGATTTTACATCCAGTTCTGTCATATACCCGTGGAGTTAAAGTGAAGTCCAATTTCTGATCTTGTGAAATAAAAATTTTCTTATTTAGTCCTGTTTTCAATACAGATGGATATTTTTCATATTTTTCCTAATATTTTTTCTTGAGTATGCTATTCTTCTCTCTACCTTTTCCCCTTACCTCTTTTGTGATGTGTAACAAAAGCATGGTTTCAGTTTCATTGCTCTTCAAAATTATTCTTTTATCACATACTGTCTATTATTGAGATTTCACTTCCTGTTCCCAGTTGACTTATCACGGCCAGTCTTCATCATCTACCAGTCAAATTATAATATATGAATCTATTAAATTTCTCTTTTTATTTATTTTTTTCTCTTGTTAAACTTATGAGGAACTATGTCATTATCCTTCTTCAAATATCAACCTAAAACCTTCTTTGTCTTGATGCTTGTAATAAACTTGTCAGCATTCAGATTTCTAATAAGGTGATGATATTGACTTTCATAATATCTTCTTTTACTGTTTACTCCTTTCCTCCTGTTTCTATCTCTGACAGAGTCACAGGTCAGAGCGTTATCAATTTTTGTTTTATACTTATAAAGTATTTCACATAAGATGTTGTGGGGTTTTTCCTTTGTTTGTTAGTTAGTTGGTTATTTTTTGCTTTTTTTGTAGAATGGTATTTATTTCAAAGAATGCAAGTGTCGTGATTTAACCCCAGCCATCAACAAACCCCCACACAGCTACTCATTCTCTCCCTCACCAGTGGGTTTGGGGAAAGAATCAGAAGGGCAAAAGTGAGAAAACTCGTGGTTTGAGATAAAGACAGTTTAATAGGGAAAGCAAAAACTACGCACACAAGCAAAGAAAAATAAGGAATTAATTAACCTTCCCATGGGCAGGCAGGTGGTCAACCATCTCCAGGAGAGCAGCACACCTAATGGTTATTAGGGAAGACAAACACCATCACTCCAAATGTCCCCTCTTTCATCCTTCTTTCCCCCACTTTATATACTGAGCATGACGTTATATGGTCTGGAATGTCCCTTTGGTCAGTTTGGGTCATCTGTCCTGTCTGTGTCTCCTCCCAACCTCCTATGCAACCCCAACTTCCTCACCAGCATGGCAGTACAAAAAGCAGGCTCTTTGTGACCCCTACTCAGCAATAGCAGAAACATCTCTATATCATCGTGTTCAGCACAAATCTAAAACACAGCCCTGCAGCAGCCACTGTGAAGAAACTCTACCCCAGCCAAAACCAGCACAGCAACTCTAGTCCATAATACGCTTTCATATTTTCCATTTATTCACTACCCTGCTAAATTGTTATAACTCGAAGATAACTCATTAGTTATAAAAGTTTGTCCGCATAGCAAGTCTGCATTGCCAAGAAAAACTCTTTAAAAAATAAGATTTTTCATCTAGAAGGGTATTGCTTTATGTGCAATATGTGTGTCAATAACTCATTTTACATAAGAAAAAAGAAAACTTGAAATATATACTGTAAGCAAAATGCCACTTATATGGTTTTCATTATCATGTGACCCTCTCAACAGAAATCTGAACTGAAATATTAAACATATGAATAAGCTTCTTGGAAAAATGTGGATATGTATGTTTTCACAATATTCTGAGGCCCTTATCTTTCATAATTGTAGGAATATCTTTGAACTTCTGCACCATTTTATCATCTCTTTTCCTAGAAATATTTGCAGCTGAAAAAGCTCCAAACAAATCTTTTGTGTAGTTACAGAATGTAAGTATGGGTCTATATTTCTTTAAAGTTCAGATATGAGATGCCTCATGTTCTTTCTGAGCCTTCTCCTTTTTGTTCTTCTTTGACAGTATTACACAGCAAAAGTCCAGGGGACATGGGAGGAGACAGTGGATCTCATCTGATTCTGTTATCAGACATAAATCCTTGTACCGAGAAAAACATAAGGAATCCTGAAAAATAAGAAAGGAAGAAGATGCCTAGGTTTTGTGTGGGTAGCTGAACCTTCAAGTTGTTTGGCAGACCATAATACCTCTTGGAACATTAGCTGAGTTTCCTTGTTCAATCTAATATGTGAATTAAACACAGAACCTTAGAATCAGAGAACAGCTCGGGTTGGAAGGGACTTTGAAAGATCATCTGGTACAAATTTTTGTAATAAAGAAATCTTAGTTGAGATCATGTATCACCCTGCCTAACAACATCTTGAAAATCTACAGTGATGGGGACGCTACGACATCCCTAGGGAGTTTTTTTCCAGTGAATGGTTGCTGTCACTGAAAAAATTCTGCCTTATTTAAAGATAAAACCTCTCCTGGTGCAATTTGTACCAGTTGCCCTTTGTAGTCTCTACGACTCTTTGTGAAGATGAGAGCCTCCATTGTCTTTGCAGCTACCTTTTAAGTACTGGAATACCATGATGAGGTCCTCCCTGAACATTCTCTTCACCGCAAGAAAAGACCTAACTCCTTCAGCCTTTACCCGTAGGGCAGCATCTCTAGCCTTTGGATTATTTGGTGGAAACTTGTCAAAATATTCACCCTACTAAACTATACACACCTATATACTTTCGGATCTCCATAGGATTCTTATTTAATCACCAAAATAAAAGAGATAAATATCACCCCAGGGTCAATTCAAAGGCTAAAATTCTTATATCCTAAACTGACTTTTGAAGCTGTTGCTTTCTTGCTACATGCATGTACAAGGGAGACTCAGTCCCAATTACCATGATCCCTTAAATCCTCTCTCGCTCCTTTCCATGTTCTTCTATTAAATGCCTGTTAGTGTTTTAATACCAAAGACCCATCATAAAACTAATCTATGATGCAGAGGTCTCAGAAATTTTTGCCTAAGGAGAGAGGAAGGAACAGGAAATTAATTAACATACAGAATAAATAAAGAAAAAAATAAAAACTGAACAATGGTGCTGCCAAAGCAGTCATTGTAGCTCGAGCTTTCTAGCAATTAAAAAAATATGACAAGAGATTTAAGAGAAGATAATCCCTTTTTTGTAAAGGCAGCAAAAGTTGCTGAACAGAATGTTGCTTTATAGATATTTCTAGACATAGATACATAAATACTTATATATGTGTGCAAGAATATACATGCACACACATATATATATATACAGAGCAAGGAGCTATGAAATTATATTAAAGAGAATTTGAAAAGTTTACACTTGAAGAGGTAAATCAATTTCATATATGCATTTTTTCAATAAGAAAGAGAAAAATGATTGAAACATTAGAACAAATAAAGCTCTTAATCTCAGCAGACAATTTTGGAGAGCTTGTGGAATTCATGGCCCAATTTACCTCAACACAACTATCCTGACTGTCAAAATATTGATTGTCTAGTCTAAACGAGCTGCCTTGGATATCCTTCTAGTAAATGGTGACAGGTACTTTAAGACAGACGGCACAACTCACATTTTAGAAATAGATATGAATGAGACCCCCACTTCAAAATTTTTCTGCAGAACATTGGGATTTTAAAAACATTGCTTCAAGTCCAAGCTATTATCTATGTCACATAATAGCAAATACTAAACCTGTTAATTGTAGCCCAATTCAGAATGCAATTCAAATATTTAATACTACAAAACAGTAGAAAGTTTAAAAAATATATTGCACTAAATTCCATTTAAATTGTTACCAGTTGAAAGCCTGATCAACACCAAGTCTAGAACCAGAAAAAATAAACTATGTTAACAATCAAAGTGGAACAATTTGTGAATTCTGAAGAACAAAATTAAATAAAAATATGAGCAGACACCCTGGAGCACTTAAAATACTTTGCAGATGATGAATACAGTTAAAGTTTTTTGAATACAATACCATTATCTATACATAATGGTGAAATGTTGTTGCAAAAGGCAGGAGTCTTTCATGAAGTTATTCCTACCTATGCACTGTTTATGGCTCTGAACAGATGCAGAAATTAAGGGACAAATACAGCTTCCAGCCATAAAAGGATAAAGAAAGATGGCATGGAAAATAATCCTCTAAATATTTTAACAGACAAGGCAATGAAAGCTCCAAAGGACAAGACAGTAGTCAGGAAAAGACTAAAACTGAGTTATTTGAATGATGTGGAATAGAGAAACTTAGTTGAGCTACTTCTAATTGCAAGGTAAGAAAGCTTGACTGGTGTTGTCAGCAGTTCTGCTGTCATGATTATGAGGCTGTGGGACCTAGTTGAATATATCATAATTTTCTTAGTTTTCTGAGTCTTTTGCATCTGTATTTTAGTTTTCTTACTGCCAGAGTACCAAGGCAAGGACAGACTGTGGACAATTAAGCTTTCCCTTGACAAGTAAAAAGGAAATATGTGTTGTATGGGGACCTGAAAGGTACTCATGTCTTAAAATTTTGTTTGATTTTCCAGAAGCTGATTGGCCTCTATGAACAATAAAACTTGTCACTGATACTTTTCATCTGTTCTTTTCTTAAGGTTTTCTTTCAGAGACAAATAATTTATGAAAACTTAAATAGTTTTTTTAACTTTCAACCAAAAATTCAGATCAATAGCCTAACTAAAAGTAAGCGATTTCTATACTCCAAAGATACTATGCCTGATTATTAAGCACCTTTCCCTGATGTGAGGTACCTAACTTCATTCTAATAACAAACTGTGGGTGCCACAAATACTGAGGTATTCAGTGAATCAGTTGTATATAATCTCAACAAAATGCAGAAATTGATAAAGGTTTATTCCAGTTACATTACAGGGAAATTCTGCTTAACCCCATATGAGACAAAAAAACTATTTTTTTATTAAAATGTGTAAGAGTACCCCATAAGAAAATACATGGACTGAATGATTAGTTTTATAATAACACTTACTATATTAAAAAAAAGAGAGATAGAAATGAGGCCATAAAACACATCCTGGTGAGTACAGTAACAAAAATGTCCTGCAAATAAATTGGGGCACAGCAGGAAGGACTCTGTGCATAAGCAGCAGGCTCCTGAAATTGATCATCTGTCTTGCTGAAAGTTAATGGAGCTCTCTCAATATAGAAACAATATAGTCAATCATGCTTCGTAACATAATTAACTACTGACTAAAGTTGGAATGAGTTGAAAATATTTCATGGGTATGGCAGAAAGACTAGCAGAGTTGATGATCTTCCTGGTTCTGTAATACCAGTGGGAGATGTTGAATGTCTGTAGTGAGATACTGTGTACCTATGCCGGGTACAGTGTTAAATTATTTTTACACTGCTATGGAATATGAAAATGTAACCCTGCCTCTTCCTATACTGTTACTACTGGAGTTTCAAATCATATATTATCACATGGATGTTTATAAAATCCACATCTGAATTTTAGTTGTGTTGCTTAGTCATGATGAGGAAATATAATCTGTCAGGAGTGCCATTGAAATTATTGATAGTCTACCTCCTGATAATTTAGAAACACAGGTGTCAGCATGTCTGCAGAAAATCAAACAACAGGTAATAATAATGAGCTGTATTTGAATCAAAGAATATTCTGAGGTGGAAGGGCCCCACAAGGCTCATTGAGCCCAACTCTTCAATGAGTGGCCCATATGGGGATCAAACCTACAACCTTGGCGTTATTAACACCATGCTCTAATACAGTTAGCTAATCTCAGTGTCATAATAAACTTAGAGGCAAATTTAAAAATAATATAAGAAAGAGAATGTTAAACTACTGTAATGATATATGCAAAGAAATGGGACTTCATCCTGGAGGCATCAAGTGCTACTGAAAGAAGCATCAAGTCCGGTAGCAGTGTAAAGTCGCTACTTTCCTTAGGTGTAGGCCCATGAAAAAAAGATGTCTCAGTGTTGTTAAGTGGATGAAAGCCAGGATGATTACACAAATTATACCTGTTTTTCTAACTAAACTATAGTTGACTGTTAATTACTTTTGAGTCACCTTTGTTAATAAATGTAGTTTTGGAAATTACATAGCAAGTTTTCAGGATTATCTCTTATTTTCCTTGGATTAGGTGAACCATATTTTCCAAGGATCAGAAGTAAAGATTTATCATTTTATTTTATTTTTTAGTAGCATGGGACAATGTTGTGAAGAATCAGAGTCTTGAAGCAGTGAAAATTTATTATCACTGTTTTCAGTATATTAAAATAGCAGAGGACAAGAACAGCCAATCAACCAGAACGCAAAAGCCTGGATCAGTTTTCTCAGTGATTAACAGCAGAGATGATAACACAAATATCAGTTAGAAATATTGAGCTTTAGGAAGAGTTAGAAAGGCCAGCTCAGAGGCAGTGCTGGTAACACAGGGGAAGAACATCAAGCTTTAATCAGGAACCAGTACTGTGAGGACTGTGAGTACTTTGGATTTCAAGGCATTTAGGTCACACTTACATTCTCCCAGTAAGAAGACAAGAAAGACAGTATTAGAAAATTCTACTGTAACATGATGTACATACCTTCCTTGTAGTGGCATATAAACATAAGTTATGTGTGAAGTATCAGCATTGCGCAGGGTATTGATTGATTAGTCATGAAAATGTGAGAGTGAAATTTACTGTAGTAGTTAAATGCCTTTTCTAAGATATTTCTTGCTGTAGAAAAAGTGAGTGATCTGATCTTCTTACTACATATTCCTGTGACTGATGCAGGAAAATATATTTATTTTGTATTATCAACTAATTACAGATATCATAGCTTTACAATAAGAAGAAAACAATGATGGGAGAAAAACCTTATCAGCTAGCAAACTGCACTGCAGAAGACTTGAAGAGCTCAAAGGCAAATATAAGCTAAACCTAAATAAGATATGATACAGAAGTCTGGTTTTGACATATAAAGATTATATAGGATGCAGATATCTTCATTTTCAAAACCAAATACCTGAGACTGAATATCTAAGAAAGCAGGTATCTGAACACATAACAATATCCACAAAGCTGAACACAGCATTACAGGTTAAGTTATCTATACTTTTTTTTTTTTTCCATAGAATAGTATTATTTCAGCTGTTCTCATTATTGTGTCCTACAGTGTTCCCAATGGAAAGGCAAATATAAGTCACTTGGAAATAAAAATTATATGTGTGTATATATATATATATATTAGTTATAGACAATTACAGATCCATAAAAGATGGTACAGACCCTGAAAATGTCACACTTCATAATTTACCACTTCATAAAGCATTCTATTTTGTATGACTTCAAAAACAGAGAGCGTTACACAAGAAAAACCTAAAAGTGTCTAATCCAGTTTTGGGAATCTTAGAGAAATCTTCTAGTATTCATTATTCAGGGACGCTTTATTCTTGGACTAAAGTTTATTTTAGAGCTATTTTATAAGCAATGGACATTTTATTATTGACAAGGAAAAATTGCTTGATAGTGTATGAAAACTATTTATTTTTGAGACAGTATAAGTTTTATTACATAGAGTTAAGAAGAAATAAATATATTATAGTTTTGTCAGTTTCCTTGTTCATTCATTCCTCCTGGTGACCTTGAAACACATATTCTTCCAAGGACTTCTTGGATTTCTAATTCCTCTACCAACATGAAACTATAAATCAAAGCCTTCAAAAGTTACCTAAGGACATAAGAAAGGCATATATCTCTGAGAAGACTTGTGGGAGAGAACTCCTAACTTTTAAAGTCCATTTTTTTGACTTTAAAAAGAAAAGGACAAAAAAAATCCAACAACTTTATGTATCATTGGCATTAATAAATGATGTTTGACTGTTTAAGACTATCACTAAAGAAATTTAAATTTCCAATTTAAAAAATGGGTCTGAAAATTATAGAAACATTTTCTGTAGTTTTTCACTAATTTTCTTCATTATAAAGTAAAAATTGTAGGTCATGAACCTAAAGGTCAAAACCCACTAACTGAAAAGGTGGTGCTTTTTTTTTCCCCATAATAACTTGTGTTTCTTGTTCAAATGGCCTTGCTGAAATCACAGAGGGTTTTTTCATTGACTTCACTGAAGAATGTTTGGGCCTTGAATTAGAATAAGAAGTAAATATGACAGTATATTACAGGAAGAATCATTGTACGAAAAAATAAAGGAAAAGAAAAGCTTTTTCTGTCAAAGTAGAACACAGAAAATTGTAAAATTTCTTTTAGAAAAAAACCCCAGTGCTTAATTTGCCTTTCTCTTTAATTGTCTTCTGTTCATACAAGCATATTTCATATGTTCTCTAAGTCTGCATAGGTGTACTACAATACTAATTATGTCCTTGCATTAAATACCCTAAAAAAAACATATGATGACCTTAAACATATAAATACCAATACATATCTTATTATGAATACAGTTTATGTCATATTTTGCACTGAAGTGTGGACCTTAAGTAACACAGATTTCTAGGTCATTTAAATATGCCATTCCATCAATATATAAGTTCAGTTTCACTACCCTTGATTCCTTTCAATTCAACACCAGTTCTTTTTTTTCTGTTTTAAGGTACTGAATTTGCATTGGAGTTGTTAAAAGGGTTTAGAAAATTATTCAGAAGCATATAAGGGACAGTATAATGTTTTTAAAACCCTCTATACAAAAGCTAGCTAAAGCATGCAAAGCTTTAAAGTTTGAGTGGCAGTAATGAATGTGGAATAGGTAACAGGAGGTCTCTACCACAGGGAACAGAGTGTTATGGTTTAACCCCAGCCAGAAGTTAAGCACCACACAGCTACACCCTTAGTCTTCTCTGGTGGGTTGGAGGAGAGAATCAGAAGGATAGAAGTTAGAATACTTGTGGGTTGAGATTTGTCCTGGTTTTAGAGACAAAATTTTTAGGAGGAGATGCTCTGGAGTGAGCACCTCCTCCCAAGGGAAAGGGGCCTCCCCCTTTCCTCCACCAAAGGGGGAAAATTAACAAAAGCAATGAAAGTGGAAGAAAAAAAAAAAAAAACTGAACTATTTATTAACACAAAACACAACNTAAAAACAATGTAATAAATAATGCAAAAGCCACCCACACAAGCAAAGCAAGACAAGGAATACTTTCACCACTTCCCACAGGCAGACAGGTGTTCAGAGACCTCAAGGAAAGCCAGGCTCCATCAAAAGTAACAGTGACTTGAGAAGACAGACACCCTCACTTCTTCATCTTCACCCAGCTTTTTATGTTGAGCATGATGCCATATGCTATGGGATATCCCTTGGGTCAGTTAGGGTGAGCTGTTCCTGCTGTGTCCTCTCCCAAATAATTGTGCTCCCCCAGTTTCTTCACTGGTGGTGTGGGATGAAGGGCAGAAAAGGGCTCAAGTTGGTGAAAGCACTTTTCAGCAACAACTAAAACATTCCTGAATTATCAACACTGTTTACAACACAAATTCAAAACATAGCCCCATACCAGCTACTGTGAAGAAAATTAACTCTATAGCAGTCAAAACTAGGACAGGGCTTTCCTAGGGAGCTACTTTTTACATCTTACAGTAAAATGCCATTAGACCATAAATAAGTCTGAATCTACTTAAGTGCAAAATGAGCTCTACATGCTCAGAGTGGATTTACATGATTCATTTGAGGTGTTCAGGTAGTATCTTTTAAAGATTAATATCACAAACAAATTAGGTCTACTATAAACAGCTGTCATTGCATAACAAATCTAGATACAATAGACTTTATGAAGTCAAATTAATTCATTAATTCCTGTTCATTTGTAAGTGCATGAATACAGCATACAAAGTGCATGGTTAACGTATAGAAATTCTGTCAAATGTAATTTTAAATATAACAGTCTTTTTAATCATAAGCACCTATTTATGGAATTATTATAATCTTCCTCCAAAATGTAGGACTGGCTGTGCAATTTAGTCACACTTCTTGGCAGGAAGAATGAGTATGGTCTTTGGCCTTCATATCTATTCCTCAAAGTACACCTATGACACTGTAACGGATATATCCCTCACCATGCCCTGACTTCAAATGCAAAAATAATTAATTTGGAAAACAAAAAGTCAATTAACACAAATGAAATTCAGACAAAACAGACTGTAGACTATAGGTGGCAAATCACTGCAACTGTGAAGGAAATGAGAAAAGAAAAGTGATATACAGCTGTTCAAGACAGGTCATTTTGTTAACAGATAAGGCCAGAACTCAGCATCTTCTCTCTATTGCAGCAGATGTTCTACTGTTAGAAAAAGGCATTTAAGTGTAACAAGCTGTATGCACTCACAATTGACTAGGGTTTGGGTTAGTTTTCAGACATAAGCCTCTCATGACATGCAGAGAGACCGTACATTATACAAGATTTTTGTAAGACTAACTGTAATGACACAGGACTTAAGGAAATCTGAGACTGCAAATTGGCAGCTAGGGGACAACCTGTGGCATTTACAGTTCATTAGGTGCCTAAGCTTAGGTGACGGAATCACACTGTGGTATCCAATCATCTCTGTGACAGGAGATGCTGTTTTTTCTAGTAGAGGATGACACAAGAGAAGGTCTCTCCATGTGGAGTGGAACAGGTTTCCTGACAGGAAAAGAAGAAACTGAACACAGTGTGTGATTATTCACTCTGTGAAACAACTCTCCCTGCCTTATCTTACTCTAAGAGTTTGGAAAGAAAGAGGTTTGTTTCCCCATGGTGTTAGCAGGGCCTCTGTGGTGGTATATACTATGCTGAGGAAGAGAGAGAGAGCAGGTACTTAGGAACTTCACACAGAGAGACACCAGAACATTGGCATACTCTTTGTCATAGGCAAATTTACTATCTACTACATCACTCATAATATTAGTTGAAAGTTCTTTCACGGTACATAATGGTTCTATGCAACAATATTCTTATTCCTCTGTGCTCAAGAAATTAGTTAAGCCAGCCTTGACAACTAGTCATTCCACCGGAACATAAATTGAGCTTTCTAACATAGAGTAAAAGACTGGGATTTTTTTTCATTTACTTACATATATATGTATATGTGTATATATATATATATATACACATGCACATATATGAGAATTTTCTTACTTTAAAAGCTTTTTTTTCCTTTTCCAATTCTAACATGCCAAATGTAAATAATTCTAAAATATTTTCCATTGAAGTAAGAGTCTGATGAAGAGTGTCTGGCAGCAAAATGTTATTAACATCCATAGAAAAATGAAACAGTCAGACCTACTCTATTTAAGATTATCAATATAATATATTCATTTGCTTCCTCCTATCCTACTTCAAAATTATTTTGCTACTTTTTCCATATATTCTGTCTGTATTTGAAATGTCTTTATTCCTATTCTGTGCATTTACCTGATTCTCCTTTTGTCATCTGTATACTTCTCTTCAATAGAAAACCAGGATAATATCATGCCAATACCATGTTGCTGCCAGTAACATGGTTCAGTATGTTCAAAGGCCAGCTTCAAAGGCCTAGTGAGGGTTTTTTATTTTGAAGCACTTCCAGATCCTTTCATTGGAACAGAAACACAGCAGGGTACCTCTACTTGCAAAACAGCCAGATACTGAATATACCGAATTGTGTGTGCAGACACAGTGGGCCTTTTACAATTTTCGTATGTATGTAGCTGTTGACTTCAGCAGAAGTTTTCCTGAATTTGCTAAGTGTATATGAAAGCATATTCCAGTCCAGTGACCTTATGAAGCACTAAGGAAAGAAACACAGGTGTCTAATATTCTTGCACCTGATTATTTATTTGTCTTCCTTTTCTCTCTTTTTCCCCTTTTTTATCTTTTCTCCCCTCTCCATGATCACTGTGGTTAAGCAAAATTTTATTTAGGTTTTTTGTAATTGCAGCTCACCAAGAGCTTCTCCTTTCAATAAGAAGTTTTGCCTGGATTCAGCCTTCACTCTCATACTACTGTGACAATAAGGATTAAAAATGACATTTGTTCAGCAAGTCTTGATCTAAGACTGCCCTCTTGACCAATGAATCATGAAAGGCATATTTTAAGGGGAAATAAATTCTGAATATACATTAATTTAGAAAGACTACTTTGATCAATACTCAATTCAGACATTTCACACTGAAATTTTATCATGGAAAAACAGATTTTGATATTTTTCTCCCAGAGAACTTGCATAGATGTGATACTTTAATATAACTGGTTGTATAAAACAAAATTAGTTGAACTGCTCTCTGATCTCTGCTATTATCTAGAAGTAGATGCTGAGAAGAGTTTTAGTAATAGCATAGATGGAGCCATTATTTCCAGCACCCATCAGTAAGAGATGTTTTTCCAACCCTCCAGCTTCATTTAGACCATTGTATTTAATGGCAGCCAATTTGTATTTCTTATATGAATTTCCTAATCACTTCCTAAACCATCTTATGCTTCTCGGGAACCAAAAAACCTCCTGTTACCATGAATTATGCAAACTAATTATGCATTGTGAGAAAGAAATTTTTGTGTTTGTTCACTCTCTTGTTTTAATATTTCCTGATTATTCTATTTGAATTCATGTTCTTCTTGCACTATTGAAAATAACAGACAGTCATGCTTTATTCACCTTTTCCATATAAGCCCATATATAATACATATGTCTGTAGCACCTATGACTACTCTCATTTTTTTCCAGTAAGTATGTTCTTAAGTAACAAAAATTTGAGTCATGATTCATTGTCTGGAGAAGAAAAACAAAAGCCTTTGCCTCTATGATGGAAGAAGAATTTTAGAACCACTTCTGTGTCCAGGAGCAGATTCTGGACATAAATATACCTCAATAATCTTATATGATAATACCTATGAACCGTGCACAACATGGGATGGAAGGGATTATTCAGGTACCAAATCAAGCTTAAAATATCATTAAATATAAAATATGGTGTAAGACAGAGAGCAGACATGATCATTTAGAGAAAGATGAGAAAGATGTTTTCATTTCACAGTAAAGCTGAAAGGTAATATTAATAGTATATTTCACATATCAGATATAATTCTTACCTCTAATTTATGAAAATCAGCTTTGTGGGTATTTCATTAGTATTTTTGGGGACTAAGATCATCCATTAATTTTCTTTAGTACGGAATAGTTACTAGTCTTGTGGATAGTCTGATTATGACACTACCATTATAGAGGCTCAGTGACTTCGTTGCTGTGGTAAAGCATCAATGCTTTACTAGAGCACCATATTTCATATGTGGTGAAATACGGTAAAGTGCTGTTATTGGGGTTTGGATAGGTAAATTTTTTGCTAGATTTAAAGATTTGTGGGTTTTTTTCCTTTAAAAATACAACTATTATGAAATGAGTAGTGTATAGCTCAGCATGCCACTTCTCAGCAAAAATTTGTTTTGAAAAAGAAAACAAGTAAGCAGAACCAGTGCATTTTGAGGCTATTTTATTCACTCTGTGTTTCTGTAGTAATTGCAGTGAAAAATAATGTACTAAGTTTTGAAGGGAAGTACAGAGAACTGGTGAGTTGATTTTTCATATATCATATTTATTCCTATGTATTTTTATTCTTTCTGTAATGAATTCTGGTTTCAATCATTTAAACTATATAGCAACTCCACAAATTTGGATACCACTTTGGAACTGCTCTACTCCCAGTTAATTGCTTACAGACCCAAAAGCCATATCATTAACAAGGTATGGCTAATTATGGCTCCACAATCACCTTTTCAGATACAAATATGGTTGGATGAGTCACCCTAATGTAACTGAGATCACATGCTTTCTTACAGACCCCTCTTCTGCAGAGCTTTACCAGCCATGTGATGTGTTTTAAATACAATACAACACAACAAAGCCCTTCAGGACTCATGACTGTGTTTTGAAGTGCTATTACAGATTTACTGCTTCTCATCACTTACTTACACAAGAAGATGCCTTCTAGTTATATTTCACTCCTTCTCCTCATGTACATAACTTGGCATTCAGACTATATCGGCAGATTCACATAAATATGTCCGTATTAAAAATTGGTGACAGTCAGCTTTGGTGGAGGCAAACATGTTGTGACATCAGCTACAACAGTCATAATTCACAGCTCAGTTGCATTCCATAGGCTGTAGACAGGTGATTTTTTTATTGCATTTAACTTAAAGCAATCTGTTTCAGTGATTTTACTGTGATGCACACACACACACACACACACACACACACTTGGGTTTCCACAGCAGGATTTTTGCTGGCAGAGGGGTTTTGGGGGTCACTTCTGTGAGAAGACACCAGAACCTTCCCCCACATCAGGCAAAGCCAATTCAAGCTGCTTCCAGGACAGACCTGCTGTTGGCGAGAGCTGAGAAAATCCATGACCTTGGTAGCACCCATGTGGCAACATATTTAAGAAAATGTAAGAAATGTTGTGCAACAGCAGCTGGAGAAAAGAGCTACATTATGTGAGAAGAACAGCCCTGCAGACATGAAGGTCAGGGAAGAAGGACAAGGGAGAAGGTACTCCAGGCACTGGAGCAGAGATTCCCCTGCAGCCCGTGATGAATACCATGGCAAAGCGGGCTGCCCCCTGCAGCCCATGGAGTTTGATGATGGAGCAAATATCTTCCCTACAGCTCATGGATGATTCCACTCTAGAGCAGATGGGTGTGCCTGAAGAAGGCACACCCATAGAGAATGTGTGCTGAAAAAGGCTCCTGGCAGGACCTATTGTTTTGTGGAGAGGGGGTCGTGCTGCTACAGATTTTCTGTCAGGACTTGTGATTCTTGTTGGGGGCCCATGCTGGACAAGAGAATTCCTGAAGGACTAGTTTAGTCAAAATTTGACTCCTTTCTGGACTCAGAAAACAACAAAATTAATGGAATCTTGGTATCCAAGGTCAATTTGGGGAAATATAAAGCCTAGGAGAGTTACTAAATATTGTGTTGTTACCTTCTTATGTCTTCTTTTAGGCTTTGTATCTTCTGATGGAACCAGCTCACTTTCAGTGTAGCACCAATTTAAATTACAAGCTGAAACCACAACAATCCACAAGAAATTGTTGTTACCACTGATCTAAAAGATTTTCTTTTGAGCTGGTCAGGAAGAGACAAAATACTCTCACTTTGCTTCCCTTTGTTTTCACCAGGGTTTCTATACTTAAAAATATTGAACATTGGCTGAATAGCACTATTTCATTCCTCAGCAAGTCTCAAATTCAAACACTTGATTGATTTTCAAAAACATAGAATTTTATCTCAAGAAAAGTGTTTTATTGGTACTCCTCAAAGAGGCAAATAGAAAACTAATCAAGAAAACTGATTTTCTATAAATTGTCTATAGGATTCATTATACTAATATTTTTGATTTTTTTTCTCAGTTGTTTGAAATTTGATTTGCTTCCACTTCTTTTATTTTTCTTACACTTTAGTCTTATTCTTTCTTATTTCTTTATCTGTTCCTCCTTCAGAGTTTAATAGAAATGAGAATGGCTTCGATTGATTTTTTTTTTGTTGTAATTACTGACAAATTTTCTTAAGCTTGTTCTACATATTTTGTAAAACTTTAAAGTAGCAAAAATACAGTTCCATTGTTGCTTCCATTTGCTTCTTGTTCTAAACTGAAGAGTTTTGAAAAGTCAGTGGTAAATCAGGGGGAAAAATAAGAGTAAAAAGCACAATCAAAAGACAATCAATGTAAGTTTCTAATGAAATCCTGTGAAATTTAAAATATTTTGCATGAAGCATTTTCAAAAGTGAAAAAAAACCCTAAAACATGTTAACCTTTTTACAGTATGTTTGAATATAAAATATCATTAATTATATTACAGAAAGAGAAATGCATTGACTTTATTCATATCAAACAGATTTGGGAAGGCAAAGCATGAGAAAATGAAAAATTCTTAATTATCATTCAAATTAATCAATTGCTTTTGACATCTCATCACATTTTCTTTCAATATTGCCTGTTCTCACAGTTTTATCACCTTGTTAATCTCCGTCCCAGTAGGCTCAGGGGGGTAGTAAAGTGCACAGTGTCCATACTTGCTCAAGGCAAATCCATCTAATTCAGCATTCAATCTCTGAAGGTGACAATACACAGATGGCTGCAGTGAATGCTTTGCTGCTGAGAGGTTGGGTTTCCACATCCTTAACAAGAAGGCTAAAGGAGATCTTATTGATGGCATGGTATAAAGGGCACCTTTTCTGTAAGGCACACAATAACAGGACAAAAAGCAGTGAATACAATTTGGAACATGGAGAATTGCAATTAGATAGAAAGTAAAGGTTTCTTTGTTTCTTCACTGCTTTATTGAGGTTTTTTGTTTGATTTTCTTTGTTTGGTTGGGTTTTTAATCACAAGGATGGTTAAACAGCAGGTGTGAGCTTACCTACAAAGACTGTAACAAAGTCTTGGGTTATCTAGTCTGATAGGAACTGCTTCAAATGGGGAATTGGACTAGAGGATCTCTAGGGGTCCCTTTCAAAGTAAATTATTCTATGATCTATGAATCTGTGGTTATTCCAGAAGCTGTACAGATCTATGACTTAGTGATGAAGAACCACTAAATTTCATTTCAGATTTTCACCTAACAGTTTCATCTCAAGCCCCCAGATTTTTTGTAATAAACAACCCATATTAACATCTTCTGTAATTTGTAGTATCTTTCTAAGCTATCTTTTTTTCTGAATATTGAACCATCCTGAATTGCTCAATTGTTCATCACATGGAAGGATGTTCTCTCTGCTCATTTTTTTGCCATTGTCTTCTTTTTCTTTCTCATATGCCTTGTTTTTGATTGGAAGAGTACTAGAGGCAGACACAGTTTGTACAGTGTAGCTACTACTCTGAGTCTACTCTTTGCAATAAATATGTCTCTTCATTGTCCATTCCTTCTGGGAGAGATAACTTCACTGACTTTTCCTTTCCCCTTTTATTTATTTTTTCTTTGCACTATGTAAAATGAAAATAATATTGAATAAAATATTTTTATGTGCATTTTCTTATTTTATTTTCATGCATCCTTAATTTTAATTTTACTTAAGGCAGGTTTAAGTTATTTACAACATTGTTTCATCTACCCTTTTTTTTCTGATGTTAATCCACTTTTATTTCCTTTCTTTTTACAACTTTTAGAATGCATTGTGTAAACTCATGTACCCAGAAAAATGTGAGTACTGCTCTTGGCATTCAACTCTAAAGGGAAAAAAAAATTCTTTTCATTCTTCTTTTACTTGCATGTTAACACCCACACAACATTGTGGCAGCAAATGTTAGGTACATCTTAAGTTCAATCTGTCTCTTTCTTTAACGGATTTTTAAGTGTTTATTTTCAGCAGACTTTTATTATTCTGCCTTGACAGACAGTTTCTTCTTGAACTTTTCTCTGTTAGTTTCATCAATGGAAATATCACCTTCATCCTTTTGAAATGTGTGTTACCTACTCACCTTTATACATCAGGAGTTTTTTTTTCTTTCCTGAATGTTTTGTTATCATTTGGTTCAAGTCAAGCTCTTTTCTAGGTCTAGTTAGGAGGCTTTTTAGATATCTGTGTTCTATAGGTTAATAAACAAATAATAGAAAAATATAAATCGGACAGAAAATGCCTACCTTCTATATATTTTCAAGGTGAACTTGGCCTGAAGCAATGTTCCTGCCTTTACTGAAACCCTTTTATGAACTATGAATACATTTGTGAAATGTATCCCTCATTCTTTTTTACTTAGAATTTATTAATGACATAGAACTATGTCCAGCACTTTTTCTGTCACAACCATTTAAGACCAGGTTGATTTTGCTTTCTGATTGGAAAAGAATCAGTATTATGTGAAATTGCACTGAACTATTAAGGAGTGTGCAGCAATGGAAACATGTCTCAGTCAGATAGATTAGCCACTTAGCAAAGGGAACAATAGATCAATCAAATTATCCTATTATTGATTAGGTCAGTTGCTGTCTCCTTTTTTGTAGATTCTCTGAAAATATAACTATAAAAAAAAGCAAATTCATAAATACTTTTCCAGCACTTTCTAAAATAACAAAATTCCCAAGAATCAGTTATTTCATCCATTCCAAAATGATATAAAAAAGTCTCAACAGACAAAATGGTTGTTGATTGTTATGAAAATGACAGAATCATCTGTTGTTACAAAGAAAGAGGATCAGAGATCAGAGATCAGAGATCAGAGATATCGGGGATGATAGAGGCTGAAGATGTTTAGAGGTGAAAATTTAGTTCCCTTTCATTGTAAACCAGAAGAACATTGATGTAAAGCCTGTTGCTCTAAAATGTTTCAGTGTAAGTAGACAAAATAGGTTTAAGAGAGATGACTAATCAGATCTGATTTAAATGTGGACACATTACAGACATCCAATCAGATGGGGGAAACTAACACTTCTTAATGGGATGAACCTGAATATTTTAGATTTTGACTCAGATATCTATATGAACAAGGTACTTGTTTGCATCTGGTCAGATGAATCCCACCTAAAATGCTCATTATAATTTGACTGAATTTAGAATTGAATGGAATAGAATTGTAGAATGGTTTGGATTGGAAGGGACATTAAAGAACACCTAGTTCCAAACTCCTTGCTATGGACAAGGATGTCACTCACTCGATCAGGTTGCTCTGGGTCCCATTCAATTTGGCCTTGAACCCTTCCAGGGATGGGGCATCCACAACCTCTCTGGGCAAGCTGTTCCAGTGCCCCACTACCTTCACAGCAAAGAATTTCCTCCTAACATCTTATTCCAGTTTAAAATGATTTCCCATTTTCTTGTCACTATCTTGCCATATAAAATGTCCCTATTCCTTCTTTTTATAATCCTCCTTCAAGTACTGAAAGGCTTCAATGAGGTCTTCTCAAGACTTTTTCATCTCCAGGCTGAACAACCACAACCCTCTTAGCCTTTCTTCATAGGAGAGATTCTCCACATCTCTAATCATTTTCATGGCCCTCCTCTGAACCCACTCCATGTCCTTCCTGTGCTGTGGACTCCAGAGATGGATGCACTACTTCAGGAAGAGTCTCATGAGGGCAGAGTAGAGGGAGACAATCATCTCCCTTGACCTGCTGGTCATACTTGTTTTGATGCAGTATCCTTTGATAATGTAAGAGTAAATATTATCTCTGCTACTAGTAAACCATGAAATTATTAAGCATGAGTTCTTTTTTCTGTTCAAAATGTCCTAATTTGATTGTATTTAAGGCACCTCCTGTCTTCAGAGAGCGTCTGGATGATACTCTTAATCATACCGTTTAATTTTAAGTAGTCCGGCAAGGAACAGGGAATTGTGATCCTCATGGGTCCCTTCAAACTTGAGTTATTTGATGATTTATCTCCTCTGATGTGTGCATCAAATTTAACCTACTGTCAAAGAGAATGGTCAAATAGTA
This sequence comes from Dicrurus megarhynchus, assembly GCA_013399195.1. Lineage (NCBI taxonomy): Eukaryota > Metazoa > Chordata > Aves > Passeriformes > Dicruridae > Dicrurus > Dicrurus megarhynchus. Next base: position 27,411 of record VXAD01012328.1, read on the forward strand.
GACTGTGGGCAGGACAAGTGTCTGAGCAAAATTGTTCTAAAGAAAATTACTATATTGTCAATATTTTTTTCAGGCAAGGGAGTTCTCCAATTATGTGCAGGCTTTTCCATACAGAAAAAAAAAAGTTATTTTCTAAGTGTCTACACTGTCAATGATTAAGGTTTTACCTCAAGGAGTGATACCTAGTCCCAGAACAAGCCGTGAATTCTAGCTCATATTCTACCAAATAACACCTGTAAGTGTAAGATGATACCCAGCAACACTTAAGACAATTTTTTTTCAACCTACTCATCTTCCAGTTCAAAGTTTCTGAAAAGGTCTGCAGTTCAACTAATAGTTTCCTGGTTTGTTTTGTTTGGGGGTTTTTGTTTGTTTGTTTGTTTGTTTTGTTGATATTTGTTTCTATGTACTATGACATAAATTATAAAACCTTACTTAAAGTACATTTTCAGGTGGAAATACCACTGAAATACTGTTGGGGGATGTTACACAGAAGACAGATATATTCTTGGTTTTATTGACAGTTAGAGGCGGTCCCTAGAGCATTCTCTTCACTGGATTAAAGTTAGGATATGCTTCAAAATGAAAATGTTGGCATCCTCCTCACAGAAATGTATGTGTTATAATTAATGAACTGTTCCTAAAAATAGAACTGAGATCCTAGACTGATTTAGAGAGTTCAAATTATGAGAGTATAGAGATATACAAGGATAAACCATGCATTTATAATAAAAATAATGTGAAGATAATTAAAAAAACCAGAAACCCCCATACTGAATCAACAGATTTTTAAACATATATTAATAAAAATTAATAATAATAATATTTTTTATTTTCTCCAGTCTTTTGCATATGTACTCACTTGCTACTACTATATTTTTTTTTAAAAACACACTATATGTTTATCCAGTCATACTGCTTCTACAATTGATGGCTATATTTTCATGGTAAGCATTATTATATTTACTATCATTTCTGTATTTTTAAGGGATTCCTGTTTTAAAACAGTCTATAATATAATTTAAGTTCAATAGGGGTTTTTTTATGTCCTGCTGTATTTGAATAGAAATTTTGCATTTGCCAGGCCTAGTTTTGTGACTTGTCCCAATTTAGCAAAACCCCTTATTTTAAAATACAAAATGGAAAACTAAGACACTATTCTACTTAAGATTACCTTTCACAGCAGGAATTTATTTTCAGAAAAGTTAATGAAAAGCTGCATAATTTAATCCTGAGGTACTAATTAATGATGTAAAACTTTGCTAGAATCATGCCCTTAATATTTATTTCCTAAAAAAAAAATAAATTTTAATCATTGATTTTTTTACCTTTTAATCATTTAGTATCGTATCTTCACTGTTTGGTAAATTGCAACAGATATTTTGGGTATTTTATATTGAAGTAGACATTATTAGGGTCTACTAATTATTAGGGTCTATTACTGTTATTGGATTGGTTGGTTAGTTTTTCTGGTTTCTGGAGTAACATCAACACTTGCAGTTAGCATGATCTAAATTTAATTTAATGGGAACATTAGGCCTAAGATATCCCTTGACTTGCATAGAGAAATATTTTAGTTTTATATCTTAATGTTCTGTAATTCTGTTGATTCTCTTATTAGTAACTACATATTATCAATTTGTTTAGTTGAAGAAAAAAAATCTGCAATAGTTTTCCTTCTAAGATTTTACAATCAGTCTGCATTCTTTAGTCCTTGTACATCGTCACCCATAATTAATGTTCCCACAGACAGGACCACAATTGCATTTCTTAAAATTATCCCCTAAGGCTACAATCCTCAAGATTGACTTTGCTGTGGACTGAAGGAATCTTGCAGGAAGCACAGAGAAATACAGCAGGTTGACTCCAAATAAGAAACACAGAATCCTAGAAAGCTTTTTCCTTTCTGATTTTTTACAAATGAACCAATCTCTTTATGATTAAATATTCACTGAGTAAATTTCCTGAGTGATTTTCCATACAAAGAATTTGGAAAAAAGATTGCTTTAGAAATCGCTAGCTGACGTTATGTGTATGTTATCATTCCCCATGACTATATGACTGAAAATATTCAAAGGAGAAGAAAAATGGATATTGAGTAGCAACAATTTTGTCCTGATTGTCCTTAATCTCCAATAAGAGTAAGATGGGTAACCACTCAGACAAATATTAAGGAACATAATTATGGACAAATTGATAAGGGAGCAGTCATATTATAAATGTAAACAAATAACAATTCACAGGATTCCATTAAAACCATGTAAAAATATATTTGAAAGAAAGAGTTTTGCTAAATTTGCACAAGTCACAAAGCTAGGCCTGTGCAAATATAAAATTTCTATTCAAACACCACAGAACATAAAAACTACAGATATGAATATTTGAAATAGTCTAGCATACAAAATGATATAGATGTAATAAGAGGTAGAACTTGTCCACTATTGCAGCAACTGGCTGTGTACCCAGCTTAGATTGGATATATGTAAAACAAATCACCCGAGAGAAATGGCCTTATACAAAAACTTTCTCAGCGGGGCATGATTTGCAGAATAATCATTCACTCTACAAGACATCTAAACAGATGTGTAAAGTCACAAAACCTCTGTAAATCTTTGTTAGAAAGTTCATCTACTATTGAATGAAATACCCATGAGAACTATATTTTGTCTTTTTTTTTTTTAATCTTTCGTTTTTACTTCCAAGCATAAACTTAATTCCAGTGTTCCTGTATCTGCAAAATTCAGCTAATACACCACCTGTAAAACTATTGTGAAGGTTGCTTAGATAATTTTCATACTTTGAAATTACAATATGCTAATAACCTATTACCCCAGCTGGTGAAAGGAATATTCTACACCATATAACATCAAGCTTGGTAAAAAAAAAAAAGCAAACCCAAAAATCATGAGGAAAGAAGAAAGGTGGAATATTTGGAATTATGGCATTTGTCCTCCCAAGTAACCATTAAATATGATGGATCCCTGCTTTCCTGGAGATGGCTGAACACTTATCCACTGATGGGAAGTAGTGACTGAATTTGTTCATTTGCTTTGTTTTCCTGTGCACGTTTTAGTTTGCCTATTGTCTTTACCTCAATCTGTTAGTTTACTCACTTTTATCTTTGCACTTCCCACTGGAAGGCAGTGAACAAGTGCCTGTGTGGAGCTTAGCTGTAGTTAAGACCCAACTATAAATGTCACTGTTGTTATTTTATTTACAGAGATCCTACTGGTAGTACAATGAGCAGATGACATCCAAAGAAAAACATAAATGGAAAAAAATACAACTCTTTTTAGGGCTCTAGCATAGTTTTCATGGATAGGAAACAGCTAGAATAATTTGATGCAGTTTTCACTAAGGATTTCAGTAAGCTTTGCTATAAACACAATTTTAGCCTAAATGTAGCAAAATCCTTCTGTAAAGTCAGTAGAAAAATCTCCAATTTATAAGTTGATCAAATGAACCCTTTCTGTTCAGAGATAAAGCTTGGAAAGTTTAGCTGGAGTACTTGTTCTCAGAATACTCCTGGAGTAATTGTTCTCAGAAGTAGGTTTTGGAAGGGAATGCCTACAGAAATTTAAGTATTGAAAGTGATAGAGGAAGTTATGGAGAGCTGTGGGAGCTGTGATAGAGGAGCTGTGGCTTGTGAGGTCAGTGAACAATGAAGTACAGAAAGACTGATGTCCTTTCGGGTCTCTCTTCTCCCCCTTTCTTCCTTGTCTCATTTCCCTTTCTCCTTCCCCAGGAATTTGCTTTTGTTCAGTGGTCTGTACTGACTGCATTGAAAATAATTTGATCAAATTTGTTTTAAATCGAAGCACAACCCTCCAGACAATATTTTCATAAATCTATCACATTCTCCATTATTTGGGTGTTCAGATGGAATCCACTGATCTCAGTGAGAGCTGATGACAGGGTGTAATCAAAGCAGCATAATGTCATCTTCTCTTCAAACAAAAAATGCCATTGCTATGAATTGAAGGATTGTGTGTGCTCTCTCCAATAACCACTATGGTTACTAAGTTTCGCAGAATCATAGCAATCTCTGTGTGCCAGCAGAACTTGGGCAAAGTGATGAAATTTTTATTACTGAAGGTGAGTTATACAGTCTCTTCTTATTCCTCTGGAGAATTTAGCATTTGAGAAAATACAACTTCTGATTATAGCTTACAGGCTGCCACACAATTAGTTTCACAATATACAACTGGCTGTGCTGCTGAGCTTATAATGCTTTGCATCCTATTTGCTTGAACAGCGAGTGTGATTCAGAACTATTGAGGTATCCGTGTACATGTCAGCACCCACATATTTATATTGTGTTCATTGCAACCCATTTCCACCCTGATGCTCATGCAATGCTCAAATCAGATCGTCCTTTGCAGTCAGCTGAACTTCAACACTTTTTTTTTTTTTAAGGAATCCTCAGATTTAGGATTGAAGCATCACTATAGCCAAATTGATGGCAGCTAAAATTATGGGATCACTTAGAAATATCATATTCAACATATATTTTGAATGTATTTATAATTTATTATGATGATTCAAAACTTAATTTTCATTCTTCATAATACAAAAGGGAAAATTTCAAAGTATTAAAATTGGTTTATAATAGCAACATAAACTATAGTGCAACGGGTTTTTCCATGCAATAATCAGGGATTGTGTGCTGGACATTTTAGCAAAAAACCTCTTTTTTGTTTGTAAAATCATACCATAGATCATTTTTAGGTTTATATAACATGAGAATTTGATTGAAATATTATCGGCATTTAAAAATAATTCTAAAGCTATAAAATTAGAGGCAGTTAATGTATGGAACCCAACTATGTCTTATCCAGCTGATATGTAAAAAATAGTAACAATTTCAAATACAGCAAAGCAAACTGGTAGAAAGCGATTGCCAGTTTGGGTTCGGTAAAATATTTTCAGAAACATTTTTATTGCAACTCTTTAGCTCCTTCTAATATCAGTTTCCTGTTCTTATTGGGCTTTCAAACATAACTCCAAATGCTGAAAATACATGCCTAAACTTTTTCATTCAAAGGAAAATTTAGGATCTGAAGTACGTGATGGATTTTATACTAACACATTTATATGCATATCACACAGTTTTTCTGGCAAATTAATCTCTCTGGTACTTCAAAAACATTTTGGAAAGCCTTCAGGTGAGAACTGGTTTTGAATGGGATAATTAACCTTGACAGTAATTTCTTCATATCAGAGCCAAATAGCAGTTGGAAAGATGTATTCACTTTTCACAGAGTGCCAGGTACTTATGGCCTGGAAAGAGGCAATAATGTGTTCAAAAAATGTGTATTTCAAGCAGGCATGGAAAAGGGTTCCAACAGAGACTCATCCATCAAATTCCTGGAGAAGGACATGATTTACACAGGAGGTAATAGAGGTCCTGGCTGGATGTTTACAGTAGGTTATTTTCAGTCCTAAACCAGTGTAAGTGATTGTTTCCTGAACTAATGCAATCAAACAATATAGTTGGATTGTCCTACACACTTTACATATTATTAGAGATTTAATCTTAATTTCTTTCCTTCTGAAAGAAAATTATGACTAATAAAGTTTTATCAGCTCTGTATCGTAACTCCGTAGGTAAATCTGCTGGCAATGCAATCTGACGGACACATTTTTATATTTATTTAGCAAGTCAAAAACAGGTCTAAAAGGCTCTTTCCATGTTATCCATTGCTCATTTTTTATTAAGTAGTATTCACTGCTTATATTAGTATTTCCATAGTGTGCATATGGCTTAACTGCCTTAAGTTTCCAATATTCAAATTCAATCTGTTTTTGTACTTTGAGCTGAAAACACCTGTCGCACATGAAGTGAACTGAGCCTTTTTAAAATTAATAATAAAAATGCCAAAGGACACATTTCAAGTTTTCCGCAGGGCATTGATGCTTAGAAATTTTTTTTTCTGAGGCAACATGCAAATATGTAAAACAGTATTTGAAAGGAGCAGAGCTAGACCCATGGCTAAGTGTCTTTGAAAATCTTACCCATCATGTGAATTATGATGTTTCTAAAAGTTGTTCACTTTTCTATAAGTTTTCCTACTAACTGGCTTTTCAGGCAAACAATGAATGAGATTTCTTAAGATTGTTAAGAAAGGTGATGATATAAATTAGTTTTTCATCTACTTGCAAATCTTAGCTAAGTAGAAAAAAATGCACAGGAGGTGTAAATGTAAATTTCAACTCTATTTTGGAAAAGATATATCTTCCAGTTGACCTAAGCAGCTTTGAATTTCATGTTTGCCTACTGAATCCCAGTCACTGAAGTCTCGAGAGCTACATTGCCAGGAAAAGGCTTTGCACTTCAGATACAGCTAACTAGTTCTCTAAATTCTGACAACTGCATTTGTCAGATCTTTATAACAGATCTAACAAATCTTTTTTGAGGAGAGTTTAGATTCTGCTTAGACAACAGTAGTTTAGATTCCTACTCTGTAGGAGCTGAATATCAGCCTAAAAGTTTCAGTGGAGTAGAGCAATTATTGGTGGGTAAATTGTGCCAATGAACTACAGTAGTAATTTTGGTTGTATCAATGGTAGAAAGAACAAGTTCTGTATTAAAAATTTTAATGGATAAATGTAGTAGTCTTAAATAGCTTCTACAGGCTATAAGCTGTCCTACTGATTTATTGTAATGCATGAATTTTCCTTGGAAGCTAATGGAAAATTCATGGCAGTCTGTTGCTCGCAGTATGACATTTAACGGAATACACTCTTCCATGTTTCTTTCAACAATTCAGGGACATATCTCACAAGTGGACAATTCAGACACTTGAAAGAGCTTGTGTTTACAGATAGGCTGTTGTTGCTGGGAAAGAAAGATTCTACTGCTCTTCAACTGGCCTGTTATGAACTCTTTTGCCTATATTTTTCCTTATATATGTCAATATCTAAGGAGACATGTTGTAAAGTACGTTACTTTAAAGGAATTACCTAAACAAGCTTAATTTTCAACTAATTAAATTTATTAGATATTGTTAGGGACAACTTTTTACGCTGTGAAGAAGTAACACAATACTAGGCAATAAAAAAGTAGTCAGTAATATGTGAAAATTAAGTAACAAAATGAAGATTGTGATTTGTATGCAAAACAGAGGATTCCCTGTTCTAGTGCTGGCAATTTCAGTGTAGAAATGTTAAGCACAGTCTCAAGACACTGCAGAACATACTGTGTGTCTTAAGAAGAAAGACCATGTGAGAAAGATAAAGCTTTCCTGGACTTCTTAAACAGTGCCCTCTTCCTCATAGGATTGAGGTTTTCCAGTAGAATGCACAGGACCTTTGTTAAGAAAATAGCAAATGTCCTTAAGGATTGATAGCATTTAAACTAGAGGGGAAAAAAAGACAAAGATTAAAATAAAATAAGTAAATAAATTATGTGTTTAAAATTCCTCCTGCCTATGTGTAAGTACTCTATCTTGGAAATCACCTGTCCCAGACACTTACAAGCTTCTGTGGTTGACAAACAATAATTACAGCAGTAAACTCCAAAGGTGATTTTAGGAAGGTAAATAAAAATATGCCATACAGTTAAAGATTTTATGTTCTTAGCAAATTTTTAACTTTATCCTATAATTTTAGGATTATTTTCTCTGTAAATTTAAGGTACATATTTCAGATTTTTGCCACTCAATCAGCAAGTACATCTAGTCTCACGTAACATTCTTTAGAATCCTATATAACTGTCTGAATACTGTAATTCTAAATCAAAACTCTATTTTCTTGAATATAAAGAAATAAACTAACCTGGAGGTAACTGTATAGATGACAATTTTCCTAATGCTACCTTCTCCACTCTCAAATAGGAATAAATTTACTCTGCAGTTCAGTCTGTCACAGCAGATGAAGGGAGGTGATCCTTCCCCTTTATTCAAACACTGGTGTTGTCGCACCTGGAACACTGTGTCCAGGTCTGATCTCCTAAGCACAAGGGAGGCGGGGACATGCTGGAGGGAGTCCATAGAAAGGCCACAAGGATGATGAAGGGGCTGGATCAGTTCTCATATGAGGAAAGGCTGAGAGAGCTGGGACTGTGCAGTCTAAATCACCTCAGGGGGACTTGTCAATACACAGAAATACCCACAGAGAGGGTGCAGCGAGGACAGAGCCAGACTGATAAGAGGACCAGAGGTAATCAGCACGAACTGAAACACAGAAGGTTCAGTCTGAACATCAGGAAACACATTTTTATTGTGAGGGTGACTAAGCCCGAGTACAAGTTGCCCAGGGAGTATACAATATCCCTCCCTAGAGATATTCACGGTCCTGGGCAACTCTCTGTAGGACATCTTTCTTGAGAAAGGTGTTTGGACCAGGTGACCCTCAGAGGTGTCTACCAACCTCACCCATTCTGTGAATCTGTGATCTGCCTTGATGTGGAGGATTCATATTCATATTTTAAAAAAACTAAATGAAAATGTCTACATATAGGACTTGATTTAATCATCTCATGCTTTTGAGAAGCTACTGGGTATCAACTTAACTTCCAAAAGTCATATCCTATCTGCCAGGTCTGTGCAGATGTCTCAGATGCCACAGAACATGTAAAATGACATTGTATGGGAACACCTAAATCGAGAAAGCACCTGTACCAGACTGAGACAAATTTATACACACATGATAAGCATTATTTTTTTTTAATGAAATTCAGTAGAAGAAATACAAAAATCTCTATTGAACTTGAATTTGAAGAACCATTCTTCAATTCTTTACCCTAGCTCAAGCCCCTACTGAAGGTCAACCTGCAAGGGACATTCATTTCATAAAACAGTGTCAGTTGTCTGCACTTCAGAAGGCATTGTTTATTCTGTGTGCCCTTTGAGAAATTCCACAAATAAATTCAGAATTAGAGGGATGAGAGCTTATGTGACATTTAAAAGATCTATAAGGATTGTTAAACAGTAACCGGAATGGTGTTCAAATTAAACTTCACATATTTCTTACATTCCTCTAAATAATATTCTAGGCCTCAGTCTAAATTAGGAGAAAAATGATGTCTTTCAGTCTTAACATTTATGTTTTTCCACTGTTTCCCAAGTATTTTTTTCCTGATTTTCCCCTCCTATTTCAGCATGGGGCCTAGCCTCACTTAATCCAAATTCCAAATGTCATCTAGTCACATATATATATATGTATGTATACACTATATATTTCTGGGTGATCAGAAAAAATAAACATAAGATTCTCATACCAATATATCAATTTAATACAAAAACCCTCTTTCTTTTTTTAATATTTATCATGAGTATGCTGTTGGAAAAACACAGTTATCTATTAGAACAAATAAACACAGCCAATAAATTAATACGTCAAATCACAGAAATAGTTTCAACAGAATCTAACCTACCATCATATTTTCACACATGATGATTTGAAACATAGGTAGGATGATCGGCTTTCTCTTTTTACATGCTGGAACCAATCGAACATTTTACATTCAGTAACACAGTATCACTTAAGCAAGGTATCATTTTGCCTCAGAGGTCAACTGGACGTTTCAGAATGTAAATGGTCACATGGTAACCTAAAGCAGTGCTGGCCATTGCAATTTTTAATTTTGGAAGGCCATGGGCAAACAGAGCTTCTTACTTGGATCTATTGACTGAACTAAGTTGCTAATGGAAGAGAATAGAAATTCTGCCCTGTGCAGTGTCATTTCTAAGATATAATCACACTGTCTCTCTTTTGAAATTAACTGGCTTCAAAAAATCATAAGTTTTGATCTATAGCAGCAAGGTAAGCACTTGAATATTAATTCTTACTAAAAAATAATAGAAGTGTCATGCCTATTTTTTCAAATATAATAAAATATACCTAAAAATCCACGTCTCTTTTTTTTCTCCCTTTAAATAACTCTATGATTTACATTTCTCAGTGAAATCTTGGTTATGAAAAGAGTAATTTTACTCTATAATCTGACTACTTGAAGAAAGGCACAGTAAGAAATGAAATGGTAATGTGCAGTTTATGTTAGATGTTTCTTTAGAATTATTTATTTTTAAAGAAAAGTAATCAAATGGATGTATCAATTAATACACACCAAGCAAGAGCCAATTATGGAAATGATGGCTCAAGGTTAACTTGCTGCAATATTTTATAATTCAACAACTAGTGAAATCAACTTGTTGCTTCTGTAATAGATGGTCATGACAGAGCTAAAGAGCTCAAAATGTTTTTCTAGTCCCTTGTCTAATTATCATTTCTCTTGTATGACCTACATTTCCCAGAACTGTAACTGCAAAGACCCCCAAAAGCCTGCTCTTGTTTGAAAAATCTTTTGTAACATATTTAAGAGCTCAAAGGCAGAGCAATCAGTGTTTACATACCTTTACTTTGAAATAAGCCATAAAATAAGGTCATATTGCCACAGCAATTTGCAGAGGAAAACCTTTCCATGTGTGCCGGTTTGGACAAATTTGGAGGAAAATATCCTCTGATAGAAGGCAGGTTACAACCACCCCTCCCCCACCAGGTCCGGGAAAAAAGAAATTTTCCTCGGGGAAAAGTGAAAGCAATAAAAAAACTATTTATTTAACAAATACACAGGAAAAGGATAATAATGCTAAATAATGAAACCTCTCACTGTGGAGAGAAACCTGGGAAAATTTGCAGAGTCCTTCTGCAGGTGTGGTCTCTCTCCTCCTCAGAGCTGGGTCATGGGCTCACCTCTGGAGCCTTGGTGGAAAATTCTCCTGGTATGTTCTGATGTTGAAACAGTCCAAAAGAGAAGAAGAGGAAAAGCCGAAGTCCCAGGAAAACAAGGTTCAACTCTCTGTCTCCCTCCGGAGATAAGGAGCCAAAAGCTGGCTGAAAAGCAAGAAGGGAGCTTCCTCTGCTTTTGCTGCCGCAGCAGGAGAACGCAGAGGAGTGTGTGTCCGTGTCCTTGAACAACTGTTCTGAAAAGTTCTCTCAGTTTTTTTCTCTCCCCCCTCTCAGGTTCAGTTTAAAGGCACAGGAAAGCACAAAGTTAATTTCTGGGCATAGAGCAGCGTTAGGGAATACACATCATAAAATCACCTCAAGACACCATGCTAGTATATCTCACTTGACTCTAATGGAAGCCTACAGATGCTGTGCTGTAACAACACGTGTGGGAGTTACATTTCCTTGAATTTTTTCCCTGTCTTTTCCATTTTATCTATTTTTTTTCTTTTGGAATCAAAGAAATACAGAAAGAAATCATACTGAATATTTTAATGCTAATGATATTCAGCTAAGTTTCAGTTGCTATCAGAATCTAATACATCCTAGGTAGATTTACTGCCAGAATATGGTTACAGAAAATGAAGTAATGCAGTCCATAAGAATATAAGTACTTATTTTAAGGACAAATAGTGAAGTTTACTTTACTAAATCTTTTTAAATTACTCTATTTTTCATCTGTGTTTTGACAAAGATGAACTTTAAACTTATACTGGATAATTTATATCAAAATGTACCTTTCATGCTTTTTTTCTCCAAGGTGCTAATGGAGTGAACTCTGAAAACACTGGCTCCAATGTCTAAGTAAGTCCAGTCTCGTCACTTTCTGCTTAGTATAGTAATTTGTACTGTAAAAATCACAGAATCACAGAATAGTATGAGTTGAAAGGACCCAGAAGGATCATTGAGTCCAACAATTAAGGGAAAAATGCTGCAAATGTACCAATTACAAGCCAAGGGGAAAATAAAGAAAAGTGAAGGAGACCTAGTGCAGATGTATTTGAAATTTATACTTCATATAAATGTATTGTTTCCCTACTTAGTCTGAAATTTTGTTGCCTCTATGGAAGACGACCTGGTATTTGTATTCTGGCATTTATAAACAAACCCAAACCCCACAGCGAATTGACAAGAGAATTGCAGAAAATTTTTTAAAAATCCATAAAACTGAAGGGAGACAAGGTGGGGGGTGGGGTGGTGCAGGGAGGAGTGACGTCACTACTGTCTAAAATTTCCTCATGAGGGGGGGCAGAGGGAGGTGCAGATCTCTTTTCTCTGGTGACCACTGATAAGACGCAAAGGATTGATTTGCAGCTGCAACAGGGGAAGTTCAGATTATATACTAGAAAAAGGGGATTGTCAAGCACTGGTACCGGCTCCGTGGGGAGGTGGTCATGGCCCCAACACTGTTGGTGTTCATGAAACATTTTAGAAATAGGGTTTAGCTTTTATTTTGCCCTGTATGGAGTCAGGAGTTGGACTTGAAGATCCTTCTGCCTCCCTTCCTGATCTGGACATTCTAGGAATCTGTGATTTTTAAATGGATGTTATGCTCAGGCTCACAGAGCTTGCATATTGTCAAATTTTCAAGCTGGGTAAATGAACCCATTTTGTTTCTTTGCCCTCTTTACTGAGTAGAAGCACAAAAGGCACATAGCTTTTGCTTTCTTGATTAAAACCATGTCAGAAAAGAAAAATAGGTCTGTATTTAAAATGTGTTAGCTGGTATATTGTACTTCTCTTTATCTGTGCAGAGGAAAGAGTGTTAATGTGTCCTTACAGGCCCACACCACCCAGCTGATAGATGTTGGCAATCTCATGTTAATGTCAGTGGGAACAAGGATTATTTGCATCCCAAAATCTCTGTAGATGCTACAGTTTGAAAAATAAACTAAAAAAAAAGATTAAAATTACAGATATTACCTTGTAAAACAGTCATAACCAATTTACACTTTATTTTATATATCAGTAGGGGAAAAGGTTCATTAAAATGTACAGGATACCTATATATTCTCCTTAATAGACTTTTCCAGACTCTATTTTTTTAACATTTTAACTAGCAGTGCACCATCCCTTCTGATTCCACAAGGAAAATAATATACTCCCATGGAAGTGATGTTGTTTTTCCTTTTTAATTACTCAAATGATTTATCTCATCATGTGCAGTCCAGAGAGAACTGTCTTACACTGCTAGTTAACTCATATCTAAATTCCTTCTTTCCCACAACTTTCTGAAAAAATATATAACCATCTTGCATTTTTCCTGTTTGCATTTAGTACTTACAGTAGAAAATATTTGACAGGTTTATTAATCTTCATGTTTCATTGGACCAACTGAACCAGAGCTAAGGTCAAAAAGATTCTTGTGAAAGTGGTTTGACAATAACTTCAGCTAAGTTACTGTCTTTTATTTATCAATCTTGCTCTGAAACATGTGATACAGCATGTCAGGGAAATAAGGTAACCATTCTAAGGTTCCTGAGTGATATTATTCTTTTTAAATTATAGAGTAGGCCTCTGAATACAGATATATTGATTAGTTTGTTTTATTGTTTTATAAGTTGAGGGCAAGGACTTTTAATATTTTGTTCTCTTAATAAGTGAAGTGTCATTTTTTTAATCTTCTTTCATTGCTTCCTAAGTTGGTGTAAGCTAAATTTTGTTTTAATTAAGACAACCATGTTTAAGATGAGCATCTGGTCTGATGAGTCTAGCTAAGTCCAAAATACAAGAAGTCTTTATGCACTAAAGATACTTAGGTGAGATAAATAGACTCTGATCATAGACTTCCCCCAGTCCCTTTTAACCAAAGTAGAAAATCACAAATTTAAAGAGCTATTTATGGTTACATAAATACCCTATAAGATTTTTTCTGGTGGTCTTTGGCAAGGCTCTGCAGAATTTTCTGAGAATTCCTACTTAGAGGTAGCTTCCTCAGCAGGGAACCTATATTAGGATCCCTTCTTTTCTCTTATAGTCAAACAGTCTCTTTCAGACATCAAGTGAATCCACTTAAATATAAAATCATCTTACTGAGCAGCTAAGTAGAACTTCTAACCTAAAATTATAAACTATTTGTTATTTTGTTATTTTTTTTTCCTCAATAACTATTGCTTGGTATCTAAACAGTAAACAAATATGTATATACACATCATTTCTCTTATTTTGAAGGTTTACTATCTTTAAAGTCAAATGTATCCTTATGAATCCAAATTTTATGCTCATACTTATTTGTTTATGCAGCTTCTCTAATTTAATGCAGAATTCTTGGTTATTAATAGAAAATCTTCCTTTGGTGTTAAAAAAATAATAATCCATTTCCTCCTGGATTCTCATTTTGACTTTTTATCTTATCATTCTGAATGGTTGTGGTGTTTTGTTTATTTGTCTGTATGTTTTGTTTTTAAAGACCTACTTCTTCAACAATCACTATTAAAACAAAAAAAACTGTCTTCACATAAGTTAAACAAAATTAGGATAATTATGGTACAGTTGCTGAAAAAATAAAAAAAAAAATCTTAGAAATTTTTACAGGATGACTAACTATCCTCCCTGGAAAGTAGATTATTTAGATTATACCTGTGTGGTCTATTATCATGCACATTAAAAAGCCATGTCCCATTTTTCAGTAGGTGTTTTGTTCCTGGCCATTGAGAATTATAATCAGGTATTAAAATTGGTCAAGAGTGGAAAAGTGTCATTAAGCCAAAAAATGTCAAGTACAGGAGTTTCTATTTTGCCGGCTTGATTAAAAAGAAATATATTTTTTAAATTGTCACCTGGTAACAAAGGAGTTGAGTTTTGTGATAAGACATTGCAAACCTGTGGACTAGATCTAAATATGATTATGAAAATTTCTTAAATCACATTTTATTAAATGTATTTAGAAACCCAGGTTTTCAATATATTCACTTATTGACTGTATTGAACTATATTCTTAATATCCAGACTGGAGTGCTCATATGGATGTGCTGCTATTTTGATACAATCTATTTATGAACATGAGTTATTTTGAACGGTTTAAAAGTAAATGTTTTCTCTGAGGACTGATACAGTCCACCAACAAATAATAAGAAAGGATTTTATTGGTCATGAGCAGATAAGAAATGCAAAATTCACATTGTCTGCAAAAGTTTTTCTCCAGATAAGGCTTTTCTGGGGAGGGAATCATGGGGTTGGCAGGGAAAGGAGGGGAGGATTGTCCATTTTTTATCCAGGATATAAAGCTCTTAACTAAACCAGAAGTTAAAGTCAAAAAAAAAAAAAA
>VXAD01012328.1:42418-239799 GCA_013399195.1 Dicrurus megarhynchus
GTAAAACAAAAAAAAAAAAAAAAAAAAAAATCCCTCTTATAAAGCAACAGTATTAACATTGATTTCATCAATAAGGTGCTGGTATATTATCCTTTATCCCAATTCTTCCACTGTTGGACTGCTTCTCTCTATTATAATAGATCAGATATCCTCCTTATGTTTTCTGATGTTTGCTGCAATCTTTATTGCAGGACTAGCTATTTACTGTTACTTTCATTCTAAATGTATTTTGATGTCCTTTGCACAGATAAGCTTTCTGTAGCTTTGAAGAAATAGGAATCATCTCATCATGTAATCTAGTACACCCATGGCGCTTTCAAAACCCTGTGATTGCATATAACCATGACTATTTTTTACTTAGAACACTCAGTCTGCTATACATGATTATTTTTAAACTAGCTATTCAAAAAAGATCTGGGGGCATCTCAAGGTTAATATAAGAACAAAAAGAATGTACTAAAGAAACAATTCTTGCTTATTTGTTTCCCTACATTACAGATAATTTTTTTTTCTTCCCAGGAGGATCAGTGTCAGTGGCATTCCTTCTCAATTCCCTGTGCCTGTCTGGTTCATTAGAAAGAAACTCCCAGATTGTTCTTTATGATTCAGTATCTCCATGGGTGAATATTAAGGTAACTGGATTTGATTATCTTCTTAGAAATATGGCCTTGCAAGATTAATCTTAAAATTAAAATGGAAGAACTTTCTAGAAGAACAATATAATTAAGATTTAAGTGGACAACACTCTGAGCAGAAAATAAAATTATTTGTCCCTAACAACAAACATCAACAAAGGCTTCAGCTATGCAGATTAAGAAAATAACCCTAAAAGCAAAGAATGTTCATAACTAGGTAGAAAAATGTGGTCAAAATCTGATATGTCCTCATTTTGGTTTTCAAGATAAAATGTTGTTTTTAAAAGCAAGGTAATATGACACAATGAAAATCTGCTTTGTGTGCAAACACTATGGAGCAAAATGACAGATACTTTTTCAAGAATTTTTCAAACACTGCAAAACTGCAGATTAAATCAATTAATTTTTATTATTTCAAGTAATTGAAAACTTCCCAGAAAGATGATCACTTTTTTGAAGGAAAATACATTTAGAAACATGTCCCTGTTTCCTAATGGGGACCTCAATGCAGTCAACTTTAAAGTCAAGTACAAAGTTTTTCAGGAAAAAAATGTAAGAATTTTTTCCTAGATTTCTAAGTATTTCTCATTTTCTGCCAAAATTTTCAATGTATGAGCATGATTTTGTAATTAATGCACATGACTGAGTCCCAGAAGCTTGTGTTCTTGTTTGGTTTTTTATTAACCAAAATCTAATCCCATCATGATTTTTTTAAAATTGATTTTAGTCCTGTAATTGATTTTCCAGCATTATTCCCTTAAATGTTATTCAAATTTCTCTCAAGTGTCATGAACTAAACTTCTGTTGAAATCAGTACCTCAGAAACACAGACCTCTACATCTTGCATCATCTTTTAGATCCTTCATTAGAAGTGAACTGATGTTGTTCAAGTACATATTCTCAGGAATGCTGGGCACCTACTGGTAAATTAATTAAACTTCTCCACAACACATAAAAAGCAACTTACATTTATGTCTAGCTTTTTATAAAATGGCAATAGAACTGTTCAGAATATGTTTAATGTATTGTAAAAAAACAATGATACTCAGCTTTTTAAGTCAATTCATCTTTTCAAGTGCTTTGCGACTCTGTTTACTCGCTCAACTTCTTAGCTTTAAAAAATCAAGTAGAAATCTATACTGTAAAAATCATTATGCTTTTCAAAATTATTTATGCAAAGAAAGGAGCTTTAAAATACAAACTTTATTGAGGAAAAAATACTTGCACCAATTCTTTTTATTACTAACACTAGAAGTAACAGAATAGAGTTTCTGCGGTGTACATGGATAATAAAACACACCTAATTATTCATTTTATTTCACTCTCGTAGAACTTGCAGATGAAAAGGTACTACAAAATTACCTTAACACTGTGGGCTAATATTAAGGACATTAGTGCTGTGTGTGGACACTATATGGAAATCAAACTTCTCATAAAATCTGATTGTGAACACGTTTCACATAGAGGCAAGAAAACTAGAGATACACTTGGGAAAGCACGGTATATTCACTTCAGGAGATAATCAGCTAGTAAAACATTTCAGATCCTATTTTTATTAGATGCATGCTAAATTCTCGTTTCCATATATAAGGCATTTTTCTTTAATTCATGTGAAATGCACTCAATGTAGTACAAAAGACAGTTGAGACTCATGCAACTTTTGAACCAGGTATGTATTTCCTATAAGATCATCACTGAATGATAAACAACTAAAATTGCAGGCACAGATTCAGAGTTTTGTTTCCCTAGCTTCTAGGTGAATCCTTAGGTATAATTTGCCTTTTATTTGTTTCTCTGTTCCTAAATACCTCTGGTACTATCATCCCAGGGGGCACTAGAAATATTTCTACTTATGATATTCATGATGTAATGGAGAAGGTACTCATCTGTGGGATAGGAGAGCTAAACTGTGTCTTTTTCTTCCTCATATATTAGAAGGTAGATTCCTAATCCATGAGTGCCTGCTTTCACTCTACAAGTATTATGTAGAAACAGTCACGCTTCTCCATTACATGCCTGTCTCCTAGAAGGACACATACGGACACAAATGGATGTGTACATACAAAAGAATTGGGAAAAAACTTATAGCAAGCTTCCAGTACCTAAAGGGAGCTTATAAAAAAAAAGGGAGAACAATTTTTTACACACGCAAATACTGATAAGACAAAGGGGAACAATTTTAAGCTAAAAGAGGGGAGATTTATGCTAAATTTTAGGAAGAAATTCTTTACTAAGAGGAGAGTGCAGCACTAGAACTGATTGCCCAGAGAAGTTGTGGGTTTCTGGAAGTGTTCAAAGCCAGGTTGGACGGGGTCCCAAGCAACCTGATCCAGTAGATGGTATTCTTGCCCATGGCAAGGGGAGTGGAATTCCCGAGATGTTCTTTAAGTTGTGCCTCTAACCCAAATCATTCTATGATTCTGTGATTCTGTGATTTCCTGTGATCCTCTGCACTCCAATAGGAAGAAGTAGAAACCAAACACAAAAAATATTCCCTGAAGGCATTGCAAGAGCAGATACATTAAGTGGAAAGGCAAAGTATCAAAATTATATGGATTGATTTATTCACCCCTGCATCTCATCTGGGTTGTCTGCCTGTTCATTGACTGCATAGGACATCTATCCAGTTAAATTCAACCGACCATACCACCCTCTGTGGGACTCACAATCTAAAATTCTAGAGTGGCATTCTTCCTCTTCTGAACAAAAGATATAATATCCTGTATTACATTTATCAGAATGAATACTGCATCTACATGGATTCAGAGTTGTTTAGGCTTAATATTATTTCTCATTCTCATTGCAACCCTGCAGAACTGCAGTGTTCTGCTTTCTCTTAGTCATAATCATTGTCTAACAACTCAGGTAAGATAACTTTATTGCCTCACATATCCTATGAACTATAACACTGTACTACTACATTGATCCTTACAGTTTTCAGCTGTTGGACTAGCTGGACATTCAAATTATCTTCTTGTTTATAGCCTCAGCCAGCTACTCATTAGGCTCTGAGCAGGCTCAGATAATGAAGACAATAGAAACAGATACTAAGTGCCTATATCAAATGTGTCAGAGCAGACAGAAGTGCAAAGCAAGTAATTTCAATAGATTGCAAATCAGTTTATTCTCCAGTTATCAACTTTCAAATTATCCTTAAACACCTGGGTCCTTCTCTAATGTATTCCTGAAATATGCCTCATTGGATTGTGAAGAGAAGAATCTTGTTGCCTGTGAGATTTTATTCATATATGGCTACCTGAAAAATGAGCAAAAGTTACTAGACTGTAAAAGTAATTCTTGTTCTAATATAGTCAAAATGAGAACAAAATCTGTGTTTTCATCTAAAGTACTTGATTTTGTGTCTGATTTCAAAGCAAGAAGGCCTGCCACCTAAGTATGGTAAAATGGCAGTTTCTCTTGGCTGAACTTTTGGAAACAAGTCCTTATGGCATTTTTAAAATTGCTTAGACCATTTAGTGTTTGCTTATCGATCCTATCTGTTTTAAGTAAGTCCCAGAATGAATCTGCTTTTTAATGTAAGAAGGATTCTTGTTATCTGAAGTTGCATGGTCTGTTCTTATGTGCATTTTTCTTATAATGAAAGAACCTATTCCTGCAATTCATTAAAAACTCCAATTTATTTTTCTCCTAGCAGTATTATCATTTCCTTTATCATTACCTTTACAAATCATTACCTTTGTGATACAATTTTTGTTCATGCATTCATTTTTTCATTTTTTGTTATTTCAGTCTGTGATTCTGTAACCTAAAATTGTGCTCATTTTTCAAGAGAAATTCTGTACTAGATGACATTTGACTTACCTGTTTTCAGATAAATTATGTAAGACATGTTAAAGAGCATGAAGCTAATTGTATGTTGTTCATATTTGTCTTTGAAAATATTTCTAGACAGTAGTGTAACAAAATCTGAGGTTTGGCATGCTCACAGACTCAGCACTACATTATTTTAATATTTTTATTTTAAATTTAGTATAAAGCATTTTCCAGAGTTGGTGGTA
Organism: Dicrurus megarhynchus; assembly: GCA_013399195.1. Lineage (NCBI taxonomy): Eukaryota > Metazoa > Chordata > Aves > Passeriformes > Dicruridae > Dicrurus > Dicrurus megarhynchus. The sequence continues at coordinate 47,073 of VXAD01012328.1, forward strand.
CATTTAGATCTTGCAGAAATACATAGTAAGGAAAATATAAAGAACTGCTTTTCTTTGGAGTGATGAAGATATTAAAGACATACAATCCTTCTGATTAATAATATGTATATGTGATTAGTCCCCTCACTCTGAAGAAAAATTTGTATGTCTTTAGTTTTTTCAACCAGAAAGAAAGACAGCAACAAAACCAACAAACACAGCATCCATATGGTCACACGGAAAGGCTTGAAACAGATTTTCTAAAATTTTTCATGAGACAACTCAAAAAGAGTCTAAAGATAGTAAATGATGATGTGCAGTGGTTTGGTTCAAAAAGCCCATTACTTACTTATTTTCCTTCTGTGAGATAAGAACCAGGAGAAAAGCAAAGCAGGCACAAAACTTAAACCTTAAAAGAATAAAGAAGTTTATTAACAGAACTAAAAGGCAGGGGAAAAAAAAGTTAGACTAAACCCTCAGAACACTTCTCCTCCCCCCACCTTCTTCCCTCCTCCCACCGACAACGTGAAAAAACAACCCTCAAGGTTTTCCAGAGTCAGTTTACCATCTCTATAATAACCTTTCTCAGTCCACTTAGGGAGAGGAGTCTCTCTTGCTCATGCTATGGAGACATCTCCACACAAAAACAGTTAAACAGTTCTCTTGTGGCTCAGTGTCACGGCAAGGCAGCCACCCGGGATGGTTTCTGCTTGCCTGTGAAGTCCCTTCCCTCAACTTGCAGCTTTCCCCACAACTGCTTTCGAGGGTTAATTTCTTTAGCTAATGGGGTACCATTTTAAGGATGAGCTGTTCAGAAACAAAAGTTCTCTTTACCCATCTGTGGGTGCATATTCATCTCTAGGAACAGAGGCCCTCCTCTTCTCCAGCAGCGAGAGGGTCCTCATCTCCTTCAAAACAAAAGTTCTTTTCACCTGTCTGTAGGTGCATCTTTATCTCTAGGCACAGAGGCCCCCTTCTTCTCAGGCAGCAAGAGGGTCCTCATCACCTTCAACTGAAAAGGCACAGAGGCCTTCCTCTGGGAGCAAGAGAGTCTACATCACTTTCAACTCTCTCTGTTAAAACTTCTCATTAAATCACAGCTACTTCAGTAGTTGCTTAATGCAGCACAGGTACTTTTACCCATGGTTGCGGTTTGAACGCTCTGCCCTCCCCCATGCTTTCATGAAATTACAGTGGGTACACTGATATATTATAGCTCATCACCACAGCCTTACAAGAGAATTTCAGCTTCCAGGAGAAGCATCTCCTCTTTCTCCTCTCTCAGGGTTTCAGCTCCTCCTTCTTCGCTGACTTTGGTGTCTCTGTGCTGTTTATTTCACGTGCCATCATCTGTCCTTTTCCTCTGACTCAGGAGAGGATTGAATGTCTGGAAGCTTCATCTGTTCTGGAGAAATCTTACAGCACTAAAAGAGTTAATCTCACCCGGCCTTGCAGCTGGAATTCGCTTATCTCTCCTTGCCGGGCAGCAGCAGTGGGTGAGGGGGGGCATGGCCCGTCCGGAGCAGCTGAGGGGGCCTGGCCCGCCCGAAGCAGGGCTGGGGCCGGAGCAGGGCTGGGGGGGCCGGGCCGGGCCGCAGATGGAACAGGGCCGCTCCAGGGTGGGCTCCTGGCCGGCCCGGCCGGGCCGAGCAGGGCCCGGCCCCGCTGGGCCGTGCCCCGGGCCTCCCCCAGTTACCTGTCCGAAGGCCGGAAGTCAGAGAGAGCTTCCCGGGCTCTGTTCGTTCTTAAATGTGTATCACAGAGGTGTACCAAGCTTCTTAAGTGGCTTAAAGAAGTTGTCAATATTCCAACTAGCCAGTTGATTGGTTAGGTCAGGTCTAGAGGAAACTGTAAGCACCTCTTTGCAAAAAAATCACTTCCGAGGCTGAAGGAGTCTTCCTCAAAAACTCAAACTATGCTAACCCATGACATGATATGATACAACTTTTGATGGCCTAGTTTCTGGCATAGTCCACAAGTGACAAAGGCTGTGATGAAACAAATGAGGGGGATTTGTTGCCTGAACCTTACATGTTTGTTTAGATTTGTTTCAGGAATCTGCATGGAAGAGATGGTAGGTGTCCATTCAGATAATTTTCAGTAGTTAAACACATGCAATTTGTATATTTTATTTGTTCGATTTGCAGGTGGTGTGTGTGAAATTTCTGTATTCTTATAGATTTGTGTATGTTTCTCTATGTTACTTATTTTACTAAAATCAAAAAAGGCTATTAGTTTTCATATGTATTATGGTGTTATTCGATAAATACCATTAGAACTTTAAAATACTAGCCGTACCCTGAAAGAAAACATGTTACTTCAACATCACTATGCAAAATGGAAGGTAGGAGTGTGATTAAAAAGAATAAAATATTCCAAGAAAAAGAAGGAAACAAATGTTGACACAGACTCAAGAGAGAGTCTCTAAAAAACACTTTGTTTGCTCAGGGAAATCACTATTTAGCCAGCTGGAGTCTAAGTTCCCACTAAGGTTCTCCCGTACTCCCAACTTTAAAATCATGAGAGGAGCAATTCTTCATATGGCACTTTACACAAGAGTATGCTCAGTTTAAATTTAGTATTAATATGCTGGGAATTATTTGAGATAGTCAGTTCATCTTGCATCACAGTGTTCTTGCACCAGCTCGATAAAGGAAGCATAAGAGAGAGGAAGTAAGAATTTAGCTATCATTCTTTAGGGATCCTGTACAATTAAAGAGCCAAGTAAAAAGGAAGGAGAGAGAGGAAATAATGAAGAGATCTTAAAACTGAGAAATGAAGCTAGGGGTAGATGAGAGAAGAAAAGTGAGTAATTCCTCTCATCTTTGAATATGTACAGTGATACAGGGCAAACTGAGGCACTGGGTTGTGTACACTTATGATCTGTTGTTTTGCTATCTTCTGAAGCTATTTAAGAATTTTAGAAGAGGCTTGGGTCTACTTAAAAAAAACAGAAGCAGCTTGGGACCACTTGTCAAAACACAGTATCAGCGTTTCTTCACTTATTGCATGTCATTGTAAACTGTACCTCATTGTGCCAGCATATACTGGGAAAGGATTTTTGGGCAACTTAGTGTCTATAGAGGAAGTAGTGAAAAGGGTCTAAAACAGGTGATTGCGCTTCGTGGATAGTCTGTGTGAGATTTATTTTACATAACTTCTTTAGAAGTTTGTGACACAGTCACCTGGGTTCCCTCATAGCTCATTCACAGAAGTATTTCCAGCTTAAAATGACCTATTTTAATCATATCCCATTCATCTGGGCCTGGAGGAAGGGACAAAGTCAAGGCAGGCAATACTTTACTGTAGGTCATGCTCCAGCTTGAAGAATTTGGGCCCAGAGGATAAGACTCACATAGGGAAATTTACCAAGTGTGGCCTACTGTAAGGTTTTCTCTGAAAGATTAAAGCTGCCAGCATTGCCTGTAGTGCATTTAGTAAAAGGAGAATGAGACACTCCTGAGAAAATCACCGAGTCCTGTGCTGCAAACCCTATAACCACTCTAAATGAAATAAGGTCGTTTAATACAATGGTTCCGGCACATTCACAGACATGATGTGATTAGCAATTTATTTGAAACATAGATTTCAAAAGTAATTTATGTAGACAAAATACTGTACATGATGAAGTTATAGGATTATTCAGTTTCATATTTTTCCTTATTTTTCTTTGAATGATGAGATTAAAGTAAATGAAGATAAATGTTGTTCTTATATTGCTTGGATTTATTTTTCTTTTTAACTAAGTCTTTATATCCAATGGCAGTGTTCTTAGAAAAGTTTCAGAGAGTTCAATATCTTTTCAGAAAATATAACTCCTTATGGCACTAGAAATGTCACACACACACAAAAGAAACAAATTTCTTCTAATTTTTGCAATGAGAGAGTGATTGTTTCTCCAATTTCTTATTCTGTGATTTCTGTCAGTTTTCATCATTTGTCTTTTAGAAAATTAAACATTTGGATTAATGTTTTCCATTTCCCATGCAGGTGATTCTATCTGATTATAGTAAACATTTAGTGCCAAAGACAAAATAAAATCAATTAGGGCCATATTTGTACTATTAGGTTCCTGATATGGACCCCTAGATTCTCATCGCAACCATCCAAACAGGAAGGAGTGTGTCATAGTTCCTTGACATATGCGTACCTGAGGAATCAGAAAGAGATGTAGCTGTGGGATGCAAGAACGTGAATTGTACATAGATCACAACCTCTGCCTGACGTCTTGCATTCTATCTACAGAAGACCGTGGACTTTAAGTGTGGGAATTAGTAGTATTGTAGAATTCTTTGTTATATGATAGTATAAGAAGAATATGGAACTTAATCTAAAATTATGCTTATGCTTTTTTGCTTTGCTTGCTTTAACTATGCAAAAAGGGAAAGGAAATTGACGATGAAAGCACTAATGTGCATTTACTTGAGAATGTGGGGTCAGGACGTGGCCAGAGAGGATGGCATGAGCTTGAAAGCTTTTCCATATCTGGTAGCTTGGATATGGTGTACAAGTTTCAGGCTACAAATATCTTGAATCTTTAACTACTGGCAGAAAAGATGCTGAGGTTTTTGGAGGGAAATAAAAGATTGCAGAATACTGTAGAGTATTTTCTTAAGTTTAGGCAATGCTTAGAATCTGAGCAGAGGGGGAAGGTGCACCAGTGTGTATATGCTGGTGCTCTCATGTTAACATTCTAATAGAAATGTAACAAGATATTATAGCAGTCCAGAGCAGCAAATTATTTACCTCTTAGAATCAAATAGAGCCTCTGGCTTCCTGTGGTTTAGTGTCACACAAGATAGGAATTTAGAATCTAAACAAATATTGTTAATGTTTGACACTGGGTGAAATACATTGCCTTGTGATCAGAATAAACCATTTAACAGTGCCTCTGGCCTTAGGTTCTAATACTCTGTTCAAGTCACTGTCCCAGTTAGTTCAGTGTGGTCTTTCCAATAATGACAAATTAATGACTTTTTGAAGAAGAATAGTAAACCCATACCAAATCTCACAAACTATAAATTATTTTGGGTATCAGGGGAAAAAAACCACCTTTTTCAGCTCCAGTAGGAAAGTGAGTTTTCTATTTGTTCAAGAAAATGAGTTAATTTGTTTCAGTAAATTATCAGATAATATGTTTTTGTTTCATACCCAGCTGTTGCAGATGGAGTAATGGACTTCATTCACAAGAGACAAGAGATGGTATACTTTATTGATACAAAGCAGTGAGTTAACAAAATCTAATATTAATGAGACAAAGGTTTAACAAGATTTGATGTCAAGGTGCACTTGACTATTTACTGCATAGAGAACGGGGTCAAATAAAACTGTCAGGGAGTACCACCCATCGAGTTGTGGTTCTGGAAGGATGGCCTTGCTTTTTAAACTCCATCTCAGAGAGGCATCTAGATGTAGCTGGATCCAGTCCTAGGCTAAAAGCTGGTCAATGGCTTATGTCTAAAAAAATTACACATGCACAATCAATCCTTTATATAACTTAGCTAATATTTCAGACTTATGCTCTTAATCACTTACTGGGAGTCTCTTGTGGCAAGGAATCTCTCAGCCTTGGGGAATAACCTTGAGAAGCATCCCTAGGCAAGGGGACATCCTGGTGTGAAGTCCAGGGCTGTGCAGGAGAGCTCAACAGGCCCAGGCTGTCCACTATTTACAAATTAATGATTCCCTTATACTCATATTTGCATACCTACAAGAAGTCTGGATCGTTGCTTCCAGACAGCCCCTGGAAATGTTGTCACCTGTTCCGCCAAGTTCAGAGTAAGCTGGATATAGCCATCACAGACCCCACTGGTGGTCATGGCTTAAAAGACCTTTTAAAGAATTGCACGTGACCTTTTAAACAATTGCCTAGTGTTTCATTTCTTGTATATTGCACCAAGAGATGTTTATATTCTCTTTTACATAATATATATGTATGTTTGCTTACTTGTCCTCTACAGTGTGTCATAGTACTTCCTTACAAAGAAAACATTTAACATTATGTGACTCACGTATTTGGGTTTGTGAACACCAACAAAGATTAAAGATGAGTTAATGATATCTGCTCTCCAGTTTCGTAGCCTCTCTCATTGCTGGAACTCCAGGTGCTGTGTAGGACTTGTTCATTCAGCCTGTGCGAGTGGTAGGTGTTATTAATGTACCCTTCACCTACCTCTGAAATACAGCAAGACCATTACATAAGAAATTGAAGTGAAATTCTAGAAGAATAGTGCATTCAGCTGAAACCCAAGGAAAAGTAGGGAGACAGAACCTATTTACCCCTGCTGGAATGAAGCCATGACTAGAAGGAACTAGTCTAATGAAGTGTACAATAGGATCTTAAGTTGCCTGATTCTCTGAGGTCATACAAATGGTGACATATCAAGTGGCACTAAACACCTTACTCCCAAGGGACTGAGGGCAAACTAGTGTCTGCTACCAAAATACAAAGTCAAGCATAGGCCAAAGAGCATTAGAATTTTATGATTCTTACCTTGAACAGCCCCTATTTCGCTATTCCATTCTTATTAATGTATCTGAGTAGCTTTGAGTCATCTATAAATATTGTAGTGTGTCAGGAACTTCATGAAGCTCTTAAAGATGGAATCCATCACATCTGATTTCAACCATTTGAAGTTTAGTCCTAGATTTAACTCTTTGTTCAGTAGAATCATCTCTTTCCCTCTCCCTATCATTCCTCATTAGTTGATCACCTCACTAGATAACAGAACTCTAGATGGTTAACCTCAGAAGAAAGGAACTACCTGCTGAGGGACTGACCTCTCCTGAAGGCCTTGCAATCAAAATATTAAAACACAAAGAAAAAAACCACCAGAACCAAAACAAACAAACAAACAAAAACAAGAAAAAAAGAGTATAAAGAAAAGACAAGAAGTCTAGAGTACCAAATATCTTACTTCAAGATAACTTTTGTTAGAACTGTAGAAAAGGTTGGATTACACTTTACCTTGCCAATAGTGTTTTGTATTTTGACTGTTTCCATTTTATTTTGTAGGGATTGAGAGAAGGGTGTGTTTCCATGGTAAATCTTGTTTAAAATGACAGCTTTTTCGTTCCTAATAATTTAATTTTTAATAGTTTATCAGAGTGGAAAAAAATCATGCTCAGTGTGTATGTGTCTTGGAAACCATGGTCTCAGGAGTATGTTGTTTGATTTTATGTAAAAACACAAGTCTATCTCAATTCTGTGCTCGCTGTACAGAAGTCCATATGAAAAGAAAAACAACGAAAAAAGCATGGTTAAATCTAATGTTCATTCTTGTAATACACAATATTTTTATAGGCAGGTATGTCAAAAAATAAATGGGTATGATACCTATTTGTTACCATTTGATACTCATTCCTTGAAATATGTTTCAGGAGCAGAATGAGGATACATACACTGCTGATGCTCAGACTGCATTTGCCAGAAAAGTTATGTCAGATTTCATAAGTGAAAATATTTCAACGTACAATATGAAGTGAAATACAAGGGAAGAAGGATTCCCAATTTTATACTTAAACTTCTCATTACTTTAAAAAAATATTAACTTTAAGTTGCAATATACTAGCAAGATATTAGGCTTATTGATAGTTACATACAAATGTCATCTGGAAATGGATGGTGTCTAAGAGGATGCACATTTTGAAGGGTAATATATCCTTGCCCTCTTCTTGTTTTGTTACCTAGGTGCTTGGTCCTTGCTGCCATGTCAAACCTAAAATTTTAGGCTAGACAGACCTTCAGTCTTGCCCCTTTTTATATTAAGAACATAAATTTTTCTGTATCTTCTGTATCTGAATCACTGCACACATTCAGTTCTGAAAAATCTGGAAAGTAAATGGAACTATTTTTCTTGTGCAAGTCGCCACAAAGCAAGTGAACATAACTGCGACATTTCACATACCTTTGAAATTATTATGTGTGAAGATTAAAAATTAATAAATATATTGATAACATTAAAACAAGATTAAAAACTGAATCTAAAAAAATTAAAAAACAATTAAGCTAAGAACATCTGATGCTAAAGAAAATTTAATTTTTTGCCAAAAACCTTGTCTGCAATTCATAGAATATAAAAGTCATCTCATTAGTGATGACATACCTGTTCTAAACCTCTACTTGCAATGTAACTGCTGCATTACAATGGAATGTGTTCTAAAAATTTTCATTGGAGACAGACATTTTTGTTCAATTAACCGGGAAGTATTCTAGAAATGTAGTTCTTTTCTTTCTGTGACCTTGAACACGAAAGATGTTGGTGTTAGATAAATAGAGCAAGAATGGATAAACAATCTTCGCAATTATATAACAATAAATGAAGAATGACAGTTCAGTGTTATGATAAGAGTCTCTGGAGCACTTCTTTATTTGCTTGGTTGTTTAATACAAACATCTGCATGATAAATGCCGTGTGCATATGAACAGAATGTGTTCAGGAAGTTTCTATACTAGAGAGCAATTCACATATTTATGAACTAAAAGGGAAGATTCAATAAAAATGTTTTAATTATAAAATATATAAAGATGTAAAATAAAGAGGCATTGCAAACATGGAATTCATCCAAATACCACAAAATGCCATTTCCTGTAGTGTTAATCAGTTAGTTATGAGAAATATTTCTTATATTTTAATTTATTTCTTGCCATAGAAGGGGGTCTGCAAAAAAGATAGGTAAAAATATTTAACCATTATGATGGAATTTAGATTGCTCAGTAACAGTTTTGACATCTAAAGTTTCCTAATTTTTTCTAATTGAATACATTTATTGGGACGCCAAATGTTCTCCATGTCATTTACAAACAATGAAGATAGACAGTCCAGAGGATGATTCAGCTCACTAAACAGTCCTTTTTAGGTTTCCGCTGATTATGGAAAAAGTGACCATGCTCCTAGTTTTGGTGCTTCAGTGGGGTACATAAACTTCAGTAGGGTACATCTATAATTTTTTGTGTGCTTGTCTTTAAGCATACGTAGTAGTACATTTTTAAAAGACAAGTTACAATTCTCTAATGTGTTGAAATACCAAAAAAAGCATCAGAGCAGGCAAAGATCCACAAAATACATATAGTTATACTGTGTGTAAATTTCTAATGCATTTTGACCTTCTATATTTTTGCAACTCTGTTCCTGGCACAGAGATAATGGCTTTTTAGTAGGGACAGAGCTTCATGACAGCATTTTAAAATGATGGGTTACTGGATGTTGGTGAACTACTTAGTGCATTAGTACTGAGCTGTGCAGTTTTCTTCTTTGGGTTTTTTGTTTTGGTTTGGTCTGGGGTTGGGTTTTTTTGTTTTGTTTTGTTTTGTTTTTTGTTTGTTTTTTGTTTTTGTTGCTATTTTTTGGTTGGGTTGGGTTGGGTTGGGTTTGTTCTGTTTTGAATTTTTGCTTTATTATTTCCTTTGAATAATATTTCCCTTGTATTTTGAATATATTGGAAAGATGGACACAGTTCATTAGCACTTCATACAGCAGGATTTGGAAAGGAGGTTTATGTCAAAGAGGCTGAAGGTAGGCAAGGAGAAATAAAGGAGAGGAAAATAACCATGTCTATTATGGAAAAATGAAATCCAGTCAGGACTGGGAAGGCAGGAGTGGGAACACCAAATAAGAAACTGCAACCTCGATACTGTCCCATTCTGATATGGTATTTAATTACAGACCTTTTTTTCTACCATGTCCCCACCTCATTCAGGCTGAAGGGCAGTGGCTCAGGAAAGTGCAGCTTTTCTGTGATTTGTTTCATCCTCATTGTTCAGTGTGTGTCCCTAGGTGTTATTTACTGCATGATATTGAAACCCCTCTTTGTATACAGAATTATTAATTTCCTCATAGACTCATTCCAACCTTCACTTCAGCTGACTCAGCCCTTAGTTATATTCAGTCCCTGCCCATTAACTAAAATGTACCTTCTGATTTACTCTTTTCCCAGCTCTTCCCCTCAAATCATTCTTCCAGCCCCACTAAATAGTTCACAGAGAATGGAGCTGCTGACTCCCAAGGCTGTAAAGGAGTGAGCCTTTTTATTTTATTAATGCTCACTAATGGGTTTATTAATGCTCAGTAGGTATTTAATTTCATTGGTTTATGTTTCCTCTTAAGAGCACACACTCTGTCCTCCTGAGCCGTGCTGTATTTTGTATTGGCTGGCTAGTGGAGAAGTTCATTTTTCCTGTGCCATTACTGCCATCTGCCTTGTCAGGCCTTTCTTGAAAATGAAAATGTGTCTCAACAACTTTGCCCTTGGTTAAATAAATAAGCCATAACTGTAGCTGTAACATCATTATCTGAGTATGAGTCTGAAGGTCTTGCGATTTATTATGGTGATGCAGCCATTACATTGCAACTTGACTTTATTGTATTCACCTTGCTGCATGACAGCATCTGCGCAGCACTTGTGGTGGTACTGGGAAAAGGCTCTTCAACTCCACAACTGCAAATCTATTCTAAGATTCTTCCCCTCCCACACAAACACCCCTTTAGTCTTTCTTGCTTTCAAAATCTCAGTCCTTGGACTCTTTGTTTTGCCTCTTCAAGCTCCTTCCTGCTCACTGATTTTCAAGCAGAAAGTACTGAAAGATACCAAAAGTGGTATGTGCAGTGACAACACAGATGGTATTTCTGAAAAAACAAATTAGGGGTGGAAGACTGTAACAGCCATCTAGTACCAGCATTACTTAGGAGAAGAGGAAACACATTCTCAACTGATATGATAGTTTCCAGTCAATTAATCTCTAAAATTATTAATATTCTATCTGTACTGTCAAGCTTAATTGTAGGATTCAAAGTCCTTGAGAAGAAACAGCAAACAGTAATAATGATAACATTGCATTTCATTTCCATGCACCATATATTGACCTGATGCTGTACAGCTCAGATATAGTGAGACTCCTTGAAAACAACGTATTTCTAATTCTGTGCATGAATTATTTTATTCACAGTCTTGCCTCTACATTACAACAAAACTAATTGACAAAAATTACCATTTGAACAAAATGAAGGTGGCACTGTACATCCTTTGGGAAATTTGTGTCTAGGTAAATAGCGGACTCTGAAAATGGTGGAGACCAGAGTTATGCACATGGTAACTCAAGCCTAGTTGTTGTCTTTGGGCAAAGTCACAATACATATATAATACTCACAGTCATTTAGCTCTTGCAGATGGTGTGAACACTAGGGGTTTAAGTCAAATTTGCTTTTTAAGAGTCCTTACACCATCATTTTGCTAGGCTGAATTTGTGTTGAGGTAAGCAACATTCTGTACCATGCAGGAGGGTCAGACTTCTGGCATATGCACTTAAACATTGAATTTCCTTTATGAAAACAAACAAAAAAACCCCCAAAACAAACAAACAAACAATCTTCCCCCAAAAACAAACCACAGATTAAATAGATAACACTTTTAGTGAATTTTATGAGTTACTTAGATTTCTTTTGGGGGTTTCTTTGATTAGTCCAGTGAAACAGACTTGCAACATTATACTGAAACATTAATTCCTTATCACAACCTCTTGACAATACTCAGAATGAATTAACAGAAATATTATACATCTGTATAATCAAGAAAAGTAAAAAAAGAAGAAACCATAAACAGAGGAAAAGTCAGTCTTAGAAATCTTTTTATGGGCTTTGAAAATAATGTGTCCATATGTGGCTATGACTCAACAGCAAACTGTATAGTTTCTTGAACAAGAGAAATCGTCTTACATCTGTGCTAAATACACCTTCAGCTAGTGTTTTCAGGTTTGAACATTTAAGCCAATCTCTTCTAAGTAAAATCATGTGCTGAAAAGTATGTCTGCTATTTTTCTCTCAGTATTCCTGCTTATCTATTTTAATAAAATAGTGTAACTTTTTCTAGGCACTTTTTCATCCTTTATTGTTTCTCAGAAAGACATTTTCTTTTCCTCACGTTTTCCACAGATATTTACATTTCTGAATATACAGTTAACACTATGACTAGCTTTTCTTATTTACCTCATCTATTTGCCCTATAGAATTTTCTTCTCATTTAGGTATGTTTTGTAATCAGATGCCACTCTCTTTACCACTTCTTTGCTCCAATATCTTTCATGTCAAACTGAAAACACATATGCTTTACAAACTTAAATACTCACTCTATTTTACATCTTTTTATATTTCAATTCTTTTTATCATTACTGGATGCTTTGTCATACTGTCTGTATTGAATTTCTTTTGATCAATGATATCCACTGTCTTCCCAGAAGCAAATTCTATACCTTATAAATAATAAGGTAAGTAATTTAATAAAATTACTCTGTCCCACATAATTTTTTGTTTAGTGATTACTTTCTAATTGCAAGTACCTAATCTTTTTCTTTCCTGGATGGCTGCCTTCAACCTTGTTAAATTTGCTCTTACTGAAATATAACCCTTTTTTGTTTCCATTACTGTGTTCGAATCCTGTTTCTTCCACTGTCTAACTGTTCTTTAGACTTGCTCTTCAGCAAATCTTTTTCTTCCTCTCCATCCATTAAAGAATTATCTCCATTTTGCCCCATGAAAGTGTCAGCCACAGACCTGCATATATTTATGCTTCAAGACAAATTTAGCATTATTTAAACAGAGATGGTAATATATCTCTGTCTCTCAACTCCTACCAGTTTAATGTTTTCTGCAGATCTGCTGATGTATTCTCTTCTGATTCTCAGGTTGTTAGTGAGAGTAAGCAGAATCCAGTCCAGCATTAATACCTAAAGGATGCCCAGATACTGAAATGGGACTGATCACCTTCTCCAGGTTCTCCTTATTGCCACTCTTCTAGATGACTCTGTGACATTTTCATTTTTGAAGACATCAAGATACTTTTATCTCTCAAAGATGAGAGAGAGTAGTGTTGTAATGATGTCAGCAAAGTCCTTCAAAGCCCATCGCTTTATCCCCTGAGATGCATGTCAGGGCAAAATGTGCCATTTAGTTGTCCAATTGATTTAAAATTCCAAGATTTGCCTTGGCATTGCTTTATTGCCAGCTCTTTGTATTCAATCCACAGTACTTTATCATATTTTTTCCTTTCTTATGATCTGGCAGTTTTTTATTTATTTAAGCTGCACAGTTGAAAGCTAATTAAGCAATTAAATATTTTTGTCTGCTACTGTTACACTTAGCTTCTAAGCAAGAACATGTTTTACGTTCTAGGTTGAACAAGGTGACTTAGAAACAGCATATAATTTCCACATACCTGACCCTGTATTTTTCTATATTCCCTGTTTTGCTTTTCTACTATGTTGTTACTACAGTCATTACTTGCTTTAACATTTTTTTTACATTAATCTTGTTACTATTTGTGGTGAAAACCAAAAACGTATGAGATGTCAGTAGCCTGCATTCTTAGTCCTAACTTAACCCAGAGTTTTGTCAATTCACAGGTATGTGGATTTGGCATTGGTTATTTTGCTAGACTCTTTGTAACAGAATATTTAAAAAAATAGATTATGGTATTTTCTCTTACGTAAGAAGGTCAAATAGTATATAAGAATAGGAAGATGTTAGTCATACTGAATCCTGAAAATATTGGGAATCTGGGTACCTAGAGAAATTTTGAATAACAAAGCCTTGAAAAATAAGTCAGGATGAATCAAGAAAGCCAGCATTGGTTTTATATCTTTTCTGAATTTTGATTCTACATGGAATTTCCAAAGTTTTGTGTATTGTGAAAAAAAGTGGGGCATAGAAATAAATGTTTTTTAAAAAAAATCTGGTGGTGGGTATGCCTACATGCCAGCATAAACTAGTCAGAAATCTGTTGATCATACAGAAAGTAACTCTAAAACTTCTGTCTGAGTCATAAATGCCCAGGCTACAGCTGTGGTAAGTAGAGTTTCATTTTATAAATGGAATGATCAACATTACCTGTATTTCTGCCTACCATAATGTAAAATTTAAAATGTGTATAAAATTATTTTGTTTAACATATTTGGTGTCATATTGCTAAAAACATGACAAAAAGCTTCTGAATGTAAAAACCATTGTTTCTTAGAACAAAACTAGGAAATAAAAATAATAACTACTGAGAAAGTAGATGTCATTCTCAGTTTGCCTTCATAACTACAAATAAAGTAGGTATAGTAGGCATAAAGACTTTTACAAGAAAAGAAGATATTCTCACTTATTTAGTTGACATAAATCAATAAAATGAAAATCTTCAAGAAAAAAATACTATATTTGTATATTTTTCCAAGTAAAATCATGGTTTAATCATTTAAATTAAAATTATTTGCAGAATTGCTTGTTTATGCAAAGTTCATTTTTAGAAGTTATTTCAGCAGCTTTTTCTTAGATTTCTGTTCTTTGATTGCTTATATAAAATAAGCTTGTGAGTCTCTAATATTAGCTAAAACTCAAAATTATCTTGCTTAGTGAATATAAATTTTTTCTCATCCACAGAAGCTGAAAAAACAAAGAAATTAGCTCACTATACTACTGTAGTGAACCTCCGTTCAGCCATTTTTCTGTCAAAAATACAGGAAGGTACGTAAACCCAAGGGCATCATGTGAAACTATCTTAATCACGGGAAACATTTTTAATAGCACTTCTTTTCTCCCCGGGGCAAACAAAGGTAATTCCAAGGATCTTAACAACATTCTCTTATGTGAAGGTCTTTGTCCCTAACCCTAACCCTTGTCACTTAATTAGATTTTACAATTTTAAGTTGAGGGCATGAGCTAAAAAAATCCCATCAAGTCCTGTTTAAATACACAAGCCATGCAGACACCTAGAAAAAAAGGTTGGAGGATTTTTGCTATCATGAAACATCAGTTGCATAACTAACTTTGATAAATTGACTTTTTTTGAGACTTGTATCCTACTGCAAGCTACTGACTTCCTGAAATCAGACATTCCATAAATGTCTTCCTGAAAATTTGGTCAGAAATGATGAATTCCTAGCTTATCTTTCTGGGTAGAGTATAGAAAACACCTTCTCCAAGGAAGGAGTTTTCTTCACCAGAAAATTATACACTTTAAGTCTTCTTCTTTTATTACAACTAAACAAGAATTATAGAACTCAAAGTCATGAAATCACAGAAATTTGACCATTAGTGGGAGTGAAATGTAATCATAAAAGGGAACAAACCCACCATATTATGTTTCTTGGCCGAAATACCCAGCTTGATAAAGACACTGTCTTGGGATTATTTTGGTGGTGGTGGTGGTTGGTTGGTTGGTTGATTTGGAGTTTTTTTATCCCTGCATTTTCTTTCACTTCTGGTTTTATTTTTTGCTATGATTACCCCTTCCAGGAACAGAACATCTCCCAGGTAAGGTGTTGATAACAAAAATTATGACTAGTTTCTATATTTATTTTGATGAGTCTTTAAAAATTATATTTTAATGGGGTATTTTTGATTAATTATGATCATAGGATTTCTCTCATATACATTTAGCCAATGATTGTTAGGTATCTAAACTAGGACAATGGGTTGTTTTTATGATTAAAATTTTATGGTTTATTGATCCCAGCTATCTACTTCCATGGCTCCAAGAATTACCTGGACAGTGCTTATACTATTAATGTCCCGTTTCTGAAACTAAAGCTTCTTAAGAATACACAACAGTGAAACCAGAGTCTACTTGGTGCTCTAGATGAGAACTCATTAACCTTTCATTAAACACACTGTTTCTAGTAGAGATATATTTTCAGATACATTGTAAAATCATTTGTTGTATATTCCTGTTAAACTGACAATTTTCTGTAGTCAGATAACCCTCTCCCTCCTCTCTCCATCTATTTTATCATTTCCAGTTCTTCTATTACTCTCTAAAGGCATGAGTATGTCACCGAACTGTTAATTTTTATCTCATTTTTGTATCAAATCATCAGAAACATCTCATTCTTGTACTATAGTATGTTGCAGCTCTCCGCCAGAAAAAGAACTTCATATGCAGACTGGGTTTTTTTCTGTGTGCTTATGGGTGTTTTGTTTTGTTTTTTTCTTCCAAAAATAATTTTCCTCCTCTCTTATCTGAATTAAGCTTGATCCTCTTCGAACACTAAAAAAACTTAAATTTAACTGAAAACATCGTCATCCAATAGTTTTATCTTTGATACACAGCTCAATAAAATGAACCTGTAGCTAATTAATGGAATCTTTTTTCATCTTTATTTATGACTTTTAAAGTTTGTTTTGTAAGAGAAACTTTGAAATATCTTGATTTAATCCCAGGCTCTGCTCTTACCCCTGTAGCTTATTCCTTTTAAGATTTTGTAATGTTTGACAAAATTTTGCATGAGTTGCAACAGAATTACAGAATTCAGCCTTCAGGATTCAAGAGCTAGAGGAATTAAAATTTTAAACTTTATCGAGGATATGAAGCATAGACAGCATCCATCACATAAATGCCAGTGGAAAATCCTTAAAAAATGAGATAGAACTTCATATTAACAATAAAGTTAACATGTAACTCTTTAGGATTAAGTTAGAGATCTAGCCTGAGTCAAACATACAGAGAAGTATTATGGGTTATATATTCTACTATAAGCATAGACCATAATTTAGTTTTGGGGAGTTACTGATTTTTATTAGACATTTAATTTATTCCCACAATATCCTGGATTGTTTCCACTACATTGTAAGATAATATGAATAACTAGCTCAAATATAAACATCTTCAAGAAGAATTATGAATTTGGTGAAATGAATTACATTCCTCAATATGTAACTTCTGTCCATAAAATTTTCATAAAGTATTTACTGTAAACAGTATTAAATGGTATGATAGAATACTTCATATTATTTATGCCTTTAGCTTTCAAAAAAGTGCTACCATATTGCTTATTATTTAATGAAAAGAAAATAAACAAAATACTAAACCTGATAAAAAGTAAACAATTTCTCCAATAGAGCAATACTTAGGCAAAAGTTAGTTTTAGACAAAGTATGGCACGTTTAATAAAGCATAGCAAATGATGCAGTTTGAATCATTTTTCAGATGTATTTGCTTTTCTGTATTTTATAATAGTGCTATAATAATTAAGTCGATAGTCTATTAAAATGCATGTAATGCTACAAAATTTATAATTTGTTTAATGTTCTCTATTTCTTCACTCAAAATGAAATAAGATGTTTATAAATATGCATACCATTTAGTGCAAACAAACAAGTATATAATATCAAATCATCAAATGGTTTGGGTTGGAAGGGACTTTGAAAGATCATCTTGTCCACACTACTTGTGACGGGCACGAACATCTTCCAACGGATGAGGTTACTCAAAGCCCCATTCAACCGCAACTTGAACACTGCCAGGGAAAGGCCATCCTCACCTTCCTTTTGAAAAACTATTCTAAACCTATTCTCTTTCAGTTTAAAACCATTACCCCTTGCCATATCACTACAGGCCTTGGCAGAAAGTTTCACTCCAGCTTTCATATGAGCCCCCTTTAAATATTGAAGGGCCACAATAAAGTCTCCCCATCACCTTCTTCAGGCTGAACAACCTCAACTCTCTCAGCTTATCTTCATTTGAAGAGATATCTTCATCATGTAAGTGGTTATTTGATACCCTCCTTATTTCTTTATACTTATGATTAACTAACCTCTTTTGGTTTCCATTTCTTTTTAATTTTTCAATTTAAATATCAGTCTGTCTCATCCTTGATAACTGTGAAAGTATCTATTAACAAAACCACTTGTGGAGTAAGTAAGATTTATCAAAGTAAGATTTGATCAATAATGTCGGGGGAAAAAAATCCATCTTTAGTTTCATTCCTGTCCTCTGATGAATGACTAACCTTCCAGCAGTTTATATAATATGCATTTCTATTTAACCTCTTGACTTTCTCAATCTTTATTCAATCGCCATGACATCTGCTGGAAAAGCTGCACAGCAAGGTGTAAAATGTCCAGGAGGTTCTTGGAGTGTCATGAGGACAATTTCTTAACCCAGGTTATAGACAGCCCAAGAGAAGAAGCATTACTGGACCTAATGTTTACCAGTAGAAATGAACTAATAGAGACTACAAGATTTGTGTCCACCTGGGATGCTCAGGTTATGGTGGAATTCACAGCCTTCAGGAATTTGGGCCAGATGAAGGGTAGAGTCAGAGCCCTGAATTTTAGGAAAACAAATTTTCAGTTTAAGTTCTTGGATGCGCTCCCTAGGAAACTGTCCTTGGGGAGAAAGGAACTGAACAGAGCTGACAGTTTAATAAGGAGATTATTACTAGAGTTCAGAAGCTCTGAAAGCAGACTTGGAAGGCAGGAGATCCAGCATGGCTGAATAAGGACTAAAGAGTAAGAAAATGCACAGGGATGTGTATCCCAGGAAGAATATATGGACACTGCCTCGGTGTGTATGAATGGGATTAGGAAAACTAAAGCAGTTGAGGCTGAAATTGGTGGGGGATATGACCAGGTACATGGCCAGTCAAGGAAGAATAAAGAATTTGTATGCCTCATTCTTAAGTTAAACAGAAGAACAAGTGACAAACAACATGGAAAATGCTGAGGTACTCAAGAAATTTTTTGCCTCAGTTTACAATGGTAATCTCTCTTCCTGCAACTCTCAAATCCATAATCCTCAAGGATTAGGGACAAGGATTGGGTGAATAAAGTCCCTCATCCTAAGTGAAAATCAGAAAACTCAAGAGACATGAGAAGATGCATCTCAGAGTCCTGAGGGAATTGGCTGATGCAGCTGTCCAGCCATATTCCATCACATTTGAAAAGTTGTGGCAGTCAGGCAAAGACTTCAGTGACTGACAAAAGAGAAACATCATGATCTTTTTTGAAAGGGTAAAAAGGAGGACCCTGGGAACTAACAACCAGTAAGCCCCATATTTGTGCCCAGAAAGATCATGGAACAGATCCTCCTGGAAGACATCTCAAAACATATGGAAGATGGGGAACCCATTCAAGAGAGGTAACATGACTTCACCAAGGGCAAACCATGCCCGATTATCTATTGTCCTTCTATGATGGAGAGACAAGGGAAGCATTATGGAGGTCATGCACTTGGACTTCTGTAAGGCCCTGGATACTGTCTCCCTCAACATTTTTGCTGCTGTATTGGAGATATGTAAGTCACGAATGGATTCAGAGCAGTCCTGGAGAGAAGGACTTGGGGACAATGGTGAATGAAAAATTGGATGTTAGCTGGTAATGTGAGCTTTCAGCCCAGAAAACAAACTGTATCCTGGGCTGAACAAAAAGAAATGTCACCAGCAGATTGAGGGATGTGATTCTATCTGTTTCATTCTGGTGAGACCCCACCTGAAGTTCTGCATCCAGGTGTGGGACCCAGCACAAGAATGACATGGACCTGTTAGAGTGGGTGCAGAGGTAGGACATGAAAATGGTAAGAGAAGTGGAACAGCTCTCCTATGAAGACAGGCTGAGAGAGTTTGAGATTCTTCAGCCTGAAGGTGGCACTGGAAAGACCTTACCATGGCCTTTTGGTATTTAAAGAGCCTCATAAGAAAGGTGAAGAAAGACACTTTTACCAAGGCCTGTAGTGTTGTGTCAAGGGGCAATGGTTTTAAACTGAGATTAGATTTAGATTTAGATTATAATGGCCAGTGATGTAGATAGATGATCTCTAAAAGTCATCAGGAAGTGTAGTAGCAGATCAAGGGAGATGATCTTCCCTCTCTACTCAACCTTAGTGAGGTCACACCTGGAGTGCTGTGTTCAGTTCTGGGCTCCTCAGTACAAGAAAGACAAGAAGCTACTGGATGGGGTCCAGCAGAGGGTTACAAAGATGATGAGGGGTCTGGAGCATCTCTCTTATGAGGAGAGACTGAGGGAGCTGGGCCTGTTTAGTCTGGAGAAGAGAAGGTTGTGAGGGGATCTCATCAATACATATAAATATCTCAAAGGTGAGAGACTCTTTTCAGCATTGCCCAGTAATAGGAGGAGAAGTAATGACCATAAACTAAAACACAAGAAGTTCCACCTCAGCATGAGGAAGAACTTCTTCACAGTGAGGATTGCAGAGCACTGGAATAGGCTGTTGTGGAGTCTCCCTCTCTGGAGACATTAAAAACCCACCAGGACCTGTTCCTGTGTCACCTGCTCCAGGTGACCCTTCCTTGCCAGAGGGGTTGGACTGGATGATCTTCAGAGTTCCCACTCAACCCTAACTGTTTTGTGATTCTGTGATTCTGTGATTTTGTGTCCTTTCCAACCAAGCCATTCTTTGATTCCAGAATTCTGTATTCAAGGAACATAACAAAACCAGTATAAAATACCACATTTCAGCATTAGCTCAATGGTTCTGTAACTGTAAATTCAACAGATTCATTGCATTCATACAGTTACTAGCCACAGCTCTTTTTTTTCTGTCATAATAAAGGTTTCATTTTCCCCAGGTGAGCATTACAGAGATTTTCCTCTGACCCTTTTATACCTTGATCTTGGCAAAGGTCTCACAGAAGGCTGCCTTCAGCTTTTAAGGGCTTGGGTTATGACTGAAATGTTTAAGGAGGCCAATTTTTCATTAAAAGGATGTGCTGTGATGGCACAGTGAAAAAAATAGTGTTATCTAAGTTAACTGTGAAAAATATGATTCTAAAACACCCATCTTTCTGTATTCGTTAGCTGCAGAGTAAAATCGGGGAAATTTCATGAGAATACAGTGGAATAGGATAGATAGGGAAAAATTCAGGGAAAAGGTACAGGTATAGCAAAATTACTTGCATACAGCATCCAAAAGAAGCAAAATACACATAATCAAAATTGGGGAATTTTCCTTTATTGAATTTAGCTAGTACAAATTCTGGAAAGTTACTGAAATATTTCGTAATAACAGAACTTAAAAAGACCTGGTTAGAAAGCCTAAAGAGTTACCTTCCTTTTCCAAAATTGTGGAACCCCCATGTCCGAATGAAAAGTTTTATGTCAGTCTACTTCTTTCTCTTTCTTCCTTTTATCAAATGACTTTAATTGTTAATGTAATGTTAAGAAAATAGTGTGAGGAATCAATGAAAAATTTGCCACACAATCCTAGGCACCCCTATTCATAACAAGGGTCTTTTCTGGACTAGTACTGTCTCTAGCCACCTGTCTACCAGTCAAAGGGCCTATTCTCTATGAGTATGTAGTGAAAATTCTCTACAGTTCGCATCTTCTGCTTTTGACAGACTTAGCAAACATCCATGACAGATGTTGCAGAAATAAGCATCTGCTTAGTTTTCCAGATCTCTTTTGCTGCTCTCTCAGCCAAAACAAGGGGGAAGAGATGAGGAAACTTGATTTTGTATGCCTATTGCATGTACAAGCTTACTAACAGAAAATCCAAAGAAAAATATTGATGAGCAGGATCCAGGACTTGATTTAATCTTTATCATCTTTTCTGTTAGCCAGCTTCTTTGCTGCTTCTTAATTTTTGTGAAGTGATTTTAACACTATTAGTAGTCTTGGTAAGAAAAAGTCAAGATAGGGGACCTCAACATTTCAAGATAAAACTGTAAATGCCCTTAAATTACAGAATATGCTATTAAAAATGGCTGTTAAAACTTTGAATATACAAGTAGATTTCCACTGCCCTAAGTACTGAAAGAGATCTTTTTTTTTTAATGCAGCTGTTTTGATAGTGTTGCAAACATGCATAATGTAAACAGGTATTTTATCATTATGTCATGCAGTTCTTCTCTGAGTGGAATTACCATGAGCGACATAGTAAAATCTAAAAAATATAGTATATAAATGTAAACCAGTAAATTAAAAGTAAGCAATCTGACCTCAACAAGTGTTTCCAGATGGACAATAAAATATATCTGGGATTACTAAATCAATAAACCAAGCTCCACTTATTCCTATTGGATATTCTTGCAGTAGTTCATCAGTCTCTACAGTAGGAAAAAGTCACATTTTTAAAATGAAATATTTAGAAAAATGGTAAAACCCAAACATTTCTGGTTAAACTGAGTCTTTGGATAGATGGAGTCAGCAGCAAAGCCTAAGAAACAGCCTGATGGTCACTGCTTGGGGAAACCTATGGATGTCTCATCTGGATTAAGTTCCAACAGCAGATAAAGTTTTATTGCTTTAGATGTCCCAGAATATCCAGTCTGGCCTTTATCTGCCACTCCAGAAAGTCATGGGCCTTGAATCATTGTTAGTAACTGACGTGGAAGTCTCATAGCCTAAAGCATCTGAAAAGAAGCAGAATGTCTAAGTTTGAGGAATTGTATCACCTCCAGAGAGACAAATTTTTCTTTTTGATTATTGTCAGGAGATGTACTTATTGACTGCAGAATGTAGCAGAAAAAAACACTCTGTGACACTTTTGTTATTAATAGAAAAAAGATTGTAATCCCCCAAGGTAACTTTAAAGCATTTTTATTATAATCACAGTGCTATAGTAATTCCTATATTATAATTATATTTAATGGGCCATACTTATAGAATATCAATATAATCTAAAATGCATTATGTATGCACCCTAAACAGGCTTTCAGTACCATTATACAATGGATGGCATGATATTCTCTGTCACTAATTGTTTAAAAGGATTAATATTTTCCCATTTGTCTCCTCTGGCCACAGTATGAGCAAATTGCAACTCTTAGTATTTTTTTTTTTTAATTGAGAAATAGTTACTATTTCCTGAATTATGTATCTATGTTCTTTTTACCTATGGAAATTTTAAAACAACACTGAGAGCTCTACTTCTGAGCACCCATAATAAGACCAGGTATTGGTTTCCTTGGCAGAACTCCCTGGAAATGTATTCAGGATTTTAGAGCAATACATTTTGTGAGTTACATTAGGCTCAGCTCTCAGCCAACACCTCCCAATTACCTCTCACGGATGGTGCTTTACCTTCAAATGAACTCTCTGAAACCACTAGTAAAAAGGCAGTAGAAAGTTAAGGCATCAATTATCCAGCACTACAAAGTGCTTAAATGCAACTTTAATGCCTAGATAGATCATTTAGAACTGAAATTTAAAGCACAGTGTGCCCATTTTAAGCAAAATGTACTATAGGTTTGTAAGAAAAGGAACTACAGAAGATATTTAATGGTCAGAGATTTAGATTAGAAATAAAAGGCATATTTAATAGATAAAGAACACATTTTTGCAGCTGGAAGAGCCTTTTCCAAGGCAAATATTCTGGAAGAAACAAAAATGTCTAAAACTCCTATATATGGGTGTATATATGGCTACATATCACAAGGCTTTAGCAATAGCAAAGTATTGAAGAAGTCAGATTATTCACATGCTCAAATTCATTAGTTCTTCTGGGTACTCAGCAAACACCAAGAATTATGTGAAAAATCCTCAGAGCAAGAGAAGAGATAATGTTCTTCTGCAGCCTCAGGGAAGCAGGAGTCTTGTATCCCCTGCCCTTCTCCATTGCTATTATATTTAAGACAGCCATGAGCAATCTCTAACTGAACATTTCCCATCCTCACTGAGCAAGGCAATGCTGGGCACTGATAGTAAGATTCCCCTCCTTCAGAGGAAGACTTAAAAGACTAAATAGCCTTTTGCTCCACTGCACTGTTGTCCTCTGTTGACAGTAAAATAGCAATTATTCTTGTTGATGTGTTAAATCATATATTCTTGTGACGAAATATCTTGTGTTTATTTCTTTTTTGGAAATGCCTGAGAGCAAAGATACCTGACACAGCAGATACCTGTACTAAGTAAAAGCAATGAAAAAAAGAGACAAAAAGTAAATTTAGTATCTCCATCTGAAAATAGTTGTTTATGTGTAAAGGAACAGAAAATTCAAATGCTCTTTAATGTACCTTTGTTAAAAGCAACCACTATTGATTGAACTCTGATTCTTTTATCAGGAGTATATTAAACAGGAGTATATATAAACAGTGCACCAAAAAGAAAAAAAGTATTTTTCAGTCCAGGAAGACATCAGTACATCATCACTTTACATTTACTTCCTTTTCTTCTGTTGTACAAAATTGACTTTTGGAAAGTAATTTCTGCATTACTCAGATAGTAATCCTTTTTGGATCTTCAGAAGTACTTTTGACGCTGTCCCAATCTAAAAAATTCAGAAAAAAATATTTGTGAACACCTCTGAACAGGTTTTCCTTGTGGTTTAATTTTAGCTAAGAAAATATTTACTTAATATCTAGGCTGCACATCTCTGTTACTAAAAATGAAAAATTATATGACATACAGAAAATACTCCTAGACTCATTTTACCTATGCATCTTCTTTAACTCTGCAATACAAAGAAAGTTGTCTCTTCAGAGAGAGTTTTGTAATTTAGCATTCAAATTACTGAAATAAAGGTTCTCTTGTCAGCTTCAGAAATTCGCTAACAAATTCTGTTTTTTCGTAATGCCCAGAAAATCACAGTAATGCAACACCAACCCATGAAAAGGCTGGGTGAAAGATTGAAACTTTAAGAAATCAATGGAACATGATTTGACTTCTATCCCTTTAATGGCACATTTACAATATTTTCAGCCCACCCTCATGCTTTATCCTGTCTCTAGAGGATAAGACTCCAGGCACCAAGCAATATACTCCACTTTCAAACCTCCTTTACTTAGTAGACTTTAATATGAGCAGATGCAACTGGTGCATTCAAAAAGACTTAGCAAAGCAAAATATGATTAAGCTTCATTAATGTAACAATAGTATCTTTTACGTATGAATTCTCGGACTACATTGTCAAATCCTTGCAGGTAGTTTCTATTTAGTGAGCTTGCTACTTACAAGAGATTTAGCAGGAAACTGTAAAAGAATCCCTCACAATAAGATACTTACTGTCATTTGAAAGATGGTTTTTGCAAGTTTTCAGAAAAGAAGTACACACTTATTTGTATATGAAAGAATGGAAACTGCACGTGAATTTGGCCCTGAGTATAGCACAGGTGCAGGCCAATATTAACTAGACAATCATACCATGTAAAAGCAAGATGATTATTCTTTTATCTATTTCTATTTCTATTTATATTTCTGTTTCTGTTTCTGTTTCTGTTTCTTTCTATTTATATTTCTATTTTGGGAATTCTTAAAGAAAAGTGATTTGCGGTATGAAATACAGTATCTTACATGAGTTATAAGAATTCCACAGTATTATGTTTGTATGTGTACATTTGAGTAAATTCTAGATATTTTTTGAAATTTCTCCTAAAAAAGTATACTCTGGAGAAGACCAAGAACAGAAGATTGCTGTTTGACCAGAAATGTAGCTGTATTTCCAGTGCACTCCAAATGCTGTTTGTTTAGCTTTGATTTATTCACTGTAAATGGCTTTCATCAGAATTGAAGTAGCAATGAAAACAGAAATCAGGATTCATGATTTCATTGGTCAGAGGAAAAGATTCATCCCTCAACATGACATTAAAATTAGGTTCTACTGTTAGTTGACCAATAAATGTTATTTTGTAAGGTGTAGATGCTTTGGTGATATCAGAATTGATGACTTAGTTTCTCACATACTCACTTTTTTATCTTGCTACATTGGTGGTCACTATTTCAGATATTCTTGGACAGTACTATACCATTGTATTTAATATCACAAGGATTTTTACAAAATCAAAAGAAACCGTCCATGAATTGACCAAAAAAAACCCCCATAAAAATATATTATTTCATATCCAAACACATTCAGTTTCCGAATATATACATCAGAAATAAATTATTTAATAAACAACATAAATTTAGAACAACAATATAGAAAAACAGAAACTAAGCTTTTTCTTTTTTTTGTTTAAAGTGCTAAATATCATTAAGTCAATGAAGACTTTGTGGACAAGGTTATAGAAAAATGGAGATAAAAATAGTGGAATACCACACTAAGAAGCATGAGATCAGAGGACTGATTTTTATAAATGGCTCTTTATATTTTTTTTCACACAAGAGGTTACTAGGGAAGGCACTTATGTACCAAGAAGTAATGTACAGTTTTAAGTGTTTAGTCTTTTCAAAAAAGGTGGAACTATGAACTGAAAGTAGTAATAAATGTCCATCATTTTTGAGGGGGAAATAGGAAACTAATTTCATGTTAGGAACTACATGCTTAAATTGCCCAAGATTTATGTCACTAGTTTTAATTTACTCACAGACTTATCTTAGGAAAAGTTGAACTTCCTCTTTGGGTCAAGTTGTCTCTTTCTCCAAAGAGATCAAAAAATCTGGGAACAGTTAGTTCAAACATTGGAAATCAGACAGTATCTATATTTATTTGAATTCACTCCCTGCTATCTGCATGAGACATACACGCAATACAATACCTTTCCCAACAAACTTATATCAATGTCATATTTGTGTAAAAAAAAATGTAATAAGGAGATTGCTCATTAATAGCTTTTAGGAAGCTGGAATATAGTGAGCAGATTGAAATCCAGAAATGCAGAAGGATTCCCATGGCAAGTATTTAAAATAAGGCAAAATGAATCCAAGCACTAACATGCAGGCAGTTCGATGTGTGTACTAGGCCATTGTTTGCTCTTATTTCTTTACCCAGTATAACAGCTGCCAAACTAAGAGCCACAGCAGACAAGCTGCTTCACCGTGCATCACAGCTCACCTTTCAAGCTCTGCTTAAAATAACTCATTTTCAAACACCGACATTCTACTAAATGCTGATGCTTTGACAGTCCTTCCAATGTGTGAAACAACCTAGTTGACGGCAAACTAGCAATACCCAAACTCGCTGAGCTGTCTCTGCCTCTCTGGCAAGAATACCAATATGGAGTTATATCCTGGTGTGTTATGGGAGTGCAGACAAGGCATCTTGCTCAGTACCCTGCACTGCAGGATGATGCCAGAGTCGTACCTGTCTCTTCTCTATGAAACAGAGGACTTGACAGCAGGAAATGAGTGGTTCTGTCAGAATGAGGTGAAACATACCCTAAATAGAACATGCATCCAATTCACCTGTTCCTGGATGAAAGTCAATTCTCTTTTATATTTTCTTTCATTTGATGTCTTCCTTCCAAAAATTTGTGAAACCTTTCAGATGTATGGACAGAGCAAGAGAGGTTGGCCTACACTGCTAAGCTACACTTACATGAAGCCTCATCTGAGTACTGGAAACAATAGAATGATTCAAACCAAGAGGGATTCCCATTTTCTTGGGCAAATAGAAGTGCACTACTTGTCAGGCTATGATTTGCTCCTTTCTATCCAATTCTATACTTGGCTTTCCCTTATAATAAATTTCCCACCAACTACAGTTTCTTTTCTTTCTAACAAAAGGAGGCAATACCAAATTCCCTTCAGTCACTTACAGAGAAATAAAATATATACATAAAAACTGCTCTGTATATCTGGCGTAATTTTCTCACAAGAAAGTGTTATTTTTGCTTCTCTTTGTGCTAGCTAATAATTTTGACCATATTCTATGGAGTACTCACATTGCTCTTCCATTAGATTCTGTGTGCTTTGCATAGAAAGACAGTAACTTTTTCGTCTGTTAGACATGGGAAAAGTGAGACACAGAGAGGAATGGCTTGACCAGTGTTATTCAGCTTACTCACCTCCTTGACAGTGCAGGCAGAAGTGTTGTATTTCTTATCATAATGGATGCACTTGCTTAAGAAAACAGCTTCACCTCCTGTAATCCCATAGCAAAATTGCTAGTAGAAAAAAAAAAAGTAAAATATCAAATTGTGGAGTTCTTTTAAATATAGCAGTATTGAATTTACTCTATTGATAACACATAACTATGAATCAAAGTTCTCACAGAAAACCAGCTTTTTTTTTCAGTTACTACCACAACATTATAATTAAAAAAATAATTAGCAGTTAAATTAACAGAGGCAAAAAAACTATTAAGCCAATAAAGTATTTGTTCCTTAAATTACAATAACATTTGTGCAGTCTTATCTTCAGCTCTGCAAACGTTTTTGTTGGGCATTTTTTGAAGATTAGTGTAAGCATCTTTGTAAAGTGTCATTCAAATGGAGATGAATGTGGATGGCTAATGAGCAAA
Organism: Dicrurus megarhynchus; assembly: GCA_013399195.1. Classification (NCBI taxonomy): domain Eukaryota; kingdom Metazoa; phylum Chordata; class Aves; order Passeriformes; family Dicruridae; genus Dicrurus; species Dicrurus megarhynchus. The sequence continues at coordinate 74,937 of VXAD01012328.1, forward strand.
GCAGTAGCAGTAGAGTTCTGTTTTCAAAAGCTGAAGCTCTTGAATATGTTTGAAGAATGCCTGCTTTATTTTTCCAAATTAAAAACAGAACAGAACAAAACAAAACAAAATCTGAAGAAAGAGAGCTGAGCTATGATCGATTTTCCTAGTTTAAAGGGAATTTCAATTTGAATTGAACACTGTTTCATAATAGCTTACAAGTAATAATTCTTCCAATTGTTTAACTGTAGAAATGGAAATTGGAGATTAAAAGTTCATAGAAGAAAGGCTCTGTAGGATCTTTTGTTAGGCATATTCCCATAGGTGTCATACCCTTTCTATAAGATTGTTCACAGAAGCTAAATCAGTTTGAAATATATAGAAAGCATTTGATCAGAGAAGTTAGTTGACAATAAGTCATCAGGGCTGCACAGCATGTCCCTGAGATATCTGGCAACCATCAAATATAAAACTGCAGAACTGCTGACCATTGTGTGTGCAACCTATCTTTAAAAACTACCGTGAGACATCAATAATTTCAGCATCACTATCACCACTCTGACAAAAGGAGTGTCCAATGCAATCTCCAGTTCTATGAATGAGTCTAGGCTTTTTCAAATAAACTTCAGCATGAATAAACACAAATTAATACAATTGGGAAAACCATAACTAAAAATTGCTTCAAAATAGCCATGTGTTTATGAAAACAGATCTGATAGCTGCAACTGAGGAAAGAGATTTTGGACCCCCAGCAGAGTCAGTACTCTGAAATCAGTATGCAGTGGCAGAAAACAAAGTCAACAAAATAATGGGCATAATCAGGTTATATTATTTATGCCAGGTTCTTGTTTACTGTCTAAAGAATAATCATGTTTTTTGTCTTGTAGTTCCCATTAAAAAACCTGCTTCATTAAATATCCAACAAAAATTCTGCTCTTATTCTGGCATGAAATGTTCAGATGCAAGGGATTACTGTTCTTGCTACAGAGTGGACTTTTTTCAAGTGAATCACCTGGAAATTCTATCTTTTTCCACAGATTATGAAGCAACTTTTCCAGAAAGCCTTTCTCAGGTTGATCTTTTAAATTTGCCTGACTTGTGTGACTAAAATTCACCTGCAGTTATAACCTGACAGCAGCTATTTCAGGTAAAAAAATGATCATGTGGTGGGTTGACCTTGGCTGGAGGCCAGGTGCCCACCAAAGTCACTCTATTACTCCTCCCCTCAGCTGGACAGGGGAGATAAAAGATAAGAAATGGCTTTCAAGTTGATACAAGGATAAGGAGAAATCACTCAACAATTGCTGTCATGGGCAAACCAATCAAATCAGAGTAGGGTAATGAGAAATAAAATCAAATCTTAAAAACAACTTCCCCCATGCTTCACTTCTTCCTGGGTTTAATTCTAGTCCTGATTTCTCTACCTCCTCTCCCCAGCAGCAGCAAAGGGACCAGGAATGGAGGCAGCAGTCAGCCTCTGCTGCTGCTTCCTCCTCAGGGAAAGGTTTCTTCATATTCTTCCCCTGTTCCAGTGTGGGGTACTATCCACGGGAAACAGTCGTCCATGAACCACTCCAAAGTGAGTCTTTCACTTCTCAAGCTGTTCAAGAGTTTGTCCCTTCCACAGGGTGCAGTCCTTCAGGAACAGACTACTCCAGTATAGGTCCCTCTTAGGGTCATAAGTCTCACCAGCAAACCTGCTGAAGTGTGGGGTGCTCTCTCCACAAATCAGTCCTACTCAGCAGCCTGCTTCAGAGTGAGGTCCTCCAAGGCTGCCGGTGGACTTCTGTTCCACCATGGCCTTGCATGGGCTGGAGGGGCACAGCTGCCTCATCATAGTCTGCATCACAGGCTGCAGGGAAATCTCTGCTCTGTTGCCTGAAGGATCTCCTTGGTGCCTGCAGAGTTGCTGCAGATGTGTTTCACATATTCTCACTCCTCTTTCCAGCTGCATGTGCTGTTGCACAGCAAATTTTTCCCCTTCTCAAATAGCTTAATCCAGGGTCACTACCACCATCACTAATGGATTCCCCCTTGGTTAGCAGTGGGTCCATCCTGGAGCCAGGTGGCATTGGCTCTGTCAGACATAGGGGAAGCTGCTGGCATCTTCTCACAGAAACCACTCCTGTGGTCCCTCCACTACCAAAACCTTGCCACATAAACCCGATATAGGTCTATTCTCGCAGCTATCTTACTGAAAACAGTGAAGGGATCTGCTTTTCCACTTTGTTAGAAATGAAATCAGAAATGAACTGAATAAGGCACAAGGCCAACTTTTAAGTATGCCAGTTTAGTTCCAGCTTTGAAGTGGATCAAGTCAAAGTTAGAAGCAGAGCAATTTAAGGAATTAACGGAGATGATAATGACTTATAGAAAAATTTTATGAGAGAAATAGGAAAGAAATTATTATACCAAAAGATTAAATAAAGAGAAGGATTGCATAACATAGGAGGATTGTACAATATTTAGAATACTGCTGAATTGCCTCAAGATTAGAGTGCTAGAGAGCTAACTCACATTGAAACTGCTAAAATTCAGCTTTTTCAGCTTCCATTTCACAGTCCCAGAACAGTCAGTCCAAAAGGATAGGCAAGAATTTTTATCCCAGGATATGTAGGAAAAGATTACAACCCTTTTTATCTTCCTTGTTCTGAAGTTAAGTTTAAGATTTGGTAACAGCAGTTGAAGTTATGACAGAGGTGGCTCACCATGCATAGGGTGGAAGACAAGCAAGAATATCAATCTCAGTGAAAAAGACTAGTTCCTAGAAGAAACTGGTGCTACATTGAAGCATTTAGGTTTGTGGGACATGAGGTCTTTCTTGTATTTGGTAACCTCAGTGAAAGCACAGAATTTTTTTCAGTTATAAGACAAGTTGGATAGTATTCATTCCAGATTGCTGGAATGTGATGAAATATTTTTTACTGATAAAATATGTATTCAGTGTATTTTACACGAGTAGTAGATTGTTGTCTTGTTCATCAATACAATAACAAAATCCAGGTTTGGCATTTAAATCCTTCCCTCCATCTTATTTTCTTTGTTTACACTTTTTCTCTAGGTCTCCAAACTCTTGTCAAAACCATGAAATTATATGCCTGTCTTATATTGTCTATGCTCACTATATTAATTATTGTGACATAATTATTTATGGTATGGACATGCACATCCTATTGATTATTTTTGTGTGTAGATGCATTTTTTCAGGAAGAATGTTTCATACAAAAGCAGTAGTTGAAGTACTCTTTGTTTTCTGAAACATAATTGGAGAGTTTGAATAGTCCCTAGTCTGAATCGGACTTTTTTTTCTTTTCATAAGATTGATAGCAACTAATGAAAATGTAGGGGTTTTGAAGGGTTTGCCATTCTGTAGCATTTTTCCGGTGGCAATACTGGAGGCTGAAAAGAAACTAAAAGATACTTATTTTAGAATATTTTTAAGGGGAAAAATTGTTATAAATTTGAAGTAATACCTTTTTTTATTTTCTTATTCAAATATATTTTTAAATGTTGATTCTAGAGACACTGTAAATATTTATTCATTTTCCCTAGTAAATCTTGGTGTAAACCCTTAGATTATTTAGGGATTACTGTTGAAAAGACATTAGTATTCATTTGTGTCATACTCAGGAACCACATGCAATGCATTTCCCTTGTACTTGACCCCACAAGCATCTATCCTAAGAAACCAAATGTTTTCCGAAATGTATATTATTCTGGATCATAAATCACCTTTTAAGTTTTTAAGTACATAGATTTTAAGGCCATTAGTAATCTGTTGATTATCTCACCTTTTCTTTAGGAATATAAAGTAAAATGGAGTATAAAATGATAAACCTGTCCAGAACTCTAATTCCTTCTTGCTACTTTTGCTTTATCCATTCTTATGGGGATGCTCTCTGGACTACAGCCTATTTAAAAGAAAAATTTTACTGAATCAGGACTTGATGTTATGTGGCTGTCTTCTTAAAATATCTTTAACTTAATTTTTATTTCTAATTCTCCAATACAGAAAATATGACTCTGTTAATTATAACTTTATAATAATTAAATTCTATGTTATTCAGCATGGCTGAAGTGTATATTTGATGGTCTACACTCAATGAACTGAAATGTGAGGAGATAGAAAAAAGGCAAGCCAATTCATGAAAAGCATGGAGGAAATATTGATATAGTGTGTAAAAATCCCTTGGATTTTAAAGGACTGAGATCACTGTAGATGTTTACAAAGTTCTTCCTTCACCATTAAGGGTAGCATAAAAAGAAAATTGGATGTTGCTTAAAATTCTGTGACAATGAAAGTTGGAATTACTGGCATAGGAAAGGTCAGTCGATTTTTTCTGACTCATGAAGCAGAGACTGGGAATAACAGCCTTGTATTAATTTTGATTTTATGTGTTATATAAAGGAATGCCAAAGGAGGGGTGTACTGCCAGTACAGATATATAGTTAGAGCTGGTTATTATATTGTCAATTTTCAATTTGTTTCCATAAATTCTGCTAGAAGCAGCAAGAACTTCATTCAAATGAATGAGATATTTTGTGTAATTGGATGTAATATCAGCTCTACCTTGCCATACCTCTGTAACAAAGTTAAAGAAAACGGAATGAAATGGCTACAGAAATTTGTATTTTCTTGTTCTCCCACTGCTGGGACTGCTCAGCAAGAAAAAAAAAGTGAGGATTTCAGACCCATTTTCTCATTAGCCTACTGAGAAACAGATGTGAAAGGATTCATTTTGCTAATTTTTCAGCCAGCAGTGGTTGTTTCAATTCTACTAACAGGCAGAGAGCTACCAATGAAAAAAATTTATAGCTATATATCAGATCTGTTGTCTAGAAGGTTATTGGAGGCTGGGGTGATCAGCAATATACTTTCACAGGCAACTGATGGAGTAAGTAATTTGGGGGTTATGTTATTGCAGTCAATTCAACTCAAAATAAGAAGAATCAAATGAAAAAGAATAACTTGTTTCCATCAGATAGCCTTTTAAAAAACACAAAAACCTCAGAGATAATAGATAGTGTCCTGTGCTAATTAATGATGCTACTCAAATATCGGTCATGAAAGAACAAAATGAAAACATATTCACAAAAAGTAAGTAATTTCAATAGAGATCTAAGTATCTTTGTATTTATTTATTTGTGAAGACCATAAAAAATATTTAGGAAATTGTTTCCTGTTCTTCTGTTTCAAATCTACACTAATTTCTATTGGAGTCATGTTTAAACATCTAAATCCAGAAAAAGAGTCTGTATTGAAGTGTATAATGATATCCTAAATTTTAAGGTCTGACAAATGTTTTCAGGAGATATCTACATGTTTGGACATATTTTTAAAAGGAAGTGAACACACACAGTTTTAAGAAACTTCAGGATATGACTGTCTCTCCAGATAGGGAGATAAGCTGGAGTCAGTGGTGCATCTTGTCAGGTTCATAATCTCCAGGTTTTGTTGTGCTCAGTTAAAGACTTAAGGGGAAAGAGGAAAGAAAGAATCTTGATTCATGTCTGCGTCTCACCAAGGCATGTATGCAGACCAGACCAGAGAGCCTGAAGCTATTCCAAGAGGGTAGTGGGGAAGTATCTGGTGTTTTATAATCTCCAAAGATCAAGATGATTCTTTGTTCATTTTCAAATTACTATATTTCTTTGTTAAAATTTTGGAGTCACAAATAAATCTGAAAACAGATTGTTCTGCTACAAAATTAGGTACAGCAATGAGCCTTTTCATAACTTGAAAATACAGAAGGGTCAGAATAGTAACATGCTGCAATTATTTAAGGTGGTTCTTCAAATAATTTTATTGACATTTAATCCACTTCTAGAACTGCTTTTACATACTCTACTAGCATTAAAAACATAATGACAAAACCTGTACCTGTTGAAGACACATTCACAATTTGCTCATCTATTAAATGAAATAAAAATACATATTACAAAGGAAAAAACTAAAATTTAACAATCAAAAAAATAAAAACTAATAGCAACATCCTCAACCTGGCTACACTGAAGATTTGATGAAGCATCTTGCAAGTCAACAAGTTCAGATTCCAGTAGGCCAGCTAATTAAATGCACTGTAAAATTAAGGACCTGATATTTAGGAAAGGTGAACTGTATCATACTAAATGCACTGAAGAACACTGTAATACACTTTGGGTAATTGATTCAGAGCATTTAATTTTAGGTAACCAACTACAGAGCCATAAAACAACCAGATCTTTAATAACAAATCTGGAGAACCTATTCAATGAATAAATAATTTACATCTAAATTTTACTTGTGGAATTTAAAAATCTTTCAAAAGAAAAAGAGGAGCCCAAGTTATGCAGTTCGCTTGAAGGTATTTCTTTTTCTTCTAGCTAAAAAATTTTTTTTGGTGCTACAGAGATTAGACCAGTGATTTCTTACCAGTTCTAAATTTTCTAATTTGTACCTAAGATAAAATGTTTAAACTTAATATTTGCAAATAAATTCCTCTCTAAATATATTTAAGGCCACATCCACAAGTGATGTTAAACAATGTGACTGTAAAAATCAATAGAGGAATACAAGCCTGGTTCTCAGCATCATGCACAAAATTCTGAATTCACTGTTGTCTGAATTAAATACAGAGTTTCGTTTTAACTGTCCCTTTCATGGGTTTCATGACATTTTTTTCAAATTTTTTGTAGGTTTCCATTTGCTTCTAATCTTAATTGATTTTCTGATTGCTCTTTGTAGCTGTAGTTGTTCTAATTAAATGCTTAGCCAAGTAATCATGATGATCTAATTAAGATGTTCTAGTTAATCTCTATTTGTAGTAGTTGTTTTCTTTATAAAATTGCTTTATGTAAGGAAGCCTTAATTGTTTGTTTGGTATTGTGGACACTAATCTCTACTTCCTCCAATTTAATCTTCCTCCCATACAGTTTTTCCCTTTGATTTAGGATCTCAAAGTACTGAAATAAGTTAGATGTTCTGTTCCCTGCTCTTCAAAGACCTGCTAGTGTGTTCTTACAGAAAAATGCCCTCTCTGTTATGACAGCAGGTTTCCTGGGGTTTTGTGACTGGAGCTTTGGAGAAAATTTAGCAAAGATTCCGTGTTTAATTTTATTTTAAGTGTATGTACAGAAAGCTGCAAAATTTCTTAGGTCTAACCTCTTAGGCTGAGGTCACTTGGTCTGTTCAGCCTGGAGCAGAGCAGACTGAGGGGAGACCTCATAGCTGTCTACAGCTTTCTCATGAGGGGAAGAGGAGGGGCAGGCACTGATCTGTTTTCTGTTGTGCCCAGTGACAGAACCCAAGGGAATGGCACGAAGCTGAGTCAGGAGAGGTTTAGGTTGGATATTAGTAAAAGAGTCTTCATCCGGAGGGTGGTTGTACACTAGAAAAGGCTTCTCAGGAAAGTGGTCACAGCACCAAATCTGACAGGGTTCAAGAAGTGTTTGGAAAATGTTCTCAGGCATATGGTATGATTTTTGGATTCATATCATGAAGGGACAGGAGCTGGATTTGATGATCCTTGTGTGTTCCAGGATATTCTGTGATTTTATGATTAATTCATAAAACAGAGCACTACTTTTGCCAAACAGTGTAATGTTACTGCAGTGTGATAGAGTGGGTGGCCAGGACTGGGACAAGCACAGTGTTGTATAAACATGAGTTAGCTCTTTTGCTGTGTTTTGATCTGAACTAGCTGGTCCACCAAGACTGCAAGCATCACCTTCAGGAGGACAGGTTACTGAAACTACACTTGGCTTCAAAACTAGGCTTTTCTCCACCTTAGAAGTCTTTAAAACTGTCCTCCAGCTCCTCCCAAAGTCATTTGTCACGTATCAGGAGACCAAAAGGCATGACTTAAAACTGCTGTTACTGAGGTTTTCACCCAAATCATAACTGAGTCCCAAAACTCTCACAGACACAAACTAAGTCCACTTGAACTGTTTTGTAATAGGTGTTTTAGGGCTTGGGAGTCCCAACTGTAAATGTTATGCATTACCAAGGTAGTCAACCTACTTTAAGATTAATTCCAGGTACTTTGTACCTTTCAGCCTGAAGACTGTGGATCTTTTCTTGGGCAGAGTAATTTAGCAGCATGGATCTAGACTCATTTATGCACTTCCCCACAGGAACTACTTTTATACCATTTCTTGACACAGAAAAACCTTTTGCATTTTAAGGGTAGAGACTTTCTGTCAGAGAAATGCTGGAAGCCACAGTGAATTAGAAAGGATATGTGTTACCTGCAGCAAACTGGATTCACATAATATTATTGGAAGTATTGCCACATTATTTTGTAATTTCTTCTGACAGCATAAGTATCAATCCACACACACAAAAAAATCTTTAAAGACTTTCATTGGATCAGATACTTCTGTGTGCCATATGCATCATTATGCATCTGTAATGATGGTTTCCCTGTGGTAAACTGAGAAAAATGATACAAAAAGAAGTATAACTTACTTCTGAAATCTATCATTCATTACCCTACTTGTATTTTTTTTCCATGGATTATGAAAACTGAACATTAGTATAGGATTATATTCCCCTTCCTAATTTACCCATACATGAGCTCTTTTACTAACATTATTTGGTCTTAAAACAATAAGGAAAATTAATGTTTATGTCATAAAATATAATGGCTAGAATTCTCAGTTTATTAGCTTCACACACTATCTGCATCCTCCTGTTTTCTGAGAAATGAAGAAATAAGATAAAATTCTGTTCATTTTACATTCAGAAAAGCCATTTTAAAAAATTGTAGAGGGAAATAAATGTGCCTACTCAGGTGCCCCCACCTTAATCCCCGCAAAATGTTCTATATGGGGACTGGTCTTTCAGAGGTGCTGAGCCATAACTGTCGTTTCTATCAGGATGGCTCAGACACCAAGAGGCAAATGGAGTATATGGTGAAGAAGTCATGACTCAGGCGCTGAACCTGAGATTCCTGAGAAGTCTTAAAATGTGTGATCCATGTTCCATAAGGCTGGAAGTTAAGGAACAGGACCTATGGGAGACATGATCTTTTTAAAGAACCAGATGGAGTTAGATGGATCAGTGTAGTGCTTTTAAAATATCCCTAGGTTTCTAAGTTCAGGAAACTGAACAATACTTTATAATATTTCAAACAGTGCTAAAAACCAGTCTAAGTGTAGGCAACTGAGTTAAGCCTAGGAAAATTTGAAAACCTCCTCTGCTGAATAAATGAAGGGACTTGTTTCACCTTCTTGACCTTCAACACATACAAATTTGAAATACTTTTGGATACCTGGACTCTTTTTCATGTGCCATTTACACAATAATTTAAATCCATTAGATATTCCTCTTTTTCCTTATAATACTGCAGTGTATTGTGTTGTATAATATAAAGACTTTATATAAAGCCTTAAAGAAAGCTGATATGGCTGAGATAATTTCAATGCAGTAAGAGCAGCAGTACACTTGCTTTAAACTCATACCACAAAATGCATGTGTGTAAACCACGAACTTATGTTCTCATGTCTACTGAAAGCCCAGTGAAAAACAATGTAGAAGTAATATAAAAATGAAAAAAAAGTAGGAGGCAATATTCCTCAGGTCAAAAAAGCACAGTATCACATGGTGGTTTTTTACTAGATAGACCAGATTGCCTTCACATTCACGTAAAGTGATTCTGATGAGCTTTCTCATCTGAAGCCCTGTGCAGTGGGAAAGATCTATTGATTGTCTTAACTTCATGTTTTGCAAAAAGTTTTACACACACTTCCTGTATTATTAAATGCATGGTCTGTTTCTGCAGGCTTTCCTTTAAAATCTCTATTTTTAGATATTAACAATTCAAGAGGAGCATGATTTTCATCAGCATAAAATTATGCACAGTATTCATTTTTGCTTCATCTTAAATAGATGTTATACTGAAATTATCTTAAATTCAGAAGCTATGTCTTGAATTTAATCTTCTAGACTTACAAAAATGAGGTTTAAATATGATTATGAAACAATGAAACATGGGGAGCATTAATTTAACATATATGCTATCAGATTGAAAAGTTGTTTCCATAAATCTCTTCTGTCTGAGCAAAAAAAAAAAAAAGGTAGAACTTTATGATATATCTGACTATCATTTTAATTATGTTAGTGTCAGCCTTCATATGGTGTTAATAAACACTTGTATTTATATAGCACATTTATAGGAATTCATTTATTCACTAATATTTAGCTCTCGATACAACGTCAAATCTCTCTGCTATACAGAATATACAATAAATGGGGTAAGAGAGGAAAAGTACCATATGAAATTACTGCAGGAATTCTACATTTGTGTGGAATCATGTCATCATTTATGCAGTAAATTTCCCAAAACTTTCCCATGGTCTCTAGCTGGGCTTTAACTGATTGGTATGTAAGACTGATACACTGAAAGAAACCAGGTCAAAAGTATCCCAGTCACTGTATGGTATGAAATAACCCCTTGGCCAGTTGGAGTCGGCTTTCCTAGCCATGTCTCCTCCTAACTTCCTGCTCACCCCCAGGCCGCACGATGAGGTAACAGAGTGGGATGAAGAGAAAGTCTGTTCAGCAATAGCCAAAACACAACTCCATACATGTTACTCTGAAGAATGTTAACTACATCCCACCCAGACCCAGTACACTCATGATGAATTAAAACTAGAGGAAGTAATAAACATGAATTACATAAGACAGTTGGCTATGTGTGCTGGTTTTGGTTGGGACGGAGTTAATTTTCTTCATAGTAGCTGTTGTATGGCTGTGTTTTGGATTTGTGCTGGAAACTGTGTTGGTTAACAGAGGAATATTTTTTGTTACTGCTGAGCAGTTCTTAAGCAAAGCCAAAGCCTTTTCTGCCTCTTACCCCACATCACCAGCAAGGAAGCTGGGGGTGCACAAGAAGCTGGGAGGGGACACAGCCAGGACAGACAGACACAGCCCAACTGTTCAAAGGGATATTCAAGACGTTATGGCATCATACAAAGCTGAGGGGAGAAGGAGGAAGTGGGAGTGGAGTGTTGGCATTTTTTCTTCCCAAGCCACCATTCCACATGAAGAAGCTCTGCTTTTCTGGGGATAGCTGCCTGCCCATGCGAAATGGTGAATGATATGATTGTTTTGCTGTCCTTGTATGCATGGCTTTTGCTTTATCTATTAAACTGTCTTTATCTCAACCCACAAATTTTCTCACTTTTACTCTTCTGATTCTCTCGCACATGTTGAGAGTGTTGAAGAAGTAGTTATGGGGTGCTTAGTTGCTTGCTGGGATTAAACTGTGGCAGTCCTTTTTGGCATCCAGCTTGAAGGGCTCAAGATAACAGCAGGTTTTATTGGAATGGGCTTGGCTGTCGTTGCTGTTTAGTTATTGATTGCCAGGCTCCCGTGCTTGTCACGGAACTTTCATGGCTTACTGTATATTAGAGCCTAGCGCCCATTAGTGGCCGCTTTTTGCTTTTGCTGCTCGCTGTGCTGCTGTGCTGCTGATAGCCCTAATTTGTTGTGCCTGGGAACAGCATGGGGATAACATATAGTGGGGATGCACCTGGACTGGCAAATGACCAGGGCCTTGTTGGTGTTTCTGAACACACTGGAACTCCATTGTCAGCTGAAGTCAAAGGAAGTCTGACCTACAGATAACTCCACATGAGATCGGGACACCGTGAAGAGTCTGTGGCCATGAATATGTCCACACCAGAGCAGGTGCATCTTGAAGTGGCTGTGCCTGTGGTTACATTTGTGCTGCAGCTGGTGAATTTAAACAATTTTTTTATCATCTTGTCTGTCCTATATGACCAGAACATAGAATCACAGAATTTCTGATTATTTGAGCTGGAAAATACCCTTAAGATTATCAAGTCCAAGCACTAACCCAGCATGTGAAGTCTATTACTGGACCATATCCCTAAGGGCCACATCCATATGTCTTTTAAATAACTCCAGGGTCAGTGACAAAACCACTTAGCTGGACAGCCTATCCCTATGTCTTACAACCCTTTTGGAGAAGAAATTTTTCTTTATATTCAATCTAAACCTTCCCTGACACAACTTGAGGCCATTTCCTCTTGTCCTATAACCACGTTCATAGGTAGAGGGTAGAGTAGGCATCGCTTTTTCTTCAGTTTTAGCAAGACTTTAGACACTGTTCCACAATGTCCTGGTTTTAAAGTTAGTACATTACGGACTGGGTGGGTGAACAACCAGATGAAGAATAAGCTGTTCGGATGATCTGGCTCAGAAGTCTATGGTTAATAGATTGTTCTCCATACCATTCAATCAGAGTAGTAATGGGTTTGCATACCTGTCTGGACCGACAGGCTGGAGAAAGGAGCTAATGGCAAACTAATGAAATACTAAAGGACAGATGCTGCATCTTACCCTGGGAAGGAAGATTCTGGCTTTCTTACAGGTTGTGGGTCTGAGGAAAACTGCTGGGTCCTTGGGACAGAGTGCTGAAAATGAACAAATAGTGTATCTTGTCAGCAGATATGGTCAACAGCATCAGGGGCTATGATAACCAGATAATAGCCAATAAATAAGGGAAGTGATGATCGTCCTCTACTCAGCAATCATTAGACCACATCTCTTGGCATTGGGTCTGCTGAATACAAAAAAATATCATAAATAAGCTGGAACAAGTAGAGCAGAGGACTACCAGTATGATCAGGGCTGGAGCACTTGTCCAGAGGTTGACAAACAGGGGCTCATTCAGCCTGGAAAAAAGCTTCAAGGGGACCTAATAGCAGCTTCTCAGTAACTACAGGAGATAGGTGAGGTGATAGAGGAGATTGATCAAGGCTCTCCATAGCCATGCATGGTGGGAGGATTAGAGGCAACAGGCACAAGTTCAAACAAGAGACAGACTAGGTACAAGAAGAAACTTTTTTCCTAAAAGGACAGAAAGGCAATGGATGACATAGATCTCAAAGATTGTGCAGTCTCCAGCTTTGGAGATTTTCTAAACCTGACTGGACTAAGTCAGTTGGACCTCACAGGTAAACAGAGCAGAAGGCTGGGCTAGATCTCTCCCAAACCTAATTATCTTATTATCCTGTAAAATACTTCTATTTTCTCATTTAGGCACAGCTCTTAATAGTGCTTCTCTGGAGACTTTTAATAGCATCCAGAGGAAATGTTTATATATATATAATTACTAGTAATTTTCTACCTCTCCTGAGAGAGAAAAACTGTAAAAATATTATTGAGAGACAGAAGCTGTTATATCTTTTTATTGAGTAGACATTATTACAATGAACATCATTATTCCTCTTCAACTGAATTACTTGCTAAATAGGTGACCTTTGGGAATATCTGAGGGGGTTTTTTTACAATATTTGATGAAATGTTTGTATATTTTTACTTGTAGTAGTCCAAAACCATGCCAAACTGATAAAGAAGTCATAACATTTCCGAAGTATGATTTTATACCATTATTTCTCTGTAAATTTCTGCGCTGTGTTGTGAGTCATTCTTTTAGGGGAAATTGAAGTGAATTTGAGGATTCAAATTTTTTCAGTCTAAATGACTATTTAGTATCTATGTTTCAGATAACTCACCTTTAATATTACCGGCCTAATACGAGTAGTTGTAATCTTGTTACAAAGATTTATATTACAGGTGTCTAAAATTAGCTGAGATTATCAAAATATAAATATGAATGTTTTCTGGTTTTGAAATTTTAGTAGCACTGGAATGCACACAACTCAGTGGCAAAATGCAGAAAGACTTTAGGATGAATTTCAGAGTTCCTATTTCCGTTAAAAGGTTGCATAGCTTTTGTTGTCATCTGATCTTTGGAAAGAAAGGAATTGAGGGGTTTGAGTAAACTTAAAAATATGTGTAGGTAGACACATTTGAAAAGGCAACCTAAAAGATAACCTTTACTTACCTCTGACAAAAATAGTTTTCTAATTTTCCTCATGAGAACTTTTTTATGCTATCTACAGCAATCCTTAAGTTAGAACTAAGCTGGGAGAATCGTTTCCCTTAATGTGCAGTATCCAGTACAATGATGCTTTCATGGAATCCCAGAGTCAGCTAGGTTTAGAGAGACCTATGAGACCATCAAGTCCAACCTATGAACTAACACCACCTTGTCAACTAGACCATGGCACTAAGTGCCACATCCACTTTTTTCTTAAACACCTCCAGGGATGGTAACTCTACCACCTCCCTGGGCACCCCATTCCAATGGCCAATCACCCTTTCTGTGAAGAATATCTTCTTAATGTCCAACCTAAACCTCCCCTGGTGCAGCTTAAAACTGTGTCCTCTTGTCTGTCACTGGTTATCTGGGAGAAGAGACCAATCCCCACGTGGCTACAGCCTCCTTTTCAGTGGTTGTAGAGTGATAATGTTCCCCCTGAGCCTCCTTCTCTCCAGGCTAAATACCCCCAGCTCCCTCAGCTGCTCCTGATAAGATTTGTGCTCCAGACCCTTTACCAGCCTTGTCGCCCTTCTCTGGACAGGTTCCAGCACTTGAATGTCCTTCCAAAATTTAAGGGCCCAGAACTGGAGCCCCAGAACTGCACTAGAGGTGCAGCCTCACCCCCACCCTTGCCAAGTACAGGGGGACAATCACTGCCCTGGTCCTGCTGGCCACACTACTGCTGACACAGGCCAGGATGCCACTGGCCTTCTCAGCCACGTGGGCACACTGCTGGGTCATGTTCAGCCTGCTGTCAGTCAGTACCCCCAGGTCCCCTTCTGACTGGCACTGAATGAGTTTGTTGTTTTGTGGCATGTGACAATTTATAGCACATGTATCTACTAATAATACCTAGGATAATTATTTATTGTCACTTAATCACAGATAATCTGCAAGCTGTTTCAGTAAAATTCACAAATGAAAACAACTTGCTGAAGACTAGAAACTCACAATGTTTGAGAAAATTTTTAACATCTTTTACTACTATTGAACTGGTATCTAAGGAAAACTAAGGAAGTCAATAATAGCACAAATTTACAAAGCCTGTCAGCTTTCTAAGCATGAGTACATTCAGTGTGTCTTGCAGTCTTTCACTAATTTTTTTTCTAAATTAAAATCTTGAAAACTTTTTGTCTATTTAGTACATTAATTGTATCATATATATGTAAGATGAAAATTAAAGAGATGAAAATACATTTTGTCTCCCATTTCACTATTTATATCCACATTATAATATTTAAGGCATGAAAAGCCAGACATAGGTTTTATTGCTTTCTTTAGTAGGCACTAAAATTTAAAAGTGTTAGCATACAGAAATGTGTTTTTGCCAGTCCTAATATGCAACTCACATGATAGCAATGTAATAGCTGTACTTCTTGAGTTCAACAATATTAAAGAAGGTAATAAAAACATTTCATGCATGCCTTTTGATTCTAATGATGCCAACCTAACCAATCAGCATTGTGAAAACATTTGCATTAATTATCATATAATTAGATAAACTATTTATCTTTCCTTACACCTGTGAACTGCTGTCAGACAACTAAAATAGATTTACATGTAAATTTATATAACTTAAATAATTTCAGTATCTTACCTTGTTTAAAGCTTGTTAAAGAAAATAATTATGACTGGGAAATGGGATATTGTGAAACCTAGTTGATTTGTTTGTTTCAGTAATACCACTGATTGAAAATAATTTTGTCTTGTGTTGAGGTATGACAACTTCCTGTTTATATCAGGTCTTATGTAGCTATATTACATACCAACTTTAAGAAAAACTGTGATTTAACTGCTAAGGTACCTTAAACAAATGATTTATTACATTTTTGCTCAAAATGTATTACTGAAGGATATTCCTCCACTCCTTTTACATAAAACATTTTTGAAATATGAACAGTTCACAGTTTAGTTAAAAGATTGTTCAGCAATCCTGCATGGATACCATAGATTACCATTAGGTTTATTCTAAGCCTGAGACTAATTTCCCTAAGACATATACATGTAATGAAATAAGGTTTCTCATTTATGCAGCTGTCCAATATATTATACTGCTATTTAAAAGATAATTACTTTTTAAAATACATTCATCATTGTACAGCAAAAAAAGAACTTTGAGTAGGAAATATCTGTCAAATGCATCCTACTAAAAATATTTAAGAAAGATATTATGAAATCACTTGAATCACAGTTGATGGAATTGACAACTACTGAAAGCTTGAATGAGTTTCAAACCTCATAAATCTGAGTAAGGGATAATGAGGAGTGGTTCATAAAAAATGAAATAAAAATAATTTAATTGAAAATCTATTTAAATCTCACTTTGATTTCCTAATTCACTTGGATTTGGCTCTTAAATGCTGTGTCAATTCAACTACTTGTCATTCCACTCTATTGGAGGAATTTTCAATATATTCATTCCCTCTCTATGTTTAAAATCTTTGTTCTTTGATGATTTTTTTATTCCTAAGCAGAAAAGTCATCATTATGTGCGTATAGTCACAGATGCATATTATCATTATTACTTCTAGTATAAGTATCAGAGTTTTTTATCCCTACCTACGTACTGAAAATTTGAATACAAGGTTAGTGTATGTCTTAAGCATGAAACAAGACCAACTTGCAGTTGAGGACTGCCTTCTTATAGGGCTTTGATGTATATACATATATATATATATATATTTTTTTTTTTTAATGGTGGTGGAGGTATTTGTTATTGCTTAGCCTTTTCTTTTGTTGTTCATCTTGATCATACTCCCTTTCTTCATACTGTTTCTGTTAGTGCAGTTAGTATCTGTTAGGCAAGCTAACAGAAGTGAAGCTGGTGTTTAAAAAAAATTATTAGAGGAAGAGGATTTTGTACTTGCTTTTTTGTCTGGGTTTTGTCCTTTTTTTAATTATTTTTCAGTATTTTTTCAAATAAGTATCACAGCAGGCTCTCTAGAGCTTCTTGCAACCAGTACTGTACCCGTCCTATTAATGAATTGACCTGATGCATATAATCATGTATGCTACAAATTACTCCTTTATTTGAGACGGTGGCTGCAGTGAATGTTGATAATTAACTGAACAAGGGATTCTTTTGCCGAGATGGTTATTTATATGCACAGTGTCCTTCTTGAATAATTTATAGTAGCTCATTTTGTTAATACAAAAATATTAATGATGCTTTCATACACTGAAAATGACAAAAGTATTTAATAAATGATGGACTGTCAAATCATTTTCTCAGTCCTAATTACAGATCTAATGCTATATCTAATGTAATGAAAAGGTCCCAAGAGAAGGAGTTAAGTGAAGCTGAGGTTTACAAATCTGAAATTCAAAAATTACATTTGAAAACCTGAAAATTTTTAGAAGATGTCTGAATCTGTTGGGGCATAATTCACAAAATCGTCTTTAGCATCATAACTGGACAAATATAAAGAGATCTAGCTACGACTAGATCCTTTGTGAGTTTTTGCAAATCATTGCTAACTTTCTTCCAGAGTACAGTAGGGATGTAGGAACTAAACAACCCCCTTACAAATACCCTCAGATGGACTTAGCTATCACCGAATTAAAGAGAGAAAGAAAGTAACACTGATCAGGGTCTTCAAGTTAAAAAAAGAACATGCAGAGTTATGGTCTTTGTTTCTAATGTTGTTGCTATTTTCTTGTATTTGATTACTGTATAGAGTAAAATGCAAAACTAAGATGGGACTAAGTAGAATCATGGAATCATGGTAACAAAAGGTTGCAACTAAAGCCATACCTGATACTTTCCAGGTGAATGGCAACAGATACAGGTGTACAAGTAATAGCATGGTCATTATGCTTGGATCTAATGTCGGGATACAGGGAATACTGGAAAGCGATTCATGTTGGAGATGGCTGTGTCTTTTTCATATTAGGGATCTGAAAAGCTGAAGTTGACTAATAAGTTTTAAATTTAAGGCAGATATGTTAAGATAAATGAATTCATATGATTCCTTCCTTTAATTTAGGAACTTGGTTCATGAAATGGAATTGAAAGAGAAGAATTAAGAATCAATATTTCCTGAAGTATATTTATTTAGATGATCCAGTCATCAACAAAACATTAATCAGGGATTATTTTTCTTCAGATAGAGATTAACAGTTTTAGTATATGGTTCTTTCTATGTGATGAAGTGTGATTCTCCAGTTTTCCTTGTGACAATCTTGGTCATATATACATTCTTCTTTCATTGTCTCCAGATTTGAGGAAGTCAAGTTGGATAACAAAATCAAAAGCGTGCACACACACACAGATGCACACACACATATATATGAATATATACATATTTATATAATTACCTTCCAGAATCCGGTTAGTGACAGCTTAGCATCTATATAAATGACATAATTAATACCAATATCAAACTTCTTTATCTGAATTGCTGCACATCTGTATTTTTCCTTGATCAGTAATAATATATGATATTGAAAATTCAGGTGATCATTCCCACAAGATTAAAAAAATAGGTTAAAAATTAAATGACATATGTGGAGGTTTATTACTGTCATCTTTCATCATAACACAAAATATACCTTAAATTAGGCCTGGATTTCTAATAGTAATCAGTATCTGATTTGGTAGGAACATGTAAAAGAAAACAACACTGACTTTTTATCCTTTATTAGCACTACCATTCATTTAATTTTAAGAAATGTCACAGTATTTTCTTGTTAAACAAGAAAAATTGAATTCAGTAAAAAAGTCTGGGATCATACGTTAGTTTTTCCTCATAGACAATTTCAACCACCAAATCAGAATAGTAGTGTATTTTAAGCATTTTCCACATCTGTTGTGTTTCCTTATCCATGTAACTCCAACAGGTATGATACCCGTAAGTAACGTTGAGGCAGGTGCAATGATGGTTGAGACTATAAAAATAAATGGATATAACCTCATAAATGATTTCACAAAATTGATGATGGTGGTGGCCACTGACTATAAATATTGCTGACACAGCTATCGAATTTTAAAAGATTGAACTCAGAAAAATTAATATGCACAAACAGAACTCATGGCATGTGGCTGTTTCTTTACAAATGGTGAAACTCATCCAAGAAAGCTGCATTACTTATGAAGAGTAGTTTTACAAATGACTGTGCCATGTTATCGGAAATCTACTCCCTGGGGTGACAGCCAACATGACTTGTAGTTTAAATAGACTCAAGTAAAGACTGAGGCTAAGAGAGTCTGATTTAATCATACTTATCTTTGAAAAATAATACAACTGGATCAAATGTGCCCTTCTTTTCCCTTGTGTTTGTACACTGGTTCATCTGTGGATTTCAGAGTGGAAAGAAGCCATACAAAGGACAGAACTATATCATTTTTGGCCCATGTTTCAAGAAATAAAAGAAATGCACTGCTGTCACTTGCCATCAAGACTTGTACTTTTTTCCATTCATGTTCCTTACCAAAGTCAAAGGCCAAGGGGTGAAAATACATTTTTAATTGAATTTTAAAACCATACAGGCTAATAAAGTCAGTGAAGTGCATACAAATCATATTATCCAGTGCTTCTAGATGCTTTAACTCATTTTGCCTTACAGCTAAAGAAAAATGTGTGCTCATCATAGGAGTAATAAACATGGGTAATTATGCATAATTATAGAGATTAAGTTCCAATTAAGGTTCAATTTCTGTAATAATCCTATCCAAAAGTCTTTTAAGGTTTTTGGTGGCACTAATGAAGACCAAGGTAACAGAACATTGTAAGGATCCTTATGATTATAGGCAAAAAGTGACTGTAGATCTGGGTGGCTTGAATGCACTGACGTGTTTTAACAGCATTAAGTTTTAAAGTGCATATTTCTTTTTGCTTTAGAACTTCTAATGTTTCCCTATAGCATCATCCTAGATCAGAAGAATATTTTTATATCATACAGAAACACTCTGCTTGCCATATTGAAAGAGGATTTGTTTTTTATTTTACATTTGATAGCAGAAAATGATGCATATTTGTATCTCAGTCATTTTTACATTTGCCAGTTCTTCTATGCTAAAAAAATATTCCAAATCTTGTTCCACCTAAATTCCTTTATGTTTTTGAATATTCATTACTTCAGTGAAATTGAAATATTTCACACCTTATTTTTTTAAGAAGGAAAATAATCTTCAATTACAAAAATAGAAATCAATACAGTGAACATATCCATGTGATAGTCTGCAGAAAGGGTTCCATAGTAATAACTAATGAGAACATACATATCACTCAAATTCTCATTACATTATTTTGCATAAATCAACTTTTACTAATTTTATTTGTTAAAAAAGAAGTCTATTGTGGTAACATATTCAATGCTTTAAATTAGTAGTCTTGTGCAAGAATAAGTAACTCTACAACTCCAAGTGAAATATTATCCTAAGTTTTATTTTCAGAATTCCTGAAGAGAATAACTACAGAAGACTCATGCTTTAAGGGTAGTTTGGGAGGTGGGCAGGGACAGATGAAGTGGTATGACTACAAATGAGGTGGGCAACTAAATGTGTACACAAGGCAGCTGGAGGCAGTAGTTCTAAAGTTTATTAAAAATAAAGAAAATAAATTAACATGCATTAAAATAAAATATTTTTACTTCTTAAAATGGAATAAACTTAAAAATAATCAGAAAAAAAGACATTATTTGTAGGAAGAATTTCTCATATTTATGTAAGTATGACTCACTTGGTAGACTGTGCTCCTTAAGGCTGCATACCTATAAATCAAAGGGAAACCTGCAGCCCTATTAAAGGAGAATTCACTCACCACCACCAAACAATAAAAAGAGTAGAAAACCCTAGACTCAATAAGACCGACTAATTATTTGCTGATCTCTTTAGAACTGTATTCTATCTCTATAGATTTAGAGTCCAAATATCTTGATCTGTCTACAACTTTCATAAAGCAGCTTCAAATCACAGTTCACAGGTAGTTTTAATATTATACTTCACTGAAAGTTTAAACTTTTGCAATCACAAGGCCTTACATTTTCAGCAAAGGGAAGACTATTCTGTTGTTAAAACTATAGAAGATATAGCATTAGGCAAGAGCTTATTCTTCCCATTCCTTAGTCAAACCCTGGAGATCTCAAAGTGAAAGTAGGGAAAATTGCATTATCTAGCTGACTGGGAAGCTAAAGAGCTGGTGTTGTCAGATATTAAAAAAAATAAATAAACAATTAAATTTTCATTTATCTGTCTTTTCTGTATTAAATTCATCTAGCAATGTTAGTAGAGTTTCCTAGAGTTATTTGACTCAGATATAGTTGATATCATACGGGGTCATATGATACAGAGGAGATTAAAATCTTTTACATATACAGTTACAGCTATAAGTAGGTATTCTGGATTTGCATCTCTGGCTATTATTTATATTTAGCAGTATGACATGACATTACCCTGTTAGGTTTGAAGCTAAACCCAAAACCAACTACAGACACGAAGACTTATGCCATTACAGAACATCAGGACCATAATAGATATGATTATGTAAATAAAGCCATTATTTATACAGCTATTCACATAGGGCATAATTAAAAAGTGTTGTAGCATCAGTATACTCATATTGGAGTTTACTTAATCTAGGCCACCACTGGTCTGAAAACCTTTGAGAGTGATTTATTTTGTACAAGTGAGGATGCATAATTCTTATTTTACTAATATGATCACAAATCTAATGAAGACTTAAAACCAAAACATATCACTTGCTTATTTACCAGTAAAGTTCAGGCTGAGGAGAAAATATTTTTTTTGTCCAACCTCGTACCCTTACTGGTTTTTCTTGATGCCACATCAATTTCAAAAGAATGTCACCAGGAGATTACAACTTCTCCCTAACCACTGAAAAAAGATAATTCAAAAAGGGTCCCAGGTGGGATGTAGGTTCTTATCCCGAATACAACTCAACCATTGTATCTTTCAGCAGATGGTTATGTCAGTGTGCAGTGAATCATGAAATTTCCACTGTGGTTTTTTGCTGCTCCCTTTTCCAGAAATAGGTCAAATTTTATCACATACATCAGTCAACCATTTTAGTTACTCACAGTAAGAAGAATAATGATTATGACTGCTTGAAACTAATTCATTTCATTCAAAGCAGTTATTGTTTCACCTTGACCTTCAGGAAATATTTTTCTGTCTATTGGCATAACTGTGTTAGTATTTTCAGGTGTTTACATGTAAATGTGCAATATAAAATATCTTGAAAGTTATTATAAAGAAAATTAAATTTACTTAACTATATTCTGAAAGTTAGGTGTAATTACCATCATATACACCATTTTTCACTTTGGAATTACTTATGCAAATTACATATGGAACAGTCATAAAGATAAGAAGAATGTTAGATAAACATTGCTTTGCACTTACAATAAAAAACGATGGTGATGTGTGAGGTTTATGATTTAGCAGCGTTGTGGCTGGGAGCAGTGGTTTTGTACTGTGTGAAAATGGGTCTGTGTATTCTCCCTTGTCTTGCTTAATTCAAAGATAACTGGGATTCTTCCTACTTCGACTTTTTCCAGTATTAATAATGTGATTGTTTAAAATTATGGTAAAAATTTAAGAATGAAAAAAGTGCTTTCTTTTGTAGCAGTGCTATTGGAAAAAACAAGATTAGAAACCACACACCAGCAGCTGAACACTCTTTATAAGTAGGTCTTGGAAGAGTAAAACATGTACAAGGCATTTATCAGACAGACAGGTGCAAAGTGTTGAGGTATGATATTGAACTTGCCATATTTCTTTAGCTACTAATTCATTGTGGACTGTCACAAAGAAAAAAAAGAAATGAACTAGTGAAATAGACTACAAATGAAGGAAAGTAGGAAAAAACATTAAGATTACTTTAATTTATTCACAGTCAATGTAGTACATGAGATAAGTCTTAGGATTCAGGATCTTTCTAAGGGAAATCTTTGTTTCCTTCTTTACAGAAGCAGCTGAAATTTTTATACATATGACAGAAATTCCTGTCACCATTATGAGCCCCTCATGACAGAAAATGATTGTGCCATAGTGACACTCAGTGATGAAGCAAAGGAAGTGTGAGAAATACTGTAAAATTTGAGTTTATTCAGCAATTTTTTTATTAAATACTGGGTAGTCCTATGGAGGAAGTAACCTCATCTGGTGCTATTGTTGCTGGTGTATCATCTTTCATCATTTTCAGTAAAAGCATTCTATTTCTGCACAGAGGATCCTAGGACTTTTTATCACCTTGCATTCCACTGTTTCCTGTTTGCACCTAAGAGCCCAAGAGCTGATTGGTAATTTATATTCAATCATGCATGTCCTTAGGGTGCCCTTGAAGGAGTTTCTTGAGTCACTGTGGGTTTTTATACACACCAGTTAAAAAGTACAGGACTTTTTTTAAAAAGAATGTGGTCTTCATCCATACAAATCATCATTTCTATTAGTCACAATGACAGAGTCTTGAGGGATGATGAGTATAAAAAATGCTTTCACTATGAGCTGAAATTTAACAATCCAGATATTTTAGATCAGTGACAGATTCATGAACCCCAGTCTGGAGTTCTGTGTGAGATTCCATGAGCCACTGATACCTAACTGTAACAGATAGAACACACATTTTAGGACTGTGATAATACTAAACTGGAACTAAAAAGCAGAGTCGAGAAGTAGGAAGGTTCTACCTCTTCAGCCTTTACTAGAGAAGACTCCTGGTGAAAAAAAAGTACCCTGTAAAGCAATAAAAAGTGAAATGATAATGACTACAAATTTTTGTTTTGGTTTGGTTTCTGGTTTTTTTTGTTTGTTTGTTTGTTTGTTTGTTTGTTTGTTTTTTTGTCTTCTTCAGTTAAATGTGTTCTGGCTCAGTGACTCAGTGAAATCTTGTGGGTCCCTTCAGACTCTGTATATTCTCTGTATGTCTTATTTGTGTTGATTATTTCAGCTTTTTGTCTAGTTGAATTACAGCATTTTCTTAAATGTCTCTATGTCATTCTAGTTTTATTACAAGCTTATTGTAACTGACTCTAATTACCATACTTAGAATCAACAATGTGGAAAGCCTGTAATATCTTATTAAGTCTTTGCAGCAATGGCTGTTAACGGCTCGCTTATTGTGAAGAAATACATGGGTAAGTTATGCTCCAACTTGGGGTACAATGACACTTAATTTTGCCCAAAGAATACTAGCCTGGTTGTGCTGTTAGGTGCTACCAAATAACTATTTCTCTACATATGGTATGCAATTTTAAAAAGTAGGTATAAAATACTGTGAGTAGAGGGAGAGACAGTCTGATGAATATTGCATGATCAATCAAGCATGAATATTGTTTCCTGCAGTATCTCTTGCAGAAAGGTAATCTCTGACACTTTTTCAGGGGAGGTTTGTGTTATATTTTGGGAAAAGGTTCTTCACCCAGAGGGTGGTTGGGCACTGAAACTGAATCCCCAGGGAAGTGGTCACAGCACCAAGTCTGACAGAGTTTGCAGAGTGCTTGGACAATGCTCTTGGGCACATGGCGTGACTCTTGGTGTGGTCATGTGCAGGGCCTGGAGTTGGACTTCAATGATCCTTGTGGGTCCTTTCCAATTCAGGGTATTCTGTGATTCTATTAGCTTCACTTCATCCAATGGCTGTGTGACTTTATCATAAAAGAATACCAAATTAGTTAAACAGAACCTTCCCTTTGTGAGGCCATCTTAGGCTGTGGACTACATTTTAGGCCATATATGATGTATGTTTCTTTCTGGAATGTTAACTGGAACGAAACCAGGTTACTGCATGGAGCCTAAAATTACATAAGATTCCTATGTTTAAGAACTGAATCTTTTACTAACTCAGCAACAAAGATTGTGTTGTATTTTTAGATTCAGAATCTTGAGGTAATATCTACAAGGAGGTCTAGATTTCTTAACCTCCTTTACATTCAGATGAGGTTTAGGAATTGATGTGATTATATGCTAACAGTTACGTGGTGTAATTTCACATGCCATAATGTAATCAGGACATATGTGGAAGGCTAATATGCATGACTCTGGACTTAGAGCCCTAAGAACCAAATACTTCCAGAGTAGGTGTTGGAGGCATCACAATGACTAATATGATAGTAAACACTAATAGTTAGGCAACTGAGTCTTGCCTTTGATGTCTATTTTCGGCTGAGCCGAATAGCTCCTTTGGCTTTTCTGGTTACTCCTCTGCCTGTGATCCTTCCCAAAGCTCCTGTAGTTTATAACTATTACAACTGTATCATTCAAAACAGTTGTTAGAGAAAGATCACAGCACAAACTTATCCTTAGCTAGATGGTTGTCTTAGGCATGAGGCAAAGTTTCGTTTGTGTTATCACCTAATGTAAGATCAGTAACTCTTTGTCTTCTCCTGATGTACCATTTTTCTCCATTTTCCCTCCAGAGGGAAGTAATGGTTTTCAAAAACCTTTTTCACAAGGCACTTTTGAATGAAGTTTTTTACTCATTGTGTCTCAATTAAGTGAATTATTTGTGGACCTCAGGTTGTTGAAAGATTACTTTGTTTGGCAGCTAATTTTTGTGAACATTGAACAATCTGTGGACTACTTTTCTATGCATCTGCTAAAGATAGCTGGGAAGATCAAGTAGGACTTAAGTTGTCATAGAAATGGTTTCATTCCTAAAACAAGTTGAAAGTTAATTCTTTTTAGATTTAAAAGTCCAATTTTCACCTAAATATACTCAAAGTGTTGCTCTCATGTTGAATGAAGAAAATTTATCTGTTAAGTAAATTTCTCATCTTTTCAAAAAGCAATGAGCCTTCAAACATTCCTCAAATAATTTTCAGGTTCTATTAAAATAAAATTAAAGTAATATTTGTTCTGTGGCTTGCTTAATATATGCTATGTTCAGACTGCTTATTGTATTTTTTTCAAGGAAGAGACCTGTGGCCAGCAAAAAAAAATATTCTGAATAGATCACACAAGCACTGTTCTGTGATTGCACCTTCTAAAGCATATTAACGAGACTTTCTCCCCACTCCACCTAGCCCTGTATCTCCTCTTGAATCAACAGAATAGTATTATTTTACTGGGTTTGGGTTTTTTAATTCTTTTAATGCAAAGAATCTGATATGATGTACAGGTTTTGTTCCAAGTGCAGAAGTGTGTTTCAAAACATGGAAATGTGATTTTTGGTTGCAAAGTAAAAGTGTGCAAAAGCTTCTGGAACAGTGTTGAAAAGCTGAATAGAGCAGAATGAGGTGAAATTATTCCAATTTCATCTTTACTGTCAAGTGTTAATGGTACTTGAAAACTACACTTTACAGAAGTGTACCATGTACCAGGAAGTATTGGTTTCTAATAACACATTTTTATCAGTCTGGAAGTATGAACTTTATAGAAATGTCATCACAAGATTGGGAAAAATAGAGCTTGTGACAATTCTGTGACCTAAGAGTTTCATTCTCAAAAGCAGAAAATTAATAAGCTTGAAACAACACCTACTTAGAGTTTTCATAACCCCGAGAAAGCATAAAGCAGTAAGAGAAACTGAAAAGCACAAGCATGAAAGAAAACACATGCAAATTTCAAACAATTAGAATGGTGGGGTCTTTTACACAGAAGCAGTATCATTCTGTATTAAAATGTTCTACAGAGACATGTCAAAGAAAGGACAGCTTTGTCCTAGAGCTAAGTCAACAAGTTCCTTTAAAAGTGTACAAATCAAAAGGTTATTTTTAGATCAAAAAGTCCCATTTACAGCTTTACAAAAAAAATTATTCAGTGTATGAAATAGAATTTTAAATATTTCTAGTAATTCAGAAAGAAACAGAGTTGTTACAAATATTTACTAATAATCATTATTTAGGTTTTACCTACAGCTGCCTATTTTGTAATTAATAGAATACTTCTAATTTGATGCGAGTGTGTTTTATTACATATAAATGATAACAAAATCACATTCTGTGATTAATGGGGCACCATTAATTGTAGATAAATGTTGAGAAGTCTTGAAAAAAGTAATAAAGAAGAATTTTAAATTTCCTTTATGTGCTCTTTCTTTTCCTTATAATATTTAATGCAAGTCATCAGGGATTAAAAGGCATAAAATACTGGCTGAATGATCAGGCAGCACACTCCTAAAACTCATGAGGATTTTTAGTGTCAGAGAACCGAATTTCCTCAAGTCCTCTGTAGCATTCTCTGCAATGGGTTACAATTACTTGTTACATTAAAAGTTCCATAAAATGTCCTAGGGTGAAGCACTTAGACAAGATTTAAAAATATTGCATACCTCTCCCAAGAGCAGTGATACTAGATAAATATACACAATGAAACTATGCTTAGTTTATTTATGAAAACTGCCAAAGCTACTGCAGACTTTGAACCAAACCAAATCTGCTGAATTTCACCAAACTCCATTTTGCTGTCTCTTGTCCTGAATGAAACTTCAACAGAGTCAGACCTAATTAAATCCCAATTACAAACATGCTATGTAATGGACAGCTTCAACTCTTCTCAAAAGCTATTACGTCTGAATTTCCTTACTTATAGCTACATCTATGAAGTATGAGATATTATCAAGCTCACTGTATTTTACAAAAGACTCTAATGATTCCCAACATGATTTACGCATTTAGCCAGTTAGTTAGCACCTAGTTCTAGGTCCTTCCATTCTTCAGCATGAAGCTATCAGTTATCTGTCACTGAACATTTGCTATGAACATTGGATACTAAATTATTATTTAATTTCTATTAAAGGAAACATACTGGAACAAATCATTGAAAATACAATTTTAATTTCTAGTATGGTCCACAGACATAGAAAGTAGACTGGAAAAGACTTTATTAAGAATTGACAATTTCTTATTAAGATTGAATTACAGTAGAACTGTTTGTCTCCTTTACTCTATCTTGTTCTTTTTTAGTTTCACTTACAAAGTCCCAAATATTGATGAATCTGCCTGAGGAAAGAAAATTATGGTTACTATTCTTGCATCATGCAAATTAGTGCACTTGAAAATCTTGAAGAAATGAAGATCTAGCCACATTAATTCTGTGTGTGGATTTTACCATTATGACTAGGATTATAACGAGCCTGGGAAAAGCCAGTAAAAAGTTCTGCTTTCTGTCATATGAAATGCTATTTCAATTTTAAAAAAATCAATACAACCATGTATAATGTACACTCAAATACATATAAAATAAAATTAACTTTTACAGTTATTTTCCATTAAAAAGCTCTTCAGGAACTAGTCCAAATACAAACCACCAGTTCCATTATTTAAGTTAAAAAATGCACAGGTATGAATTTCAGGAGACATTAACAGCCCATATTCGCCCTCTATATTCATAAAAGCACTACTTTTACCAGCAATGCTGTTGGGATATGTGTATATTAAGATTCTCTATTCTGAGTTTCAATTTCTATTCCAGCTCATAATGATCTGGAATAGTTGCATAGTTTACACTTAATATGGAATGCATTTTAAGGTATTTGCATTATTCATCATTATCTTCTTGTAAGCAGGGAGAACAGACATTGCCAGCAAACAGTGTGAACAACAGTAAGTGTGAAGTTGCTGATACTAAAAATTGAAATCTAGAGTATACTAATACTAGGAGACCTTTTGTAAAGAGAGAAAACAAGAGAGAGAGAAAAAAAAAAGAAAAATGAAAAGGACAAGGGTAACAGAAAAAAAAAAGAGATTTGAAGATACGATTCAGTTTATGCATGAAGAGTTATGCAGCATGAACCTAGAACTGTTCCCTCTAATTTTCGCACATGCTAGTGCGTACTGCTTCATAACTGGTCAAGATAATTCAGCCTGTATTGGTTCTGCTTCTCTTCACACAACTTGGGCTCTGGTG
This sequence comes from Dicrurus megarhynchus, assembly GCA_013399195.1. Classification (NCBI taxonomy): domain Eukaryota; kingdom Metazoa; phylum Chordata; class Aves; order Passeriformes; family Dicruridae; genus Dicrurus; species Dicrurus megarhynchus. The sequence continues at coordinate 103,617 of VXAD01012328.1, forward strand.
GATAATTTATCAACTACTTCAGGTGCTGTTTTTGCTAATATGAGCATTTAAAAAGGTTTCAAGTTTGTTCAAGGAAAACACAAGTGTTTCTAATTTTTCATGTTTATATTTTGTCATCATTTCGATAGCTAAAAAATGAAAGGAGATGGGATTCCAGTAAGCAACAGAAGCGCATGCTTTTATAAATGTACAGTTTTTGTTCCAGTAATCAAATATTTTCTTTACTGTGCTTAGGTAGAATTGCAGTTGTTCAGCGATACAAGTGTTCCAGTTAATTTTAGGCAATGAAAATACCAGAATATTTAGCAGAAATCATTCTTCTTCCCCATTCAAAACCAAAATAAAACTGAGAAAATCAAAGATTTAAATAGAGTTACAGTATTTTGCCAACTTCTTTTCAGTGCATCAGTGAATTACAAGTATCATAAACCAATTTGCATTATCTTGAACCCTGATGAAAACTTATCTGCAAGATCTTTGATCCCAGACTTTTTTGTAATAATCCCTCATTCTCTTCTGATTTTCCTAAGAAGTTTTCTTCACTCAACCTTTTTCTCCTTTATGATATTATTTCTGTTGATATTACATTGCTGAGTCTGGAAGCCTTTTCTGGGCTAATTGGTCCAGGTGGATTAATTTGGCATCAAATTACACTGCTAGTTTTTTTGTTTCTGCACTAAGTTTTTTGGGGTCACACTGAGTGAACTGCATTTGGATACTTTTAAAAAAAATCAGGAATACTTTTGCAATATTTGTTTTCTTAATCTGATTCTGGGCTCAGTCCAAATCGCTTTGAAATGAGTGGCTAAATTCTCATTGACTTGACTGGGTGCAGAATTGGGTCTGAACCCCATATATAAACTTATTTTAAGTGACTTGTCTTAGTGCATTGAAAAGTTTACACTGACTTTGGTCTCTTTGAAATACTTGCAGAGCAGTCACACTCCTTAGTGTCTCTCTTTTTTAAAACATACATCAATAAAAACACATTCACATTTAGTTTCTACAATTCCAGATGGGCACTGCTCCTCAAATACATATAAAGACACTTTTTCTAACATTTATGACCAATATCTATGGTTCTACATGTGATATTCCCAGACTTTGTGAACCAATAAAGGACAGTTTTTGTCCTTAACCTATACGCATAAGGTTTAATTACATGCGTTGGCTGAATGTGTTTGACCTGTGATGGATCTGAAGTGTTTTATCTGCTAATCTGTCATCCTTAGTTTTGGGGCATCATTAAACAAAATAAAACACTCAGAAAGGTAGAAATTAAATGCATGACTCTTTCTTAATTCTGCATGTAATGCTATGAATCATACTCACAAAATCTAGATCACAACAAGAAATCAGCTCAGGATAACAGGTAAATTATTCTTACCACCTTCCTCTCATAGCCACCTTATTATTTACATACTTTTGACAGCTAGAAATTGCAGGAACAAACTATGCATTGTAATATTGTATTACAATATTGGTATTGAAATACACTAAATCTCTATTTAGAGAGATAACAAATGCCCTAAATAAAGCCATATAAGTCAAAGCAAGATGAACAAATAATGTGACAAGAGAAGGACAAGAAAACAGGAAGAGAAATTATACTAATGCTAGAAGAAAAGGACAAAGAAACAGACATACAAGAAAGCATTAAAAGAAAAAAAAAAAAAGGAAATAGTGAAATACTCTTTTGGGCTAGCAAAGGAACACAAATGAACATTTTATCTTCAATTATTCTAAAATGACCAATGAAGTCTAGGTGCTAGTGAAATAGGCATACTTATACAAGACTCAGAGAAGATCTAGATCTTCAAAAGCCTTTGAGTGAGAAACATTTCTGTGGGTTCCATTTTTGCCTGTACATCCACTGTGTAAACTGAAAAAGGGAAAAACTCACAAAAATATTATTATTATTGTAAAATAACATTAAAAACAGCTTTGTCAACAAATGACAGAATTCTCAGACCTGAGAATATTATGATTTTCTGCAAAAAAATGCCAATATGTCTACATTGACTATATTTTACAGAAGTCTGATCCCTGGACATCAGAGTGGCACTTTGCATACTAACAGTTCACCTGCAGTAGGATGTTTCTCCTCAGTGATTTGGCCATGCTTAACACATGCTGTCTTCTGTGTGACTGAATAGAGTAAAGTTAGAAACATTTTTGTTCACAATAGCTCTTGAGCAAAACAGTCAATTAAGAAAACATATTCATAGGCACAAGAACCCACTTCCCTGTCTAGCATGTTCAGACTTTAGTTTGTATGTAGACGGCTGTGATTAATATACTTGATCTATTAATGTACTTAATCCATAAACTTCACAGTGTTTATAAAGCCCTTACCACTATGCTAAAGCAATAATTTAATACAGAACCCTTGTCAAGTATCCTGCTTTCTAAAATGAAAAACACATCTCCATTTGAAGAATTCCTCTTTGTTTTTCACTGCCAGCATAGTGAAATCATGCTTTTCTTGTAAGACGACTAGGCGTAGGAATTAGCCAACTATATCAATATGGGCAGGAATCTGGCACTGGAAAAAGTTTGATATAGCTGAATGGAATATATCTCCTAGAATATCTATGTAACTATGTAAATATAGCTGTATAAATACACATATAACTATATGTATATACATATGTATGTATACATACATATATATACACACATATATAAATATACATATATATAAATCAACTATTTTTCTGTAGCTGTGTAACGCCCATAAATATCTAGAAAGCAGCTTTTCAGTAAATGAACTAGGATTCTAGCATACAGCACATTGAACCAGAGCCAGCAGTGGGCCCTTGTCACACAGAAATATAATGGTACCCAAAGCTGCTGTAGGAGAAGTGTCCCAGCAGGTCAAGGGTGGTGATCCTCCCTCTCTATTCAGCAAGAGACAATGGGCACAAATAAAAAAGGATAAAATTCCATCTGAGCACAGGAAGAAGCTTTTTTTTTTTTACTTTGAAAGTGGCCAACTCTAATAGGCTGTCCTGAGACAGTGTGGAATCTCCATCCGTAAAGATATTCAGAATGCAACAGGTCATAGTTCTGAGCAACCTGGAACTTCCAAGGTCAATCATTCTGTAATCTTCTGACATTCTGACTTTTTGATTCTTTGACTGCAGTCACAAATTTAAATTATCTGAGGCAGAAGCATGGGAAAAAGGATGACATATTTCATGTATCCTGAAAGAAAGTTTTGATCACTAATATTTTCAGAAGATCACTTGTTCTTCCTATGGCTAACAGCAAATATTTGGAGATGATTTAGCAACGATTCCAAAACACCTGACTGTTAGGTCTTGGCTAGGTGACTGTGAGTTAAGCTCCAACTGTTGCAGAAGAATTAAAATTAGGATATATTGGGCCATAAACTTCAGGTGTCGAGATAGCTGAAAATAGTAAATTTATACACCAATAAGCTGGAATCCAAAAATTGGCTATCCAAAATAATTAATCAGTTTAATAGCAACTGCATAAGACTTTTTTGAATATCAGTTTGGATTTAGAATCCTAAATTGCACTTGAGAATTTTGTGGGATCACAATTAGTACAGTATATTTATTTATTTTTAATTTTATGCACCAAATTTCCTATATTGTCAATAACTACAGTCCCGCTATTCTAAATAATTAAGAGCTATATGAGCCTTATGCAATAGAAGTTTAAGGGTTTATAGGAGTATTTGACCTAACTAGAGACATTACAAGCCACTTTATTGATCACATTCTTTTTTTCATTCCTTGCAAAGGAATTCCAGTCCCATTTTGAAGATTGGTATTCCTTGTAAAATTAGATTACTCCTAAAATAAAATATCAAACTAACTCATTGAGCCAGAACAGGCCAGGACCCCACTTTCATAACAGTCTCAACATTTTTTTTCAATGTAGTATCAGTACTTAGCAGGATACATAAGAAATATTTTCTACTTTTTTTTTTTTTAATTTTGGAAATTAACCTTAATAGTCACCCATAGCAAAAATATTGCACAATTTCCACTTTCCTTTAAAAGTGTGGAGGTTAGAGTGTATAATCTATATAACTTAATTTGAATTCAGACAAGATCCAAGGATAGATAAGATGTCAAAGGCTGTTTTTACTGTTCTTATTTTCAATTAGAAAAAAATCAAAATGCATGAAAACCTGCCTTGAATTTCAAGAATGTATATATTATGTAGACAGAATACCTTAAAAATATTTGAGAATGTGTAAACCATGTTTTCAGAAGATGATGTGTGAGTTCTCCTCTGTTCAGAGAGAAATCTCTTCTTGATCACTTCTTTATTATCCTACAGTTTTTTTCCTGTTTCCTGTCAACATTGTCAGTCTCTTGTTTTGGAAAAGTATCTCTTTCTACCGAGATCTAGAGACTCATACAGAGCTTACATATGGGTAATTCAAGTTCTGTAATGAATGCATTTTGCTTTCTTGTAGTTTCACTTTGATTCTAAATTTATTTATAGTTTTAATTTGAAACATTTAGTCAGAATATCAGAAATATTTTCCTTCTGAATTGCCTTTTATGACTATGTATATTCAAATTTCTTACACGTCATAAGTGCCAAGGTTAGTATCTCTCTAACAAACAGAGTAAATCAATTTCTCAACTCTATTAAGATCTAAAATTTTTCCATGGCAAAACTTTATTACTGAAAAAATATTACAAAACAAGAGCTTCAGAGCCATGTTATGCTCTCCAATAATTGATTTCTGTTTAGTGATTCCACTTGTCTTAATATTAAACTTTCTTTCATGCTTCTAAAGAGTAAAACTTCAAAGATGTCTTAGAAATAATTCCAAATACTAGTCGTGCCTTTAATTAAGAAAGTGTGACTTGACATTTTAAAGCAAATTCTGCAAAAATGCTAGGATAAGTAGTTTTCTCATAACTTATATAACAATATTCATTGAGTACAGTCCTTCATCTTATCTATGAATTCAAAATATAGCTGACCTGTGTTGAAGAGAGGTGAACATCTCCCCTTCCAGCCCACAACTCCAGAGTTTCTTCTCTAAAATCGCTCTTTAAATGTCATTCATTTTACCAAAATATTTGCTATTTACTTTCTATGCTTTTTTTTCTTTTTTTTTCACTTCTGATATCACCGCATTACTAAATTGCCAAACTGCAAACCAATGTTTTAGGACGACAGGAGGTAAATCACAAGAATTTTTAACGGTGAACTATTTTTTCTGTCTGGGCATGTACAGTGCTGTGTAATGAAGGTATAATTATTCTTCAGAGAAGGAATATTGTTTGGGGAAATAAGTTCATATATACAATACTGTCAAACAATGCCAAAGGCTTGGAAGAAAAAGATGTAAAATAAATACTTCATTAATTTGCCAGGATACTGTAGAGATTGAAGGTAGTTCTTACTTTATCTTCATCTGAATTACAAATTGCTTAAAATCCCTTTACTTTTTCATGGCTAAGGATATGTCTTTGAAAAACCTTAGTTTTCATAAAGTAACAAATGTATTGAAAAATATTCTCTATCAATCTTGCAGATAGTTTTGGTTTTCCAGAAAGCATGGAAGGAATTCAGCCCCTTTGATAGCCATCATTTTTAACTCTGCTGGAATCAAGCTAAACTTGACTTTGGTTTGCTCAAGGGTCTTTTAGGATTCTCAGAAATACTGGGGGTTTCTTGACACAAAGTTCCATGAAGCACAAAATTTTCAGTTTCAGACTGCAAAATCTTGAGTCCTATGAATTTTCCCTGGCATTTCTGCATTATGTCTTCCAGTTACATGTCTTGTGCTGAGGTGGGTATATGTGGGATTTGGTTTGAAACAGGGCCTGAAAGTGAATTTATTCTGTTTAAAATGTTTATAGTAATTCAAATGCATATGTCGTGCATGGCTGATCTGCATGTGTGGAAGAAAATCTGGTTTGTTGGATTTACTACACATACATGAAGGACTCTGCATTGCATGCTATATAAAGTGCCCGGTCCACGAGCGCATTAAGTTTCCAGCACCATCTTGGATAAAAAATCATCTTGTCCTTTTTTCTCAATCCGTTGTTTCTCAAGGCTGATAAGCTAATTTAATAATCTCAGTTATCTAAAATTATCTCTTCTTATAAGCCCATAGGACTAAATGCTAGGGATGAACAATTCTGACCTTTTCCAAGAGAAAGGTTGATTTAATGTTCACAATTAAATGGACCATTTGTATCAATACTTTTTAGGAGCTAGTTTCCTACCTTTTGATTCTTCTCCTTTTTTAAGACTCAGGCAAGGATGTCATGGTGTTCCCTTCGATTTCATTTGCTCAAATTTACTCTAAAGCAAACATTGCTTAGTTTCCCACCAGCCATTCTTTGCACTGTTTTATGCTCCTTTTCCTAGTTGTTGTGTTTTTTAGTTTCTCTGATAATTTGGGTATGTAAAACTCAGTGACTGTGAACATCTATGGAAAAGAGCCAAAAAGCATGATGCTAGCCAAGGAAATGCATTTTTAAAAGAGTTGACAAGTATTTTTATTTATTTAACATTATTCTGTCACTCTAGCTTTCCAATAATCCAATATCCTACTAGTTCTTCCCCTGAATCCAACTAACATTGTTCAAAGCAATTTCTAATATTGATATCCAACCCAGTCCAGCCTGTTGAGCCAATAAAAATAATGTGCTAGTATGAATAAGAATTAATTCATTTTCATGTTTAGTGATTGTGACTGAAATATTCAGCATAAAGACACAAAAAGACACAAACTTACTTCTATTAGCAAATCTTTTGTTCCTTATTTTTGGAACCACTATTCTTATGAGTATTTCTTTTGAAAGTGCCAATTTGGAAAGAAGTAGTAAATTCTTTGTCATTTAAATTTAATGGTCTTAATTAAATTTAATTAAATAGAATTTTGTGAATATGAGATTCTTTTTGCTATTTTTGTTGTCTTCTGGGTGTGATTAAGCAGGTGGGTGGGGTTGTTTTTTTCTTTTTTTTTTTTCTAACACATGCATTGTTCAATTAAGTATGGCATTGGGGTACTAGGTATTAGAATGATCTCTTATTGCATCAGTGTGTAGGAAGAGCTGAGGATAACGTTTTACCATTTGTTACTTTTTGAAATATTTATGCTAATGGCAAAATGTAACTTCAATGAATATTTTCACAATTTGGAGTCTAGAGGCAGATGATTATAATGAAAATGTGGTTTTTAAAAGATGAATATATATATTGGGTGTAGGGGTTTGGTTCAAAACGCCCATTACTTACTTATTTTCCTTCTGTGAGATAAGAACCAGGAGAAAAACAAAGCAGGCACACTGGGGAACAAAGAAATAAAAAAATAATTACTAAATTTGAGATGAGGGATAATAAGATTTACTATCTGGAGACTTTTTTCATGTCAGTGGCTAAGGGATGAGTTTAGATAATTAGTTAATATCTAACTTCTAATATGTCGTTTATGCTAAGTATGTCATCCTTTGTTCTGCAGTTTGTTTTCAACTGAATCTGCCACAATACAGAGTCACTGGGACACAGTAAACTAACCTTAATGGATAGCCTGCATATCAGGAGCTTTTTAGCAGTGACTTTTTAGAAAGCACTTCAAAATCAGACAAGGAAATAAATTGTATTTGGCATTGTTAAGTTAAGGGCTGTTATTCACTGTAGTTACCCAAAGAGCTAGATTAAAGGTAGCCCAGTTACATCTGTACTCTTGCAAGCACAGTGTTGAACTCTACTTATTATAGTATTATGGGGAAAAAAAACACCCAAGAACAACCAACCAACCACAAAAAATATTAGAACTTTCTACAGACAGTGAAATTTCCATAACATTTCCCAGTTCTTATTGTAAGTTCCCAATATCCTTAGGTTGTTGAACATATCACTTTGCTCATCTTTATTATTACACTAGATCACTGAATTGGGGGAGGACTCTCAATAGCTAGAGAACATTCTTAATGTTACATTATTTCATAATGACAGATTATTTCGTGTGAAACATGCTGAAACTGCTGTCAAACTGACTTTATCTTTTAGGAAATTAAGCTGCATTATCTCACACAATGCGGACTTCTTATAAAAGCAGCAAGGCGAATCTAGTGGGTAGTTGTCAGGAGATAATCACTCCCCTTGGGAATTATAGATACTCTGCTAAATCTCGTATCTTTTACAGCCTTAGGGATATGATTATATTATGACAAAAATACCCCTGTTGCACTACTTACATTTTTTCAGTGAAGGACTACCTGCAATCATCTAGTTGAAATACCTCAAGAGAGCATTTCTTTATGTTATTAAATTTCAAGTCTTAAATAACCACATCAGAGAATATTCCTCATTCAGCTACAGAATTCTAAAACTTTTTTAAACTTTGTTACTGGAAAGTATCAAAGTAAGAGGCTTCTGCAATAATATTTACATTAATATTAAAAATTTAAATGAGGTCTGTGCCTGACATTGATCATAAAAATAATATATACAGTACTGATAACAATGATATAATAGAAAAAATAAAATAGAAATAGTATTAGAATCAGAAAAGGTGCTATTTTTTTTCCCTGTTTTTAAAGCCTCAAGTATATATTAACTGATTCCAAGATCAGTGCTAGACTTTACTCTGGGCCAAGTAGAACGCAATGACTTGAAAGCTGACTTGTGGCACTGTGGTATCTTTTTAGCCATAACTATATAAAGAATATCCTTCCTCCTGGAGTGATTTTGTTTAAATTTAACTTGAAAAAAATAACCGTCTATGGATTTGGTTTAACATTTAATTAATATATTTATGAAAATTGTGGGATAATTTAGGGATTTCTCACTTCACCAACAGAAGAGATCTTGGAAGAGTGGGGAAAGACAGTTTTTACTCTTTTTGGGAAAATGAAACACTGGGTTTTTTTCCATGTTGATTATTTGCCACAGTATTATAAAAGTAAAGACACTGTTACTTTTGGGTATCTGTGAAACACATGAAAGAAGGTCTTCAAAATGAGAGCTGCCAGTGGAGGAATAGACATCTATCTCAAAGTCTATGGGACAGAGAAGCTAACCTGAAGGGCCTGAACCCACATTCCCTTTTTCCAAGAGTTAAGATTGATCTCTAAACTACATGTTCTTGTGGCCTTGTTTCACAGTGTCTATATGCCTAATTGTAATAATTGAGCACCAGTTAAAAACATCTAAACTAGCTTTTAACAAACTATCTTTTGTATCAGAGGTACATGTTAGTGTAATTCTATCGCCAAGAAAATTTTTCTGCTTATTTGGACCTCCAAGACAAACTAGGAGTACAGACATAATATTAAGCCAAAAAAGTTAAACTAAACCTTGCTAGTTGAGGGATCTCATTGTAGTACTGAATTCTAAATGATACAGACAAGCCTTTAATACCAATGAAAAGTTTACCCATATTTTTACATAATGGAGACAGTCTAACTAAAAGATAATGTATTTACCCTATAGTTTTGAGACTAGAACAAAAGTTGTTGAAAGTTGAATGTCCAGGTTAAATTTAGGTGAGAGTAAACTAAAATTATAGACATTAAGATAAGTTTGTCTAAAAATAAATTGTCATTGTGCAAACCAGATTTCTAGGATGCCATGGATCCCACTATATTTACTAGAAAACCACTAGTGAGCACACTAATGGACTTTGATGTCTGGGGGCCTCCCTCAACCTGCCCATGTCTCAGGACAAAATTTTAGTGCCCAGGGCCATCAGACCATGCCCCAGAGATGCCACAGCAGAGCCACTATCCAGCTCCCTACATCCCTCCCCATCCATAGGCCATGCCAAGCCAGGTCCACTCACATTCCTGCAACCCAACACAATCTCTGCTCATCCCCAAAGCTCTCCCTGGCCTTCTCAACTTTGTGTCTGAACCTGCCGCCCTTCACCAGTCCTGACCCTGATCCTCAGCCATGGGCCGATGTCTTGGCCTGGTCCTGTCCTGATCCCACCCTCACAGATGTGCCCAATACCCTGGAATGAGGGATGTCTAATCAAGTGCCCCAGCTCAGACCAGGGACAGCTACAGCAGGTTGCTCAGAATTGTATCCAGACAAGTTTTGAATATCTTTAAGTATGGAGGCTTCACAACCACTCTGGGAAATCTGTTCCAGTGTTTGACCACCCCTCCAGACAAAAACTTTTTACTGTTTTGGTGACATTTATGTTTTTTCCAGTGTATACCAATTGTGTCATGTCCTGTTAGTGGTTGCCAGTGAGAAGGGCCTGTTTGGGTCTTTTTTAATCATCAATTTTTTTTCACACATTGATAAGATCCCCTGGTGCCTTCTCTTCTCCACTATGAATAATAACATTTCTTTCTCCCCTCATAAAAGATGCTTCTGCTATTTAATCTTCTTAATGGCACTGAAGCCTTGTCTTAAGGAAAGTGTTTATGATGTTGTAACAGGTTTCTCTGAATATATACATTATGAATTTTTACATCCAATTTCACCCATGAAAATTACATGGATTACATCCATTTTTATAAGCAAGTTTAGTTCATCATTAAGATCCAAAACTGCTTAAAAAACCAAGATATCCAAATGGTAGAGCAGCTTTTCCCATTAAATTTTTGTGCAGTATTTCAAACATGGTCTAATCTTCTTGAGGAATCTAGAAAATTTATTGCCAGTAAGGTTCATATATTGATCAATATCTTACCACCTCATTTTTTGTGCTTGCTGCCAATATATCTGATAAAGAGCTTGAATTTAGACTAACAGTGTGACCAGGTGAAAGGTAATCCAGAGTCTTAATATCTGGACGTGGGGAACAGCAAGGTGAAGCTGTATCAGAAGAAACAATGAGACTTTAACAGTACAGTAATACAAATCAAACAATAGCATGAAAAACAAACAATAATTCTAATAATGAACTGAAAACTGTACCAGAGAGGTTATACAAAGTTAATCTCTTCAGAAATTTTTTTATGCTAGATTGAAATTTGGCATGAGATGGAATAAATGATGATGTTGTCATCACTGAAGGTATTTCAGTAATGATTGAGGAAGCAAATTGAATTCCAAATGAGAGATAACTGCTTTTAGTTGTCTGAATGTAGCATCTAAATGAATGTCAGCTGCCTAATAGTCAAAAGAAATACAGTCAAAACTCTAGAAACCTATTCAGCTAGCCAAGTATAGATATCTAAATTATTATTTCAGCTTCTCTATTTATACCTTCTGTGGAAACATTGAACATGTAATAACTCTCTTTAAAGACTCCTAAAGCCTAAATGAAGTCAGTGAAAAATCACAGTAACAGTGCTGAAGTGTGTACATGAGAGGTAATGTAATACAGGCATTTTGGGACATTCAACCTGAAATATCATGAAAATAATTTGGGTTTGAAATTGCAAAGTCTGTGTCTACAACATAATTGACAGGACTGCAAACTGTTTATGGAGATAAATAAAACCCCCAGTTCTCCTATCTGTTGTAAAGGTTATGACAGAGAAAATTTTCTTTGTAACGCTACATATGATGACATTGGTGCCATTTATGTTTTTGACAAAAAAAAAAAATTGATAAGACACAAGTGTTCTAGCTTTGGCTGAATGGTGTCTGCACGCATCAGGGCCTTCTCTGTTTCTTACTTTATCCATCAGTGAATAAATTGGGGGAGCACAGTAATTGGGAGAGGACACAACCAGACAGATGACGTGAACTAAGCAAAGAAATACACCATGTGCATAATTTCATGTTCAACAAAATTAGGCAGAAGCAGTTTTAGGAGGATTTGAAAAATTTTGCTCAGGAACTGTCACGGTATCAGTCTGTGACTGCCTGTTGCCTTTGCATCACTTCGTATTATTTTGTTTTCTTCTATCTTCTTCCTCTTAGCCTTCACTTATTAATTTTTTCTTTTTTTTTTTAATATTGCCCTACAATTGCTCTTGTTTTATTATTTCTTTCTTCTTCCCCTGTTCTACTCAGGTTGATGGGGGAAGGAGAGTGAGCAGCTGGGTGGTGCCTACCTGCCCATTGGGATTACTCCATGACAGCTGTCAACCTGGATGAGATTAATCTCTCTCAGAAAGCCTGAGTAATTATTTCTTTCTTGAAAATTATGGGATTGGCAAGAAATTCAACTTTACAGTTTGCAATCAAGATTCTATCATTCTCGTTATCCGGAAGTGTTATTCCAGCCTGCGGTTTGACCACCTGTTGTAATAAACAGATCCACAGATTATAAAACTTTAAGGAGGCACTGATTATCTAGCCTGATTTCAGCATAACACAGGTCACAGATTAATTCTTTTAATTACTTGATTCTGGACTAGATAAACTTTTCCAGTAGAGCACACATTTTTAGTGATGAACTATCCACCACAGCTTGCAAGTACAGCAGATTACTATCAACACCATTAAAATTATATTCTGCATTTCTAATGTAAGTTAATGTTTTGTCAACTTCCAGGCACCAGACATTGTACCTCAGCCTGTTAGTCTGAAATGATAGGATACTTGGTGCGGAATCTTCTATTCCAGATCAGGGTAGCTTAAGCAGAGTTTCAGGTTTAAAAATGTCAGTATAATCAGTTGTCATTGTAACTTCTTTACTTTTGCATGCTATTCTCTGTTCTGAAATTTTTGAAGTACTTTAGACCAATTGCCACAATACTCATTAGACTATATTCTCAATCTGAAAATATGGCTTCACAGCAGGCCTCAATAATTGGTATTCAGTACTGGTTTTACAGTTTGTCACCCCAATATCAGTAAATGGTCTCATTCCTAATTTGCCCCTCTTTCACTGTTCTTTTCAATTTTGTTTATGAAAAATGTTATGCTTTTTTGCATATAACTGATACTGGCAGAAGACAAGAATCAGGACTAGAATAAATCCCTGTTACACTCATGCAGTCATTATCTATGTATAACCCCAATTTTGAAACCAGTAGTGAGTCAGTTTTCACTTCATCTAATATTTACAACACTGATAGCATTCTAGTCTCTTTATTCCAAAACACTGAATCATATACATTCCTTACCGTCTCTACTTCCACTACATCCTAACTATTATTTATATTAAATTCTCATAATACCTCACTTTAAAAGATAGTAGATAAATCTGCTTTCCATACACCAATCTGAGCTGTCATTTTTTTAAGTCATCTTGATTTCAGCTATTGAAATTCTTGTTTAAATCCTCTCTAAAATTTCCCTGTAGGAAACTGATTTTGTTCTGATTGTGAACAGGGAGGAATCACAGTTGCTTACACTGAAATATTAATAGGAAACTGTTTTTAGCTTTCTCATAAACAGAATTATAAGCCTCTAAGAAACTTCAGGATGAAAGGGAATGTACTTTATCTGTCATTCATATATTTTGAGGTACTTCAGCGAGAAAATTAAGATTTGAAGATTTACTCTTAAGAAACAAAAATAGAAGATACTCATCCAAGTCCTTCATAAGAACCTTTGCAACACCAGCTCTTACAGCAGTCACATCAAAAACACATCATGATATCCACACCTACAGATTTAATAGGAGAAATGGTTTTCAAAGTGCTATAGTAGGCATAGCACCTTTGAATTTTATCAGTCTACAGGGATTTGCATGGTACCCTTAAACTCTCACAGGACATGGATCAGACTGTAATAGGCAGCTTTCTTTGCTCCAGAGCCACCTTTCAGTCATGTGTATATACAATAAAATATTCAGAGCAGAAGAAACATTACCAGAAATAAGCTCATGCTTTACTATATTTGCACAATTCAGTGTGTTATATTTTAAAAGAACAGTACAACCCTTTTGCACAGAATATCAGGACAAGGGTAAAAGTGCTTATGTAGCTTTCTCTTCAGAACTAGTTTGGAAAACAAATGCAGTAGCTGTTTCAAATGCCTTACATTTATACTGTCTCTATATCTCTACTACTCTTATTTCAGCATTCTCTGGGTATTGAGGAAAGCTATTCTATCTCCAGACAAACCAATTTTGCAGCATTATTAATTTATAAAAGTCTGTAGCTATTATAATTTAGTGCAGTTGCTATAGAAATCTCTACAGGAACACAAAAAATTAAAAGAAGGAAAATTAATGTGCCGTATAGTCTAGTTGCCTAGAGTGCACCCCCTATAGGGAGAGCGCAATGATTAAGTCTTGTTTATTGTGAGTTCCATTAAACCTTTGTTGTTACTGATTATATCATTGTCTGATTTATTTTTCAGGTGTGGAAAACAACAAAAAATTAATTGCCTTAATCTTCATGACCAAATGACATGTGCATTGTGAGGTGCAAAACAGAATTCTGCTTGAGCAACTGGAGCTTTTCTACTTGCTCTTCATTTAATTACCCATTGTAACAGCGAACTGCTTTTGAGGTAGGGGACATTGCTTCTTCCACAGATTTGGATTTGTATGTGATCAATGTAATAGAGAGAATGAAAGGATTTGTTCTTAAATTAATATAATACTTCCCTGTTATAAAGTAACAGCAGGAAAGAGAATGTTTTTCATCACCAGGAAATGTGTTTAAGGAAACTGGTGGGAGAGATTTTATACAGTATTAAATTCCAACTGGTAGTAATAAATGAATCAAAGAAGATAACGAATGAATTTCACAATCTAGTTTATTGCTTTGTTAGAGGGATTTCACTTACGTGTTTCCTGAAAGAAAGGGCATAGATTCTGTACCTCAGATGTATTGGGGGGGGTTTAATGCTCTACTGTTATTTGCAATATGAATATAATTACCATATAAATATTTGATTCAGACACTAGGGGTGAATGTATTATCAGTTTATTTCAGGACATGGCATACTACTTTTAGGAGACTTGGACAAGGTATGAATATTGAAAGTACCTGAAATGCAGATTTAACAAAAAGACAATATTATTTTCTGAAATGTAATTATAGTTGGGTTATTAGAAAGTAACAGAAGGCAATGTTTTATTTAACCAAGTAAAGTCTGATATATTGTGTACTATGTATTCTGTAGATAATACATTGAGTTTTCGACTCTTCAGTAAACATAATTGTGCCTTTCCACTACATATTAGTCAGGAAAAGCAGTATATGTGTGGCTGTGGGAGAATCAGTGTATCAGATTTTGCTCACCTTGACATGCATGATCACAAACAAATTCGTACACTGTGTTTTTGCTGTTGCTGCAGCTGCCCTTAAGGGTCAAGGATATGTTCTGGATTTTCACAGTAAGATCTTAAAAGTGATGAAAATCAATTCCAGCATTTATAAAGACAAAATTGCAACTGGTCACTCAGACACAGCAAACAAATCTACAAGCACTGGCAACTTAAAGGAAACTTATATGGTGTTACATCTGTTAAAATACTTCAAAAGCTAGAATTGTGAATTCAGACTTGAGTAGAGGTTATGTTTTTGTTACACAAGATCTCAATGTGGCAAAACTACACTAATATTCTTACTAAGAACTATAATTCATCGAAAAGGTTTATTTTCTCTCAAGAATATGCTCTTTTTATTTGAAACCTTATAACCATGTAATGCCACATGTAATGGTGGTTTGGGAAGAAAAATAACATAACTCAAAAGGTCCCCCATGCCTTCTTCTTCCTCCATATTTATATGCTGAGTGTGTCACCATAAGGTATGGGATATCTATTTGGCCCGTGGGGGTCAGCTGTCCCAGCCGTGCCCTCTCCCAACTTCTTGAGCAACTGTAGCCTCCTCACTGGTGGTGTGGAATGAGAAGCAAAACAGGTCTTGACCCTGTGTAAGCACCTCTCAGCAATAGCAAAAACATCTCTATGTTATCAAGGGTGTTTTCAGAACAAATTAGAAATAGAACTATATGCATGTGAAGAAAATTAACTCTATCCCAACCAAACCAGCTGCACTAAAGAACCAGAAAAGAATGATTTTAATATATAATTGCTATTTTGTTCTCTGTTGTTATATCGCTAAAGAACATCCCCCGCCTCCCTCAATAAAATAAAAAACAAGTGCAAGATACACCTTATTTTATACTGTATAACAATTAGGTTAAGGAAGATGCATTTGGCAGTGGATATTAGGCCTGACTTAAAAGAGATAAAAGTAAGATTTCTGACCTGGAGATTCCAAACATTAACTTCACTTATTATTTCAGGCTCTCTTATATTGGGAAGTATTTTGTGTGTGTAGTGTACGATAAAATTAATACACAGATCTAATTACATTAGTACTAGTAATAGAGATTATAGTGAAATCAGACTGAAAGAGTAGATGAAGAAAGAGGTAGGAGATCTTAGAGTCCAGAAGAATGGCAGAAGTTGGCTTATGTCAAAACATGTTTGACGTAAAGAATAATGTCAGATAATCTGAGCACAGCATACTGCAGTGAATAATAATAATAATGATAACAATAGTAATGTCTAAAAGCAAAGTGAACCAGACATAAGTCAGCATAATTTAATTCTTAATTGTAACTTATTATACAAAAAAATTGCAAATTTCTCCTTAGCAAAAATATAAGAAGGTTCTTTTGCTTAAAATCTGCTTTCTTTTGCATTATTTTATGCTCTGCAAATACTGAGGGGTTTTAGGTTGGTTTTTTTGCATAATGTAAGATCTATCCTTGAAAATTCTACTCCTTCGAAGAGATCTTTAGCTGTGTGATGAACAATCAGCATGCCTCCACTATTCTTGTTAAGCTTTAAGCATTTTCTTATACTGCCACTGTTCTGATTTTTCAGTGTCCTCCGAATTTTGTGCCAGGTTTGCCAAAAGGTACTTTGTGTAAAGCTGTAACTTCAAATATGCATCCCACAATATAGCTAAAACATTGACATTAGACTTTTACTATACTTTTCATGTGAGACAACTTATAGCTCAACAGAGTAGAGTATTAATTCTGGTTTTTTCTTCCTAAAAAATACATCCCACAAAATGCACCAGAGTAAATTACACATGAACTTTTTGCTGTTTGCTCAGACTGATTTTAAAAACATAAGAAAATATGAAAATGCTAATGAAGTAAGCTGTTGGGCACTGATAAGTGACTCAGAGCATCTTCAAATGTTTCTATTAAAGTAAATCACTGTACTTCTCACTGTTGACATGTGTTATCTATTCAGCCACTGCAACATGGTGCCCTTTTTGTTCCGTGGCATGTAGTATCAGCCTGTAGATTTTTTTTCTGGTAGTAACAATAGAAATCGGGAGCTAAAAGTTGCCCTAGCAAACAACTGTGTTATCTTCTGGTAATGCAGAAGTGTTATACCTCCTCATTGTGACAATGAGTGTTTGGTGTTTTAAAGCAATTCAAATTGCTATTTGCATTATACTATTTTATTATTACTAATTAGAGATTAGAGTCTAAAAATGACCAACAAAAACCTTGAGGGATAAGAACAACAGAAAGAAATGGTAAATTAATGGTGTAAACTTAAACAGGCAACAAATTATGAAAATTTTAACACTTTTCAGTGTTTTCAAATAAAATGAACAAATAAATAAAATTTTCCCTGCATTTCCTTTAAAAAAAATTTTTATTATGCTGAATGTTGGATAACAGCTCTTCTGATGTATAATCCAAATCCACTGACAAATAAGAGAAATGTGCATTACAAATACAGAAGTCATGCAGCATTACTGGAAAGCCAGCTTATTGAAGGTGTCTTTCAGAATAGCACAACTCTTACATTCACAGGGGTTCCTCTGTCTGTTTGCTGTCATTTTCCTGACAGTTAGTGTCCACCACATGATTGTTGGGATGTTGGGTTTGGGGGTTATCCAATAAAGATAATACATAAACTGTTAATGAGGCTGGTTCCATGCTTTACTAGTCTTGTGATTACAGAAATGTAAATTTAATATCCACTTATTTGAAAGGTTTCCTGATTTATATGGAAATGTATTAATCAGCTCCCAAGCTCAACTACTTACATTATACACTGAAGATTAGAATGATAATTTGACTGTTTAAAGACAGCAAAACCATTACACGAAACCGCAATGGATTTTTTAGATAGAATAGGCAAAGTGATATAAATACAGGAGTCAAAACCAATAAAGTCTGAACATGAATACTAAAGTGGAGGGGTCTGTTTGGACTTTGATTAGTGGTGTCTATTCTCTCACTTGCACAGCAGCAGTTACCCCCAGAGTTTTCAAACAAAGAATCAGAATCAATCCCACTCTTCTAAATAATAAGTGACTCCCATGTGGAAATTTTTGTGTTGTGGCTGGTGTAGCTACAGTTATTTTCAACCTGAGTATCTTTTGCTAGCAGTTTTTGTAGGTAAAAAGAAGACAATCTAGATACTAGGATATAGACTTGATTAATTTAGCAGTAAACTGAAGTTGGATGGTATTTGTCACGCTTTTTAAATTTTTATGACATATAACTAGCCCTTCCTCTCCCACACTATATTTTCTTGGTTAATGCTAGGTTTTCTCTCAAATGGTACACCTTAATTTCCAGATCAGTGTAAGTATTAGTTAATTGCACTTAAACAGTATTGAATCTGGGCTTGGTTTTATATTTCAACTCCTCTTTCTCACCTCTCTTTTATATCAGTAGCACTAACAGTAATTTATTATAATCCAAATAACATGCATCTCTTTTTCTTAATTTTCTTTTGAGAGACAATCGTTTTTTGACATTTGTTCAAGAGTTGACTCACCTTAACCTCATTGTTGTCATAATCCTCAAAATAAATCCATCATATATAAAAAGTAATATCAGTCAGCAACTGGAAAAAGGGAAACATCAAAATAATTTTTAAAAAGAGCAAAAAGGAGGACTTTTGGAACTACCAAAAGTCAGCTTCACTTTGTGACTAGAAAATCATGGAACAGATTGCTGAGTAATGTATATTGAGACATATGGAAGACAGGGAAGTGATTAGAGACAGCAAACACAGGCTGTGTCCAAAAAGGTACAGTCCTTTTACCTTCCTCAGTGTCCAAGGGGAAACCAGTAACGGGTGATGTCCCTCAGGGGTCTGAACTAGGACAAACACTGTTTAACATTTTAGAATCTTAGAAGCAAACAATGGTTTGGGTTGGAAGGAACATTTAAAGGTCAGACACGAGATCATCCTCCCTGCCATGAGCACAGACATCTTTGACTAGATCAGACTGCTTAAAGCCCCATCCAACCTGACCTTGAACACCTTCTCTGACAGGGAATTCTATGGTTCTGTGATTAATTAAACACAAGTTTCTGTCCAATACTATGAAGCTTATTTAGCCAGTGTAAAAAATGAACATCAGAAGTGAACGTTAAATCATTCACAACAATATTTGCATTCTTTCTTGTAAGTATTGTACGTATATTAATGTGATAAACACAGATATTTTAAACAATTTCTGAACTTATTTTCTTATCATATTGTTCCAATTCCATTGACTGTAACTAATTTATTCTGCTCCGAGGAAACCTTTTGGGTCATATTCAGTTAAGTAGTAGAGAAAAAATATGAGAGGCAGGATGAGAGTTGAGATCATTGAAGAAATCAAGATCATATTCAGATTTAGAGCTGTATCTTAATCTTTGAAAAATCAAAATAGATATTAAACTGATAGTGGCACCCATGAGTATGAAAAGTTTTTGAAAGATGGACTGCATTAGAAACCCAAAAGGACAGAGAAAAAGAGGAGAATACTTCCCTCATAAAGCATAATCAATCACAATTGCAAAAGAGACAGGAGAGAGAAGACCTGAAATTGTAAGGAAAGGGTTTGAAGGAAGATTAACTATCTAAATAATACATGAGTTTAAGGAAGAGTTAGATTAGTGAAGTAAAGATTGTTAGAAATTCTTATTAGCTATGATCAATCAAGAGAGGAGAAAACAAATAAAAAATGTATTAAGATGGAGTTGCAGAAAGGAAGTAAGTTCAGGTAATAAATGAAAGTCACATATAAGTGAATAAGATTACAAGGTATTTTGTTAGGACTGATAAGACTTATCTGTAAAACACATCTATAGCTTACTGTTGGCTATTTTGCTTCTTAATAAGTTTAGAATGACAAAGCTAAGGCAAATTATAGATATGTTTGTAGTGCAAATGATTATGGAATAAGCTTACTTCTGAATAAAGAAAAATACTTAATGTTGTTAAAATTCTGTAGTTAATATATTGATTTTTAAACAATTGAATTTTAAACAATAAGCAGCAAACATTACTGTTCATGCTAAAGCAAATACTAGTATGTAATACAAATATTGATACTTAAAGAAAAAGATTTGGTAATATGGAAGAGGTAGATTTTAAACAAAAGCTCCTCTGAAGAGATGATGTTTTTCTAGGCACAGTTACCTTTTTTAAATAAAAATATTGATATTGAGATTTATTTTCAATATAGATCATTAAAAACATGCATGAATATTACTGTTATTAAAAAGAAATCAGTATCAGCATGCATAACAGATAATCTTTTTCTCATCAAGTGGTCAGTCCCAGCTTAAAGTGATTTTTTGTCAATCGTGACCCTACTGGGTTGAGAAATTACCAACATTTCAGAGGATAGAAACATTCTTTCAATTTCTAATTTAATATTACAGATGAAAAACTTATAAAACAAGATTAGTCAATTTAAATGTCTATGTTGTCATCTACTTGGGCTGCTCTTCCCTTCACATACTCTACATATTTGCTGGTGTGGATGCATAAAATTTTAAATGAAATCTCATCTTTCTTTATATACTGGCACTACTATTTCTCTAGACGTACCAAAATAGAATATCTGATGTAATCCTAAACTAACATTTCCCTCTAGTGGTTTCCTTTATGTTTCTTTGGTGATTTATCATAATCTGTGTTTGGAAGATACACCCAGAAGAAAAATCATTACTTCAATAATATTGTGTGATTCAACTAACATCAGCTGTTTCAATTTGAGAGGATAATTTGAGGTTTATAGTAAGATCTAGTTAATATTGACAATTGGGTCCAAAGCATGATTCATCTCATTCTGAACATGGACATGACTTTGACCCTGAAATGTCTCTTTCCTGAGCACAGAGTCTAATGTATAGATTCCTGTAGCTATCTATATTGCAGATGTCAGAAATAAAATCAGTTGAATCTCACCTCTTGATGCAATATTTTTTGCTTAATTAGGTAACTTGGTACTTCTAAATATTACATCTTTCATTTGGTGGAATTTTTTCTTACAGTTATATTGAAAAAAGGAGAAAAATAGAAGTTTGTAGTATTTATATTATGTTATTTTTGCAGCACATCACACTTAGAGTTAACCAAATTATTTGATCTTTCTTTACAAAATCATGTGAACAAAGCAGATATAAAATTAATTTAAACAAATCAAACAAATATGACTTTTTCTATATTATTTTGATTCCAGCCAATTCAGATCCAGGAAGTGTCAAAGCCTAACTTTTCTGATGCTTCTTTAATGCCTTTTACAAATTAACAGTGCATATTCTGTGTGTTAGTTCTTAGCCAAGGTCAAATGTGAGTTCTGTGCGAACAGATAACAAAATGTGCAGGACGGGCTGTTTTGAGCAAGACCTTGAATGCCAACAGTGTCTGTTTTGACTCTGCATTTCCAATTCAGCTAGAACATAAAAGAAACATATGACTTGTAGCTCAAGAAAATGTTAACAATGTTGGTCCTACTTTCATTTTATAGAAAAATTAATTGTATTTTCCAACATAAACAGTGATACTCAGATTTCTGCATAAAGGAAGTTTAACAGTATGGATTTCTTAAATTACTTTGAGGTACTGTAATCTTATTACTATATTTATTTACACATTTAGCAGATATAATATGCCTTTGGGTGTAATGTAATGAATGTATTTTATACCCTTGGCATAAAAATAGCACAGCAGATTTATGAAACAAGATGATTTGTTTAAGAGATTGGATAGTAATTCTGAATAAATTTTTTTAGTGTACATGGTTTTATTAAAGTGAATATGATTATGCTTTTTCCATAAAGAAGGCAACAGTGGTCATAGAGAATAAGATCTTATCAGCAGATATGCTCTCCCATATGACATGTAATCTCTGTTCTATCCATACTTACAAATCAGATTCTGAGAACAGGAGAAAGCTGGTTTGCCTTAGATCTTTTCTGTATATTTTGTATATTTCTGCTATTATCCCACCTTCTTTGTTGGAAAGGGTCTAAAAATCTTCCATGGCGTTTTCTGCAATGGTGTCCTAGTCTTAGCATACAAATCATGTCTATTGAGAAATAAGTCCAATTATGTATAATTCCAAAGTAGATCCCTATTTGAAATGCATGATATGGTTCATCAGGAAAACACTGGTTACCTACAATGAAATCACTGCACTATGGCCATGTCTCCTTGATGGTGATAAGCCATTAAAGCATCTGACAGTGGCATAGTGAACCTGGTGAATCAGACTGATAAAATACTCAAACATATATAAAAAGACCAATTTTTTTTTAAAGCAGTCAATTTACTGCAGTAACTTCATTGTTCAGTTTTTCCACTGAAGCCTGTTTCTTAGATGCTAACAACAGTAACAGCAGGTTTTGAGCCTCTGCAGAAGTGTAGGAAACTGAAACACATGATTTGGATCCCAACATTTTAGTATTGGGACCTCAAAAGTAATTGGGACCTCATCACAAATGCCTTCCAATTGTGACATGCTTGTAGCAAATAGCAGAAAATCCCTTTCTGGGTTTTTTTTCACCCTGGTTAGAGGTGATTTTCTTTTTTTTTTTTTTCCTTTGAATTTTAGTTCCACCTTTAAGACACTCTTACAAAGACGAGTCCAGACAACTGTTGCTAGTTGTCCACAGTTGTGACAAACACTGAAAGCTTACTCCCCGGACAATTTGGCATTCAAGTCTGAAATTTATCTCTAGACAGACATCTAAAAAGTAGTTGGTGTGTCCTCAATAGGGAAACGGTTGTACCTGCTTTGGATTTATTCTTTAGGTTTTTATTAGACTTCAACCAAAACCAAGCAGAAAGTTCAAGGTCAGATGGCTTAGTCCTTAAACTTTCCCACACTCTTTCACTATATAAATTGAGCTAGATTCTGGGAGATAAATCATTTTCACAGCTAACTGGGAAATAAGTTTATTCTCAGTCTGTTTTCTAGACCTAGAATGCCTCTAAAATAAAAAAGCTTGTTATTATATTCCCAAACAAGATTTGCTTATTTTGCAGCCGTGTCACACTTTTGGCACTTATTTTGTGTATGATACATGATTACTGTTAGAACTCCCCTCTGCTATACTGATGCCTACCCAGATATTCCCCATTGGTATTTGTCTCCCTTGAGAAAAAAAAGTATTTTAATTTTGTATTGGTTGAATTTCATCTTCCTGACTACAGATCCTGAACAAATTTGTCAGGACCATTTTAAAGTCTGAGCCTCTTTATCAAACTGACCCTTCTTTTGGCTGAATGTCATCAGCAAATTTTAGAAGTTACATTCTGCTTTCTATCATACAATTAATTAAAACCTGACTTTAAGAGACACCCTTTCTCAGTTTAAGATGCTTCATAATTGTAGTCCAAACCATTGATAACTACTATTGGAGAATAATTTGCCAGCCACCTTCAATGACTACAAATGAGAACTGAGTTTTTGAGATGTTTATTTTTGAGATGTTCTGTGGGATGGAGGCAATCACCCTGTGGTTTTGATATGTCACATCTACTCTTACAGTCCATAGGAAAAAGAATAAATCTCCATCTCCTGCCAAACATCATAGACAAATATATTCAATTTCTTAGTCCTCTGTGACCCCCATCTATTCTCTTGAGCTCTTAGAGATACTGGAACGATTCTAAGTGACTTCCCCTATGTCCTTTGGCATGCTCTGGTGAATTATTTCATTGGGCCCTCAGGAACAGAACACAGATGCCATACCAACCCATCCTTTAATGCGATTTTTACATGTGCATTTTCTTCCCCCCGCCCCCGCAAACTCCAGCTTGAATCCCTATCTCCTTGTGAAGCTTAACTATATTATACACCTCATCACAGATTACCTTTTCATACTCGCTTAATCTACGAATGCAATGCAACACCCTCATACCTTTTCCAATTTGAAGTAGGTGTGTTTTTTTCTGTGTTAAGAACTTATACACACTTTTCTTGCGGCTTTTTCTGTCTCTTGCTATTTAAAACTGTTTTTTTTCCTCCCGTTTTTCCCTGTTTACATTATTGGTAGGAAGCTAGGGCAAAATAGAAGTAAATAAAAAATACATCTTCAACTTAATCTGGCTTTGTGGCCTGAGGTAGAAATAAAACCAATTTGTTGCTATGTCATTAAGGATATGTCCCTTGAGGTAAAAAGTTGGCTTTGTTTGCTAAGGAGCAGTACAGCAGAATATAAAGTAAATGATGGAAGAAATTTTATGCTTCTCTAAGCTTAAAGAAATCAAAGGAGTTTTGAGTGATTTTCCACAATCAGTTTAATTTTCCTTAATTTTTTACTAATCAATTATTGCTAGGTAATTAAAAATTGCAATACTTTCAAGATGAATATTACTATGTATGTCACAGCTCAAGTAATCATTTGCTTGATTTCAATTTTTTTCTTCTCCTTTATTCTGTTAAATACACACAAAAGTCATTCCTGCTGAACGTCTCTCCGTATCTTTTTTTTAACCAGATAATTAGCTGGAACACTGGAACATGATAATACTAATTTTTAGACTTGGTTAAACTAATGATGTTTGCTAAGTTTGAAATTAATTTTTATATAAATCTCTCTTCTACATTATGAGAAATAAGAGTGTGTAGATTTTAGTTGTAAATTTTGCAATATTTTTTGGATATTTTGGGGGTTCTTTATGTGGTAATTTGAGACCTGGTTTGAACATTCACAACAAAATTTCCTTAGGGCATTCTCTAAGTTCCAGTAGAGCAATTTAAAGAAGGTCATCTGAAGCTCAAATACAAACAAGATTTTCACAACATGAGAGATGAAGTTTCCCTCTGAAGCACTTAGAATATGGATGTGGTTAATTCGCAATAACAATGTGCAATGCTTAATAAGGATGGACTGTCAGTAAGTATCTCTTACTCAGAGATTCTCAACTGAGATTGACTGAGTGAATCTGAGTGTGTAATTAAATTTGTTCAGGCAAAGAAACAAGGAATTTCTATATCCATGTACAGTGGTTGAAAGTCAACAGGAAAGCACAATCGGTTAAGGTCATTCTTTAGTGCACAAAACTGCCAACAATTCCAGATTTAAAAAACAAGTTCTCTTGAAAATGTAGGAATTTACATTTCCACATGTCCTGTCCAGTGACCTATTGAATACTTGCAGGGAAGATGACTCCCCCATGTCCCTGGGCAGTCTGTTCCAATGCTTAACAACCCTTTCAGTGAAGAACTTCTTCAAGATGTCCAACCGGAACAGCCTCTGGTGCAGCTTGAAGTCATTTCCTCTTGTTCTGTAACTTGTTAACTGGCAGAAGAGGCCAACACCCACCTTGCTACAACCTCCTTCCAGGGAGTTGTAGAGTGATACGGTCTCCCCTGGCGGCCCAGAACTGAATGCAGGATTTGAGGTATGGCCTCACCAATGCTGAGTACAGGGGGACAATCACTGCTCTGGTCCTGCTGGCCACACTGTTACTGATTCAGGCCAGGATGCCATTGGCCTTCTTGGCCACCTGGACACCTGCTAGATCATGTTCAGCCAGCTGCCTGCTCCATTTTCCAGATCTTTAAGAATAATGTTACACAAGACTGAATATTGACCCCTTGGGTTCACTGCTAGTCTCTGGCCTCCAACCAGACTTTGTTCCAGTGATTGCTACTCCCTCAACCCAGCCTTTCATACAGTTTTTATACTGTCTATCTTCCCATCAAGAC
The DNA here is from genome assembly GCA_013399195.1 of Dicrurus megarhynchus. Lineage (NCBI taxonomy): Eukaryota > Metazoa > Chordata > Aves > Passeriformes > Dicruridae > Dicrurus > Dicrurus megarhynchus. The sequence goes on from VXAD01012328.1 coordinate 129,380, forward strand.
AACTTCAGCATCTGCTCCTTTTCTTTCTATTCACATTTCATTTAAAATTCCTAAAACTTTTTTCAGGAGGGCCTGTTCATCAGTCAAGAGCCCAATGATAAATTTGTCTCATACATTTGCAAAATATAAGTGTACTAGCTTTAGGATTATAGCTGGTGCCCTGGGTCTATGAGCTTTGAATTTCCTTCACGTGGTTTCTAAACTGTCCTGTGACTTTAGATGCCCAGATATTCCTGTTCATAAAAGTATAAAGCAGAACAGTCTCTGTAACACAGCTTCAGCTTTTGTAGACTTTTAGAAACAAATTTTCTGGTGTTGTAAAACCTAAACATACTCCTTTCTTACAATAAATAAAGTATTGTACTGCTCCTAAGGACTTGGGGGTAATTTTTAAGGTATTTTCTTTCATCTGGTTTGGTTGGGGAGTTTATTTTTTCCAAAATACAGCATGTATATACACATCAAAGAAACTCCCCAAATATATACTTTGTTAGAAGGACATTCACAAAAACTTAAACTACTTGAGCAGTATCTGAGTGTTACAAAAAAGATAAAAAACAGTAATCTAGCAGTTGCAGTTGGAATACAGGTATTGAAGAACAAACTTTCAGGAAAATGGAATAAAATGAAAAGTGTAGATCTGCATGCACATGGATGCATGAAACATAAAGAAAGGAGTGAAAATAAACATAGTAAAAAGATTTTTAAATTTAGGAGATTTATGAGGTTAGTTTTAGAACCACAATTTTGGACAAAGAGGCAGGACGAAAAAGACTAATTTTCAGATTTAGATAGTGACATATTGATTTTTTTTTTTTAATTATTGGAAGCAGACATGGTACTAAAACCATAATTTAAAAAGTTTAGATTAATTAAGAAATAGTATTAATAATTTTGTTAATATGTTTATCCTAGCATTAAGGGAATATTCCAAATAAAGTATTTCAGTTGTTTTTAGTAAACAAAGAGGATCTTGTAAAATCGTTCATAGAAAACAAAATGTTCTAGAGATCTGTGACTTGATTCTTGTGAAAGGGCAGCCACAGTAAATGCAAGGGTGCAGCTGCAGTTCTTCAAAAGGGCAAATCTTAACAAATTAGATATTTTAGAAAACAGCTTCTGCATAGTAAAGACTGATGTTCATTGTGGGGTTTTGTTAGGGGTTTTTGGGGGGGCGAGGAGGCTTGCTTTTTCCCCTGGCTAAATATAATTTAGTGCATTTATTCTATTTGAACTTAAGCATGTGATATATGGCTGCCCTACAAATTATATGCAATAAGAAACTATTGGTTAAAAGAGCAGTGATAAATTTTACTGTAAGACAAAAGAATACAGGGACAGGGAAATACAGTGAAATTCGTCAAGGGTAGGCTTCAAATAAGCCTCAAATAAGTGTTACCACTTCTGTTAATTAACCTGGAAAAAAGAAAGCAGAGATATATTAACAAATCTTTTTGATGACACAAGATTAAAACAATTTAAAATACAAAGGAGTATAAGAGTATTATGGAGAAATAACTGCCTGATTTTGTAGCAACTTACATTATAGAAAAGGGAGCTACGAAAGATCTAAACCAACCAAGATCATTTCGCAAGTGATTAATCAAGACCTTTTTTCTGTTTATTGAGAAGAACAAGAAGATATTTGAAAATACTGAAAGACAAGATTATGCATTATCATAATGTTTGTTTGTTTGGATGTGAGCATGAGGTAATTTTACTGGTATCTCAGTCAAATCCAAGTACAGACTCTAAGAATTACTAATAAGAGCCACTTGCAATCAGGAGTGTTTTCTCTCTCAGCCCAGAGCATGGTATAATGTGTTTCTCCTCACACAAAGGATTATTAGCTCAGGAAATATATAGAATTGTCTCTCTTTTTTTGTTATTGTTTAGAGCTAGCTTGTATTTAGTAGGTGTCATGGGTTAGCATAGTTTGAGTTTTTTAAGGAAGACTCCTTCAGCCTCAGAAGTGATCTTTTTGCACAGAGGTGCTTACAGCTTTCTCTAGACCTGACAGAACCAATCAACTGGCGAGTTTCAATATTGACAACTTCTTTAAGCCACTTAAGAAGCTTGGTACGCCTCTGTGATCCACATTTAAAGAACGAGCAAAGCCCAGGAAGCTCTCTGACTTCCAGCTTTCGGACAGGTACCTGGGGAGGGGGGGGGTCCAGGGCACGGCCCAGCAGGGCTGGGCCCTGCTCGGCCTGACAGGCCGGCCAGGAGCCCACCCTGGAGCGGCCCTGTTCCATCTGCGGCCCGGCCCGGCCCCCCCAGCCCTGCTCTGACCTCGGCTGCTCTGGCCCCAGCGCTGCTCCGGCCCTGCCCCAGCCCTGTTTCGGGCAGGCCAGGTTCCCGGGCAGGCCATGCCCCACCTTCATCCACTGCAGGCAGCAATCCAGCAAGGAGAGATAAGCGAATTCCAGCTGCCAGGCCTGGGTGAGATTAACTCTTTTAGTGCTGTAAGATTTCTCCAGAACAGATGAAGCCTGCAGACATCAATCCTCTCCCGAGTCAGAGGAAAAGGACAGATGAAGGCATGTGAAATAAACAGCACAGCGACACCAAAGTCAGCAAAGAAGGAGGAGCTGAATCCCTGAGAGAGGAGAAAGAGGAGATGCTTCTCCTGGAAGCTGAAATTCTCTTGTAAGGCTGTGGTGATGGACTATAATATATATCAGTGTACCCGTTGTAATTTCATGAAAGCATGGGGGGGCAGAGCGTTCAAACCGCAACCATGGGTAGAAGTACCTGTGCTGCATTAAGCAACTACTGAAGTAGCTGTGATTTAATGAGAAGTTTTAACAGAGAGAGTTGAAAGTGATGTAGACTCTCTTGCTCCCAGAGGAAGGCCTCTGTGCCTTTTCAGTTGAAGGTGATGAGGACCCTCTTGCTGCCTGAGAAGAAGAGGGCCTCTGTTCCTAGAGATGAATATGCACCCACAGATGGGTAAAGAGAACTTTTGTTTCTGAACAGCTCATCCTTAAAATGGTACCCCATTAGCTAAAGATGAAACCCTCGAGCAGTTGTGGGGAAAGCTGCAAGTTGAGGGAAGGGACTTTCACAGGCAAGGAGAAACCATTCCGGGCGGCCTTGCTGTGACACTGAGCCACAAGAGAACTGTTTAACTGTTTTCGTGTGGAGATGTCTCCATAGCATGAGCAAGAGAGACTCCTCTCCCTAAGTGGACTGAGAAAGGTTATTATACAGATGGTTAAATGGACTGAAAATCTCAAGGGTTGTTTTTTTATGTTGTCGGTGGGAGGAGGGAAGAAGGTGGGGGGAAGAGAAGTGTTCTGAAGGTTTAGTCTTTTTTTCCCCTGCCTTTTAGTTCTGTTAATAAACTTCTTTATTCTTTTAAGGTTTAAGTTCTGTGCCTGCTTTGCTTTCTCCTAATTCTTGTCTCACAGAAGGAAAATAAGTAAGTAATGGGTATTTTGAACCAAACCACTACAGTAGGGCACAATGACACACAGTAGGGTTGTTTACACCCATCTTCAAAAGACTGTGGGGTTTTTTTGGTCTTTTATGGAATAGCTATAGATCATCAATATAATTTGGTCATAAGAGGATATACATTAGTTCATGGTGCATCAGTCAACATTCTCAATAGAAATGAAAAAAACCAAGTGTCGTTATAGAAGGCATTAAAATAGTGCATATAATTTTGATCAACCACATTAAAGAAACAGAAATTCAAACTGAAGCAAGGCTTAGCTAATTGTCATAGAAATAGAGAAGCTATACTGAAGCTGATCATCAGATTTTAGGGCTTCTCACTTTTCACTACAGTTTATACTATAAGCCGTAAGACTGCAAGATTTCAGGTACTATTGTAATTTCAGGTAATATTGGTTTTGTACCTCTTCTTTAGAACTGGCCCTCCTAGGGAGATGCAAAGACTTTTCATATCAAATATATGAATATTGATGTTACTATATGAATATATTAAATATAAACAATATTCATATATAATGAACATGGTCGTTTTTTAGAGGCCAAGTTAGCCTATCCCAATACATAGAAATGGATGTTAAAAAATGGTGGTCATTTTCCATGGGGAAATTTCAAAGACTGTTATAAAGAAATAAAAAAAATATCATTTTTTCTTCTTATGAGAGATGTTTTCCACTTGCAGTTAACATGGTTTTCTTCCGATACAGAAGTTTCACCAAATAAAACTTTTGAGCTTTGAAATGAATAGCAATTTCTTCACCATAAGCATCTAAAACAAGCAAAAATGCAGCCTGTCCCTTTTCAGACCAAGAAAATCAGGGAACTGGCTTTTCAATGGAAGATAAAGCTGAAGCGGAGCATCAATTGATTCAAAAAGCGGAAAATTTCTCTCTTTTGAGGGGAAGAGGTGCAGTAGAAAATGGTGCTAAGCATGGTGTTTGTGTGTGCCTGTAGATACAGACAGCGGGAGAGTTCTCTCTGCTGAAGTAATGAATAATTAAAACATGCTTAGAACTCAGCATATGGAGTGGCAGGATGCTATCAGACTAGCTGTTGGTGGCAACAAGAATGGCATCCTGTTGGCTGTTAATGTGGAGGTATGAGTAATGTTGTCTCTTAGTATAAAAGAGCTGAGAGCACCTAAGTTGAGGACTTTATTTTTGGATGGTTGTTATAGCAGGCAAAGCTATGCAGTGGAGTGATATTATAGTAGTTAGTAAGTTGTTTTCTTATAATCGTCACAGAGATTCAGAATAAATAATGTTAGCTTGAGACAGAGATATAAAAGATGATCTATTGTTGGGGCTTTTTCAGTCTCGTTTTAATTTTAATCATTTGAGATTTTTCCTCGTGAGAATTAAAAATTAAGATGATAGCATATCATTTTTTCTCCCTGTTGTTCATGCTGATGCAGGAGGCACATTAAATCTTGGATAAACATATTTATACATTTTTCACGTAGTACACAGGGACTTGTAACTATTAGGCAGAATCAATAGGCAAACATCAACTAAGAGCAGCTAGTTGCCTTACTCCTTTGATGAACCAGCAACATAATGTCCTTCTGAGCTCTGGAATATAAAACTTATTTATACTTAACATTACATGAAATAAAGAGAGACATTGAGCTATCATTTGACTTTGTCAGTTAACAAACTAGAGAAATATAAAATTGTATTAAAAAGAATATTGAATCATAAGAGGACATGTAAGTACTTTCGGGAACCTTTAAAACTGAGAGTGGTTTGTATAGATATTCTGAAGAACGTCTGTATTTCAGTTCTCTGGCTCCAAAAGCCAAGAGAGATTTGACAATCACGTAGTGTGTACTCATTCCATTATTTCTGTAATGCTGAAAGAATGGTAGTTCCCTGGACTTCATACAGGTTTCAAAGATTTTCACAACATAGAGATGTGATTTTTACACCATTTAAAAATATATAAATATATTTAAAAAATGAGAAATAACAACTTCCAGGTGGAAACATAGATCTGCTCCTTTTAGGAATAAGAAGTCAAAGAGAGTCTCAGCAGCACAAAAAATAAGATCAATAAAGAAATGTGAACTTCAGAAATTTTTCAGAGAATTTAGTTGACTCCAACTCATTCAAACTGCTTCATCAGCGTCCCTCTAGTATTATGCTAGTTTTTTTATTCTATTCTAATATAAAAAAAGAGAGTATTATGCCTTTATATTACAACCAAAAATGATGGTTCTGAGCCTTGCCAGAGAAAATTGTAACAAATATAAGTATTTCAGCAGAATGTGGGGTGTTATTTCAGTCCTTGCTTTAGCCACCAGTATTTTATAATTTCTGTCTCATTTTGGTTTTGTTGTTTCTTATTAAAGAGTGTTTGAAACAGAAAGGAAGAGTGGAATTTATGTCACTTAACTTTTGGTATTTATAAGTCCAAGCTGATTAACTACAGCTTGATTCAGTGGTACACACATAGGCACCTCATGTCACTGAGGTACCCTGAAGAACCTTGCTCATTCCCCATCTGTCAATCCAGAAGTACATGTGTTCTGTGTTGTAACTCATAATCCTATGAAGATATAACAGTTAAGACAAATTTTTTGCTCCTCTAGGTCTCTGTTCATGCAGCCCGTACTTCTTCAGCTTCCACATGGGGCTGATGTAGGAAAAAGACTTCTTGAAGTCAACATAGACCACCTGCTGTCGCTTTCTCCTGGTACCCCATCATTTAGCAGTAGAAGGCACTCAGTTTGGTCAAGAAAATTTGACTTTGTTAACTATACTACCTTCCTGTCCATCATGCATTTGTGAATGCACTCTGAGACAACATGCTTTAATCTTACTAAGGACTGAAGTGAAATTAAATGGCTTTTAGGTTCTTGAGTTCTCCTTTAAAATGGATACAGCATGATTTTCTGAGTTGTTGGTGATAACTCCTGAAAAGTATGATTTTTCATAAATGAATGACAGCAGTAATCCAATTCCATCAGCCAGTTCTTTCAACACCTTCAGGTGAATTAAATGATCAAACCCTCGAAAAAATTAAAACGCTTAGTGATGATTTACAGACCATTTACCACCTCTGTTGTCAGTTCATTTCCTGTAAGCTTCCTCATTACATTTTAGTTCATGAAAAAGTTTCTTGCTTAGTAAAATAGGCTATCTTCCAAAATTGCCAGACTTCTTGAGTCCATCCTCTTTGCCACATAAACAAAACCAGCCTTCTGACCGCAGCATCTTCTGATTTTAATCTAGAGATATAAAAAAATATGTCTCTGGCTTCATGCTGGAGCCCTATGCAGGCAGGGAGCTGTGTTACACAGAATGTGACACTCTCTCCTCCATCTTTGTTCTTCTTTAACAGTCTACACTCATTCCTATATAGCACCTGTTGTGCTATTGTGCCAAGCTTCTGTGATTCCCATTGTTGCATTAACTCATCTCAGTACAAGAATTTCCACTTCTTTTTTATTTTGTGAAGTACTTTGTTTTAATGTACAGGTGCTTGAAAAGAGCTGCTGAATGTCCTCTCTTCTGAGGAGGAATATGAGTCCTCCTTATTCCATGACAACCTTGTCTTATATAATTTTGGATCTCTGTGCCCATCATCCAGTCAACTCATGTTAAATCTTTTCTTTCTAGGTAAATAAGTTTGGATTTATCTGTCTTTTTTTAGGTGTATTTTAATCTATTTCCAATATCCTCCTCCACCAAAATATGCCTAATAGGCCAAATAGTATGCAGCCAGGTGTTCTATTATTGCCTATGAATGTTCCTCTCATAGTCTTTCCCCAAACCAAACAAGAAAACAAACAAACAAAAAATACAAACAAACAAAAAAAGAAACAAAACCAAACAAAATTTCCTCCTTCTCAGTTTCAAGAATCACGAAGGTTTTCTCATCAGTTATAAGTCAAGAGCAGGAAATTCTCTTGCTCCCAAGATGCCATACCAAGCCATTCTCTTGCCCTCCTGAGAGCTTTTCTTACCTTATTGTTTCTATCTTGTCTTAGCTTGCCTGCCTTCCTTCATTCCTTCCTTCCTTCCTTTTTTCCTTCCTTCCTTCCTGCTGTTATTTGACTCCAGCTGTTGCCTCCTGTAACTCTTTCAGGAGATGTTGTTTATCTTCTACTCTCATCCTGGGTGCAACAAAGCATGTTTGCACTTTCTTGCATCCCTTCTACTTAGCACCACAGCACCTGTATCAGAGCACGCATTCTAGATGGGACGTCCCCAGTGCTGTTCCTGGCCCTACCCTGGGCAGGAACAGCAGGCACGCTCTGTATCTGAAGACATGGTATAAGACACTCAGGCTCCGGATTTTATCTTCCTTTTTTCTACTCTATTTCTGAGGTATTAATATGATGTACATTGAGACAAGAAAAAATAAAAACTCTGTTTTGACCTGACAACATCTAGCAAGTTATATCAAAATGACATTAAATTATATTGAAAACTCATACCAGCTACCCTAAAATCCCTCTCACAACATAAAAGTGAAATGAGCTTATTTCATTTGGTTCTTTAAATAATAAAAAAGATATTTCAGTTGTATACAGGATATTTTATTTTTATTTCCTAGAGTGAAATTTCTATTATTCCACTGCCTGCAAAAAATGTGAATTAAAAACATGCAGAAATAAGAACAGAAACTATAGTTTTATACTTTTACATATACTTTGACTATTATCTGCTGGAACTGTGAATGCCAAATCTTTTTACAGTCTTGAGAAGCAGAGAGTGTTACTATTTTTTCTACATAAAAAGTACATTTTCTAATGTGTTTGGAGAAAAAAAAATTGGTCATTGAAGCATGTAAAATTACCATTAATTTCCCAAGATTTCTTTGTTAAAAGAGAGGAAGAGTATTTGAATCTGATAGGACTCTTTTGTATGTGAAAGATCCATGTAATACATACCAAAAAATGCCACTGTGACTATATATGCTTCTCCCATATGCACACTGTGTGCCTCACAATTGTAAACCTACAGGCTCTATATCATTAGTAGAAAGAAAAACAAGACATTTGGAAATAAGTTGGAACTCATTTGGAATGATGGAGTATACTTGTTTGGGAAAAAGTGAAAGAATAGGCTAGATAGTACTAAGGAAGGATGCTGCCAGAATGAGGGGAAGAATTGGAAAAATAAAATTATCAGCTTGTGTGAGAAAACAAAAGTCTTTTTACCCCCTTCTCCTCTAATTAAGTATGACTCATGAATCAATACGTGTGTTGTAATCATGGAAATAGTTTAATTTCATCATTCATTCATTCTCAACATAGTTCACAAGCATTTAATAAAGGAGAAATTACTGATTGGGTATGGGAGAAATAATTTACTGGGTTTGAGGGAATATACATAAAAATTCAGATTTCTTATTAACTTTTTGCTCACTGAGAGGAAAACATCTGAACTACCAGTGCAAAGAGATTATTCTCCTATTTTCTCAGAAAGTCCTTGTCTTTGTTCTTTACATTTACCTCTTTCTTTTTTTTAAACACAGTATTTTCTCTTGATTTTGTGCATTTGTAATGTAAATTTCCCAAGTGCTTAAAGGCTTCAGTCAAAATATTCTAACAGAAATTTGATCACTGGCCATGAGCTAAGGTATGTTCTCCTAATGAACCCTGTATCTTTGCTGCTAAAGAATTTAAATAGCTACACCATCATCCACCTTTACTTTTCTCAATAATTAACAACATAATAATGCATCTCAACATTTTATGTACTTTTGCTTTATTTATTTATCTTACTGTATTTTGGTGTATTTTACCTTTTTTTTAATGCTGGTAATATTTTTATCCCCTTTCTTGAGAAGTAGAATGATTTGAATTTCAGTTCTCACTTACTTATTCATGTTTTCACTGGATTCCCATTAAAACTTGACACAAAGAAATAAAGTCAGTCATCAATACTGAAGATAAGTTTACAAAATTCTCAAAATGACATAGAGAAATATATTCTAACTAGCTAAATATAATAGAAATGGGAGGAACAGTTTTATTGTTTGATATATCTCCATTATAAGTATAATTTTGAATATATGCAGTAAAGACATGGGTCAGCTTAATTCTAATTTACAACCTGTAGTGGTTTGCTTTTAATGTTTAGAAGGATAGACCTGATTCTTATCTTTCAGTGTGAAATTAAATCGTCATCTGAATGTCCTACTGTATCGTATGGGAATCCTGGGACCCAAGAGTGCTTCCAAATTCCTCTTGGTATAAACATGTACTAAAAAATAAATAAATAAATAAATAAATAAATAAATAAATAAGTTCCTGCTAAGTAGGAATCTTTACTTTTAGTGTTTTGTGACTTGCACAAAATTGCAATTGTTCTAACACAACCAATACATGAATTTGCTTCTAAGCCTTAGGCTAAGGCTTTATCTACACAAGTTTAATTTAAATATAGTAAGTAGTATTTTAATGGTTAGCAATTTAGTTATTTGCATGGGGTCATAGACAAAACATATATCTGATTTATAGGTTAGACTTAATTACAGAAACTGATCATTCAGATACTGAAGGACTGAAATTAATTCACAAGGTTAACTCAGTATTACTGAAATTAATATTGTAACTGTGGTGAGATTCTAAGAAAAGAACTGCAAGGATAATCTCCATTGTACCAGACTTCTCTAATTTTTATGTGTATATATGTCTGTGTGTGTATATATATGTGTGTGTAATTATATATATAAATATTCATGCACATTATTTGGTTGTTTTTCTGTTTTCATCAAATTATATTATTTCATACTGATGTTATTTTTTCAATCAACCAAGGTGCAAACATACTGTCTAGTCAAAAACAAGGTAAGAATGAATCAAGAATTAAGAACAAATATTTATTCTGTTATCTTTCCTTCAGTTTAGTAATGGGGCCTGATCAGCACAATCAGAAGATACTTACGTATAAACATTTAGTCTAGGAGTGCAACTGATTAACTAAGGCAGGCTTTGCTAACCATTCACAGATTTACGTAACAATTAGGAACAATAAGAATGTGTCTTTTTAAGGATCTATGAAAATAATCACAGACTAGTTATATAAAAAATTATTGTACTGTAAATATGTTAAACTCCTTATTCTGATTAGCTATAATAGCACATTCTCTTCCAAGATTTTCTACTGAAAATTTCCAAGCTGTTTATTACTAAAAAGACACCAACTTTTTGTTTTTCAGTCTCCCAAGCCCAAAAAGAAAACTTGTGAAGATCTAAAGAGAATTAGAAAAACATGGCACAGAGAAAACAACATTGTGAAGTCATGTAAAAAAAACCCCAACCCATGGAAAATCCTTTATTCTCATTCCTTTTCTTAATCCAAATCTGTTTCCTCTGTTAGAACATTTAGACACGAATATTTTCCTCATTTTGCTGCACTTCTAATGAGAAAGGATGCATTGAGTAATTCTGATAAGAGTACCTTTGCTCAATTTCTTACATGAAAGGGGTTGAAGTAAGAGAGAGAACAAAGAACCCAAATAGACACACACAATGGATACAGAGGTGAAAACGGGAAGGGAGAAGTTTGCCAAAGGCACAGTCTTTTAGCTTTAATCATACAGGGTCAGATTCTGTGCATGATAATTGCGGGGAAAAAAGTGTTATGTGATTCTGAAAGATAGAGCAATATATATTAAAGTCAGAAGGAATCCACATAGAAAGACCACAAATTCTGTGGGATGAGAGAATTCCTCAAGAAGAAAGCCACACAGAGGAATAAGGAAAGATAGTGTGTATTGACCTCAGCTGGCCACCAGATACTCACCAAGCTGCTCTATCACTCCCCTTCTTCAGCATGACAGAGCAGAAAAGACCAAAAACTTGTAGGACAAGATAAAGGCAATTTCATGATGAAAGACTCTGTGGAAGTAAAGCAAAACAGAACAAAAGTATCCTTTACTTCCCATCGCCAGTTGACGTCCAGAGACTGCTGGAGAAGTAGGGCCTTAGTACACATCACAGTTACTTCAGAAGACAAACACGCTAATAATGAATGCCCCCTTCCCCTCATTCCTCCTTTCCTTTATCTTTTTTTGCTGAGCATGGTGTCAAATGATAGTGGTCAATTTGGTAGTGTCAGACTTACAGTGGGACTTAATGATCTTCAGGGTCTTTTCCAATGACAAATTGGACTAAATGATTCTATGATCTGGAATATATCCTTGGTCTGTTGGGGTCAACTGTCCCAGCTATGTCACCTTACAATCTCTTGCCCGCTTCCAGCCTACTCCACTTGGCACTGGGTGCCAGAGAGTTTGGTTAGAGAAACAGCCGTGATGTTGTGCAGGCACTGCTGAGCTATACCCTATTGGGACTGCCTCTATGGGGGCTTCCTCTATTGAGAACTCATCTAGGTCTCTGTGGGGACCACCCCCTGTCCATCCACCTGCAGCCATCCAATGGGTGGAGGAGCCTGGGTCCGAGAGCAGCCCCATGGGCGAAGCCCAAGTTCAAAAACCACTCTCCCTGGAATAACCACTCCTTTATTCCAGACCCTTCTATCCCTTCTATGTTTAGTGATAGGTGCATATTGGTCGTCTCCTCCCTTACTGTACCATAATTGGCCCCATGTCTCAGTGTTCCGTCCTGTACCTTCTACCCCATTCGCTATTGTCCCGGGCACTGCCCCTCTCTTCCCTCCCTTAAAAACCTCTGCACACTCCTATTTCGGGGTCGATCCGGTTGGATCCGCCCCTGTTAATAAACCTGTTGCCTGGTCCTCGGATTGGCCTCCTCGCCGTTCTTTACTCCTCGGTGTCTATCTGGTCCTGCCACCAGCACCTCCCTGCCAGGGGAGCGTGCCCCGACCGCAAGCGGCGGCTTTAGCGCTCCGACGCCGGCACACGCGGACGCGGCGCGAGCGCTCTGACGCAGGCACGCGCTGACGCGGCGCGTGGCTCGTGACTGTGAACTGGTCGCGCGGCTGAGCGCCCTAGGGGCCGACGGGGCTTCGGGGGCCGGGACAACCCCAGCCGACGCGATAATACCCAGAACACTGGCGTATTATCACTACCATTCTAGATATAAATATTCTCTTTGAATAGTCCCCTTTGCATGTGGACAGCTCTTAAAAGATTGTAATTATGAGAATGGATTTAATTTTGAAAATTACGTGATTCGTAATTTGTGATTCCTGCCTCATATTACCATCAAATATGCATGTCAGTATTTCACTTTCATAATAAAAACATCTTTATCTTTTACAGATATCTTCTTTTGAGATAAGCGTTTTGGTTGTTCATATCCTCAAAATAAGTCAGTGTTAAGCACAATATGCTTCGTTCTTTGAGGAGACATGTCTGTTCCATGCATAACTCTTGATCACATGGTTCTATCCTTGCAACCTGTCATAGATTTATATTTACAACTTACAGCTAAAGACTTATCTTAGAAGTCTTCTACAAAGTAAACAGAAATTCTTATGGACAGTTAGAAAATCTCATATGAATTCTTTGAACTTTACCTAACAAGAGAAAGAATACCAGGAATAAAAGCCAGGTAGGGGGAGGTTTCTACTAAATATGTATAAATGCATGTAGACAAATCTAGAATTGATTTAATGTGAAAGAAATGAGCAACTACTGGAACAATAACTTGAACATTAATTTAACAGACTGAATTAATTCCAGAAGGAAATATAAACAAGTGTAACTTATAGAACTCAACTTTATAACAACTTACATTATAAGAATGAATTATCTGGTTTTTTACAAATAACAGCTTTTCCAATGGATTACGAACTCCCCACCTTGTATGTTTAACCTTTTGTGGAATTATTATAATCCAGAAAATAAAGACCTTCTGGGTCACATCATTACCATGTTTTGTATATTATTTCAGCTGTCAAATTAAAAAGCATAATTTAAATAAAAATCACAAAAATAGTTATGTAAATGTGTTCTTAAAAAAAAAAAAAAAAATTCCTTGAAAAATCTAAAGCCGAAACATTTTTATAGGCACCTCTACCTCTGCATCATGCTCTTCTTTAAAGTGCTGCTTTCAAAAATGTTGAGATAATGAAACCCCAGCATATTTTTAAGCTTGTTATTATAAACTTACTTTTTATATTAACTGTGCTGGGGAAGGGGGAGTCAAAACATTAAAATCCTAAAGAGGACAGACACATAAAAAGACAATTTGATTTAAAAACATAAATCTCTGTTCCAATGTGAAAATGAAATCTTACAGACTCTTCCTCTAAGTGATCTTAGCACTTGCTAGCCTTGCTATTTAAAACAAATTGTAAGTCTAAATCATGTGCATTCTGAACTGGATCCATCTGGAAATACTTTAGATGACAGGAAGCAACTTGATAGTGTCTCATTTATGAGTTTTCCACTAAGAAATAAAGGAAGAACAGATGTGGAAAACTAGACAGTTTCTGGATAGTATCATGTACATAAAATGTTTCTCTGTATTAAATGGATTCACCATGATTCTTGAGTGTATTTCAAGAAAAAGTTTTGAATTTTAGCTCAGTTTTTGTGTAGTAAATAAATCTGATTTCTGTAAAATTATCTCTGAAATATTAACTGTACTACATTTAAATTTCCATTGATAAAACTTGTTATGAATGATTAATATATGCATATGAGCATTACAGGCATAATTTCCTTCCAACTACTGAACTAAAACTGAACAGTGATTTTGCTGACATTTGATGTGGTGCTGTTGCTAAGACATAAATGACATTGAGCAATACTGAAGAGTTGTCATTTTGGTGTTTACCTTTGCCTCAGAGCACTTAGATATTTTCTTTGCAAAGCCAAATTGCTTCCCCTTTTACAGATATGAAAAAACAGATCAGATTTTATATGGAAAAGAAAAGAACAATAATAATTGTGGACTTCTTTTACTTAAATTAGTTACTGTGCTGGAATCCAAAAAAAAAAAGCAAGATAAAAATATTTTAGTGTTAAGGGGTGCTTTAAAAAACAATGTTCATCTTATCCTTGCTACTCTATATAATCAATATATTTAAATCTGTGCAGAATTGAATTTGCATTTCTCCCTGGTTTAGAAACAAAGGACTTCAAACTGCACAATTTGTGATTTTATTCAATATATTGAAATAAAATAATTGATATTACTTGTCTTCCATGACTTCCAGTTTTTTATGAAAAACAGAAGTTTCTATGTTTTTTTCTCTGACATAACCCAGTGGCTTCAAAAATATGTCTTAAAAAAGGAACAAATAATCTATTTCTGGATAAAGAATTCACCAATTAAAAGCAATCCCAAATAAAAATATATGAGAATGCTTTGGTTGGACTCCCAAACTTGAATTGCATCCAGATTTAGTACTGTTGGGGTTTTAGGGGTTCCCCTTCTGTTTCCCTTTGTTTCTTGAGGAATTTTCCCCATATATGTTGCCAGGACAACAAATTGCTGGGTGTTTAAGAGAGACAAAAGACCTGGCCACAGTGGGGAGGGGTCCAACTGGCCACTCTTTTTTCACCTGGGCTTGTGAGTTAGTTGCTCTCGGCGTTCGGACGGAGAAGGAGAGACGGCCATTGTGTCAGCACTGCAGGTTTCTGCTTTTTCGGCTGCCTTCCTTCTACCGTGCCTCAGGGAGAAACCCCGGGATCCTAAGCCCACCTTTCCCTGCCCCGCTGGGAGCCGGACTGCAGCCGCTCTGCTCCTGCCGTTCCTTTGAGCCTTCGCTGCACTGTAGCCCCGCACACCCTGCCNCAAAGTGAAAAGATTGGTCTAGGAAATGTGACTAAAGTCAACAATACATATCTATATATATTACCCAAGGAGTTAACAGGAACCATAGTTAAAGAATCATAAAACCATAGAATCAAAGAATGATAGATTCATGGAATCATGGAATGGTTTGGATTGGAAGGAAATTTCAAAGATGATCTAGTCTAACCACTCAGCCTTGGTAAGGGAAATACTGCAATAGATCAGATTTCTCAAAGCCGCATTCAACCTGACCTTGAATGCTTCCAGTGAAGGGGCATCCACAATTTCTCTGGGCAGACCAGTCCAGTGTCTCGCCATTCTTGTTGCAAAAAGGAGAAAAAAAAAAATTCTTATGTCCAATTTAAATCTAATCTTCATCAGTTTGAAACCATTCCCCATTGTCCTGTCCCTATAGGCCTCGTTAACAAGTCTTTCTCCATCTTTCTTAAAAGCTTCCATTAAATACTGAATGGTGTCATTGTTTAACCCAAGCAAGCAACTAGCCATTTGTATCTTTCTAATTATTTTTCTGCCATGTCCAAAAATGTAACATTTCATGCTTATCCTCCTGTGACATTTCAATGTAGAATAGGAAAAAATAGGAGAAAGTTATTAGGGCAGACAAGTAATCTCTTCCCATTTAAAGTCATATCTGTATTAATCATTTACTAACAGAAACCTGTCCCTACTGACATAATTGCTGTTTTGTAGCTTGTTGTAACAATAAAGGGAAAATATGTGAAGAAAGACTATAACAGAATCACAGAAAATTCTGGGAAAGGAGAGTTAAACAAAAATTATTATAAGATTTAGTCAAACCATAACTCAACTGGTACTAGCTTTGAGTCAATTGACACTTTAAGGGAAAGAGTTGGTGACTGCAAATAGTGGAAAAAAAAGTCTCCTGTTCTTTAAGTGTCATGATCAGGCTTTTTTGAACTGATGACAACCTTAACTCTATGTCAGAATAAAGTTTACAGTTCAGTGGTAATCCATGACAGGTGACAGATCTTGTCTGAGACACCAAAAATGTTTCCGGTACTCACTACTTTTTTACTTCTGTCCACATTGTTTTCTATTTATTTCCTTTCTCTTTTTTCTCTCATTTGGCAAGCTATGAATGTAATATGCTTTTCTTCTAGACAGCATATAGATAAACCCACAATGTGTTAAACTCTTGTATCTCTATTATCTATAAGCATAAATCTTAGGACAATAGTTTCTGAGTCATGATGGAAGAAGTTATTTATTTAAAAACATAAAATTTTGATATAATCTTAGTTTTAAAATATCAGAAATATATTTTTAACATTGAAGTTTGTAATTCATGACAGTAAAAAAAATGATGAAAATACAGTACCAGTTCAAAAATGTGCTTTCAACATATTTTTCTTCCAAATGTATAAACAAAAATAGGGAAAGTGACATAGACTGAAAGACAAAAAAAAAAAACTAAAACCAAAATAACAAAAAAAACCCCAAAAAACAATGCTTAGGGAAATTAAGTTTTGACTGGACAGGTATCAAATTTTTTAGAGGATAAAAAAGTGTTATTATTCTTTATGGTTTAAAAAAATATTTATATGATGTCTACTAAAGCATAAAACTCTGCCAGCACTTAGTTGTATAATTGCCATTAGTACTGATAGTAGTTATGCATATAACTAACATATCTCTTCTGATCTTAAGTGAAAAACATCTTTAATTTTTGAACCTGTGTATTACTTGACCACTAGACTATAGTAAGTCTTAAGGAGACATAACAGTACACTGAGTAAACTCTTATTTATGCATTTCATGGTGGTGAATTTTAACTAATCAAGTAAAAGCCCTCTTCTTAGTTTATAATTTTAATTTCCATTTCACTTCTGAACCATTACAATCATTTCTAATCTGGTTCAGGTATATGGTTACATAGTAGTCAAGATAAAACTGGGAAATGAATTTTTTCTAAAGTAAGGATAAGGTTCTACAGACTGTTGGCAGCATTATTATGTCACAGTTTACTGAAATTCACCAAAGCAAAAATATGCTAGGAACAAGACTAATATCTTTTAATCATTTATGGCTAGCAGAAACCTTCCTTTAACACAAAGTGTACAGTGAAGCATTCATAGTATTTCTTCAGTTTTTCCCTAGTGTTGTCTGCATCTCAGAAGAGTAAAAAGAAGAGAAATGTTTTGTGCTAGTAAAATTACATTTCTGGATATGGTTTTTGTTTTCATTTTTTCATTATAACAACCAATTTATAGACCAAAGATATTCTTATTTCAAGCAACATCTATCTAGAACTCTCAGAAAGCTTAAAGAAATTAATATCTAACATCAAAACATTCCTTCCAACATTTCCCCATACTGAGTGAGAGCAGCAAGGTTTTGGTAGTATGGGGACTGCAGAGGTGGCTTTGGCGACAAACCTCTAGAAAGCTTCCCCTGTGTCCAACAGAGCCAGTTCCAGATTCCTCTAAGAGGGACCTGCTGCTGGCCAAGGCTGAAACCATCAGCAAGAGTGATAGTGCCTCTGAACTAATACAGTTAAGAAGGGGAAAAAAAACTACTTTGTGACAGCAGCAGGGAGAGGAACAAGACTATGTGAGAGAAACAGCTCTGCAGACATCAAGGTCAGTGAAGAAGGAAGGGGGAGAAGGTGGTCCAAGTGCCAGAGCAGAGAATCCTCTGCAGCCCATGGCAAAGACCATGCTGGAGCAGGTGGATGCCCAAAGAAGGCTCTGACCTCTAAGGCTCTTGACAGGACCCATGGCCCTGTGGACAGAGCAGCCCACACTTTAGCAGGTTTGCTGGCAGGACCTGTGACCCTACGGAGCACCCACTCTGGAGCAGTCAGGTACTGAAGGACTGCATGCTGTGGAAGGGATCCACACTGAAGCAGTTACTGAAGAAAGGCAGCCTGTTGGAAGGACATGTTTTAGAAATTCATAGAGGATTTTTTCCCGTGGGAGGGATCCCTTGCTGGAGGAGGGGAAGAGGGCATGGAGTCATCCTCTCTGGAAAGAAGGAGCAGCAGAGACAATGTGTGATGAACTGACTGCAACCTCCATGCCCCATCCCCCTGCAATGCTGTGGAGGAGGGTGTAGAGAAAATCAGGAGTGAAACTGAGCCCAAGATGAAAGGAGGGAGGGAAGAAAAGGGGTTAAGATTCGGGTTTATTTCTCATGTCCTACTCCGATTTGATTTTAACAAATAAAATTAATTTTCCCCAAGTTTACAGTGCCTGTGATGGTAATTGCTGAGTGATTTCTGCCTGTCCTTATCTCAACCCATGAGTTTTTAGTTATATTTTCTCTCTGCTGTCCAACTGAGGAGGGAATTAATAGAACAGCTTTGGTGGGCACCTTACCTTCAGCCAAGGTCACCCCACCACACCCTCTCTTCCAGAATGACAGCAATAGCTGCCACTGGCATTATTTGTGTAACTGCAGCTATGCAAAACTCCAAATGCACTACCTTTTTAAAACATACTTTCCCCATGCAGATGGTTCCTGCTCAAATAAGAATTTCCATTTCTTAATCTTTTTACATTAACATGTTCTTGATGCATACTCAAAGACTTGGAAAGCTCTTTCAGTATTGTCTTCCAGGAAATAATTGCATGGAAACAACATTAAGAGGCAAAACCTCAGATGCTTTTTTTTTTTTGGCTTGGTACAAACTAACATAATCTAAATGCAGAGCAGCTTTTTGTGAATGCTCTATCTGACAATATATTGATCCAAATTTCTATGTCTAGTTCTCTATTACCAAAGCATCGTATCTGGAGTGAATACAATAGACATGTAAAATATTTTTTTTATCCCATGCATAATATCTTTTTTAATGTCTTCTTTTAGAAATGGAGAAAGCTTCCAAACAGAGCAGCTGAGGAGTTTCTCATTTAGGATAGTTGTCCCCCAGAAAAAGGCTATAGGTTTGATTGCCTGAAAATAGAAGTCTGTCATTTCCATGTGTTTAAAAGATTTCAAGAACCCATTAGAACTCAATGAAATATATAAGCCATTCAAAGCTCAGGGCCTTGAGGCGCAGTTCTCCTGAAACTGAGTTGATCCATCTGAAGACAGGCTGTAATAATTGACATATTAGGGGCTATCTCATCTCCTCTCTCTCCTACACAGGACACAAATATCCATCTCGCACTAAAGAGAATAAGGGGACATTTTTGTGATGGAGAGTGTAGTGATGCCACCACAGTTGCATCCAGAATTAACAACCACTTCTCAAAGGCAGATAAGCACAAGCAATGAAACCTTAGATCAAACGCAAGGAAACAATTCCCTTTAATGATAATAACTCTAAGGTATGTGACAGTACAGTGTGGAATATCAGAGAGAACAGTACAGCACACCTGAATACGAAGCAGCAGCTACTGTGCTACACATGTTTTACAGACAGCTCCACTATGCTGCCGGTTAATGCACCTTCATCAGGCTTTTTACACAACCATAAAAGCAATCATTTGTTGGTCAACCTAGATCTGTGTTCTCTGGTATTACCTTGGTGCTGTAATTTCAAGGCTCCTATTATCTTGCACTCCTGGGGACACATGCTACAGTCATGTGACTGTTTGCTCATACATTCTTATTCTAAAGGAGTCGGTGGTTCAGTATACAAAAAGTATTTGAAAACAGAAAGAAATTGAATGCACATACAGTAATTTCTCACCAAATTGTTAGCATCTAGTTACAGAAACGTTATTAGTACAGGTTAGATTTATTTTTTTTCTTTTTTTTTTTTTTTTTTACTTTGGGCTATAACACTACATTTTATAAGGTTATTAAGATTTATCATAAAGTGCTGCTTCTTAATGATGCAACTGATACTGACTTGCATAACAGTAACATCATAAATGAATGATGAGTTTCAGAGGAATTACTAGCAAGCAACTCCAATTAGTATAGGGGCATTTACCAGGTAAATCTTCTTTTATAAATGAATGTCATGTAATAACTAAGATGTTTAAACATTTTCATTTATTTATCCCCTTGGGAAACATTCAAGAGCAAAACAGAAAACACTAAAGATAATCTTTGTGGAGTTGATATGCCTGACACAAACACTGTTTACATCAAAGAAGATGAATCTTCATTGAATTTATTTACTGAAGGTATTTAATAATGACAGAACTTAAAATCATTCACTCCAAAAAAACTGCAGTTCTGTCTTCATGAGGTAGTCTTCACACATGTGTATGTTAAATTTTAATTCAAAATGAAACCCCCCCAAAACCTTCCCCTTCAAAAAACTGTAATTTTGAAAGCCTTAGCCCCGTATTTCCCGACAACTTATTCTTTAGTTCTTTCTCTTTGTTTTGCTTCTTTCTGAGCAGCAGAAAAGAATTGATTCGTCATTTGTACCATGATGTTGATCAAAGTAACCAGAGTAACCAAAATGATGATTAATGACTTAACTAATTTCTTCAGAAGACAGCTATGGATGCTAAATTTTCTAAATTATTCTTTTACATAGTGTGATTTGTTTTGATTCTTTACCGTGTTTAGCTCTGTTCCACTTTCTTCTTCTTCTAGACATCATTCTATTCTTTCTAGTCATATTAATAAAAATATCTAAACAAAATTTCACTAAATTCGGGGGGCTCATCTTGTCCTGAATGGACCTGGTTCCTGTAGCCATCTGGCCATGACCTTGTATGAGCGGATGTAAGTAATGTCTAAACCATGACATTATGGTTTTAACCTCTCTTTTCATTTTTTTTCATCCCTTGTTCAAGCAAATCTAACAGTATTCCCAGTAGCCATGACACATCAACATTAAGTATCACAGAATTCGTGGAATTGCATTATGTTTGAAAAAAGAGAATGTATCATTAACTTGTTATCTTGAATCAGTTTCTAGAAGACAAACATTTTTACAACGAAGACACCATCACAACTGTCCTCACTTTTCACAGTTATTGGCAGCCTTAGCAGAAGAGCTTACAACTGAAAGAACGTAGGAATACAGCTATTTGAGACAAGGCTTTTGGAAGAAAAAATTGGAACTTGTTGGAATAATAGTGTGAAAGAAAATCATGTATCTTTTCTCTCAGCTGAATTTACTACTTCACTTCAAACCACTTTTAATGAGTAGGGGTTTTAACTCATTTCTATATTTCTAGTGCCTGACTAAAGATTTATCATACATTATTTAGGAGGATAGAATTATATATTTTTAGTCCAAATTCTAATGTAAAAAAGCATATACCATCAATATGAATCAAAAGCAGGTTGCCATGGTGCTATCTTTGTATTTGTTTGACCAAAATGTTTTTCATAGAGTTAAATGAATACTAGTGAATCTGGGAATGTTGTGAAAATCCAACAGACTTTTATGTACTTCCATGGTTCACATCTGCATTCTGATCCAACTGGGAAACTGCAGATTCTTTTCAAATGTATATTTGCAGCTACAGAACATTACTGTGAAAGCCCAGACACTGTGAAGTCTTTCTTGACACACAATATTCACTAATCTAAAAGCATTTGAAATGTCTCTGTTAATGGATAAACAGTGGCTCTGAAGATTGAAAATGTTCTTCCTGCAGAAAGTGATATACACAGAAATAAGCACAAGATGTAGCTATGAAAACAATCCAATTTCAAAGCAATCAAGAGGAAAAAGGTTCAATATATATGCCCCCCCTCTGAAAAAGAATTAGCTTTATTCAGTGTTTGTCAGCCTTTGCAGAGATGTACCAGTTTCAATCAATGAATGAAAACACCTATAAAAAACCGCTTCTAGGTTTATCGAGAACATATCAAGAAAGGTGAATTAAAATCCGGTATTGAAAATTCCACATTGCACTGAGATAGATACAGTTCTGATATGGATAAGGAGCCATCCTAGTTAGTAATAAAACATAAAAAGGTTGTAAGCAAGTATAACATTATGTAGGCCATTATTTTTATAATGGTTATGTTGCAATTATAATCACTTGAAACCCATTAGTTACAAAGACCAAAAAATTAAAAAAAAAAACCAAAAAATTCAGAAGTTTCAAAAATTATATTTACCTACCTTTGATGTACATAGTGGCTTCAGATACTTAGTATCCATATCTATTTTTTCATTTGAAATGGGAAATAGATGCTTCCATTGTACCTTCAGCTTGTCCTTCCCATTTATGTTCATTATGTATCTGCTCTTTAAACTACTTTTTGTCACCAATATTTCTTGTATTTCAGAGTTTATGCAAATTGAAGTTTGCACTTTACAATGACAGCCATTGTGGTCACAAATATCTGTAGAGAGAGAATAACATATCTGACATATCTCTCACAACAACATACCTAACATGTCACTGATACATCTAACACTGCAAAAGAAATAAGAAGAATTATAGGCTACAGGCACACATCATGTGCCAGATAGCCTAGTCAAGAGAGGACTTACCAAAACAGAAAAAGAAAGCTGCTCGATTTAATGTTCGCGTGTCTTGGACAGTTACTTTGACAATCTTAATATACCCTCTCTATCCACTAATGATCACAGCAGATAGTAACCAGATTAGAAAGACCTGAGAGAGGGAAAACAGTGATGTATTTACATTTGTGTTATACAAGAAACATATGCATTCAGAGTTATTTAACATTCTGTAGGATACTTGACAATGAGGCAACACTCTGAATGCCTACTATTCCATCTCTATTTCACTTCTCTAACTCTTAACACAAGGCAAAGACGTATCAGGGACTGATGAAAAGTTGAAACTTTGAATGTGCCAACATGTAACAACTCTCTTTAACTTCTCAGAATAGAGTATCTACATATCTGACCCAGTTGGTCCACTTCACCCCCTTTCTTGATTGTCACACATACCAGAACTCTTCTTTCTTATGGCACTACTAAAAAAAAAATTAAAAATCTGTATTTCCTTGAATAAGCTAATCATACCTGAGTACTTCCCTTTCTAGTTATATTTCTACAGAAGGAAACTGCTCAATTCTGTAAGTTAAACATACATTTAAAAAAATAATTTTCACCTTTTATTTAAAACCAAAATAATTTATTGGAAAAGATTTAATCATGGCTTTGTGTAACAGGATTTTTGAAGAATATCAGACTAACCTATTCAGGTAGAGCTTTAAAATGTGTCCTTTTTTAATGCAAAACTAACGAGATGTACTATTTACAGCAGCTCTAGTATGCTATTTTGTCAGGATAAATAGAAACAACTACTGTACATTATCCTTTTCATTGGTAGCTGCATAACTACTGTGATACCAAGAGCATTGTATCTGTGTTTCTAGGCTAGAAAATTGAATAGAAATAGGTTTGGCAAAGAGCTTGCTGAGTACTGTGAAGACATTATTTCCATAAGGCTTGCTGCTTCATTGCTTTGGAAGAGAGTACATAATCAGGCTTCACAGGATTTTTTTCTGTATAGATGGTTAATATTTACCATTAAGGGAAAGCAACTTTCCTGCTCTGACTCCTTCAATTTCAGCCAAATTGCAGCATACAGACAGAGTTATCTGTCTGGCAAACTTCTCCACTTGCCTTTTTTCTCTTTTCAGAGATTTTTCAACTGGTCTAGAGCAACACATGGCTTAAGAAGAGGAGTGGTTGAAAGCTGAACTTTATGGGACTGGAAATTCTGAAACTCTATGCAAGAGATCTCTGTAAAATGAATTTTTTTCATGTGCCATTTTGTTCAGTTGGACAGGAGTAGTAAACCCGTTTTTCTATGTTCAGATATTTAAAACATAAACAATGTCTGTGTGTAAAGACAGACAGTCCCAAGTAAGATTGGCTGTGATAAATTTATTTTCCAACAAGAAATAAAAAGGATTTTTTATATTTTCTTGCTTTTTTTTTTTTGTAATCAAGATTCATCATCCAAATCCATTAATCTTTGACACGCTGACAAGGAAGGGGAATGGAACATGGTTTACTTTGAACTACATTAAAAATATTTCTTTGTCAGAAACAAAAGGGTTACTGTTACATGATAATGGCAAACTATTTCTAGAGTTCCATACATTTACATCTTGTTTATACAAATCAGAAAAGACATTTTCTCTAACAAAGAACTAATTTCTCCATTGTCTCCAGATTGTTTATATTTGAACCATCCAGAAACACTCACAGCAAGATGCTTACTTTAGCTTTTATTACATGTATGAACTCTAGAGAACCAGCTATTGCTGAACTTCACTCATTTTACCTACCTGAATAATTCATGCTGCAAAACAGACTTACAGATTCACCCTACTAACCTCGAGCACACATTTCAGAGTGCCCTTCACTGTTTATGATATTCGTAAAAACAAATATGAATTGAGGTAGACACAGATTACCTGAGACACAGGACTATTTGAGGAAGCCTAGGATGCTTAGTCTCTTAAATGACATGTCACAAATAAATATTTGGAATTATAGTGGATGAACATGAGTCATATCTTGCAGTAACAGCTGGACTTGATAAATTTCACTGACATCAGAGATGTTGCATAGGAGCATAGAGTATATATTTCTGCAGGTACAACCAAAGTCTGTGTATACATGCTGAAGCATTCCTAACTCCATGTAGGTGAATGCTTTTAATACTGCAAAAATTGGGAAAAATGTTCTGGGAAAGGTGAAGTCAAGGACACACCAGAGAGTAAAAGTGCTAAGGGTGGCAGACTGCAATCACAGGAGAACAGAAATTTATTTTAAGGGAGATGTCAGAACACTAATGTTAAATAACAAAATACATTGACAAGTTATTTGAAATGATGGAGACTTATCACATTAGTAAATTAAGACAATGCAAGGTTATTTGTAAAATCAGAATTTCACAGAGTCTACCTAATATTAAGCTATGTCCTTGCAGTAACGAAAACCAAGATATTAGTGAAAATATTTAAGGAAAAATATTTAAATTATTTTTCAGTGAATGGCATCTCTTGACTCACTGTTCATCATTACACAAATTCCAGAATTATCACAAAAAAGACAGCACTGACAAGACCTTTTAAATAGTTAAGCACCAAGAAGAAATATTTTATAGTTCAGCAGTAGTTCTCATCAAAGACATTGTTATTTTAATCTCACTCTTCTAATCTAGCTTAAAGAATTTGTGATATTAGGTTGATGACCTAATATTTTCTTTCTGTAGAGAAAATTTTAATGAGATAGGCAAATGATGTGTGTTGCAGGGTAAAACTGAAGCATTAAAAAAATCAGTAATAAATAATCACATGTACTATATATTTTGAAAAATGAGCTTGAAAAAGTCTTTAATAAAGTCATTATTTCTCTTACCATAAATCACTAAAGTTTATTTTCGCTCACTAGACATAATGCAGTCAAGGACAACTGTTTTAAATTTGTCCTTGCTTATAATTTACCATTCAAGAAGTTTCTCATAACTTTTCTTTGACTAATACAAAATAATACTACTCTATGTGTAATTATAATATACAAAATATTTAGTTAAATGAATAGAACTTCCACTCTAAAAAAGAACTTGCAAAATGCTAACTAATATATATCAGTGTAATTGCAAGGATGGATTTGAAGTCCCAGCATGCTGAGGCAGAACCAAACAATTTATTGTCATAGAAATACTTTAAAAAAATTGTATAATTTATCTATCTATCTACCTGAGCCAATGAACAAAATTCCACTGTCCTGCAAGAGTTTCATATTGTTTGAGGGACCAATGATGCCTTCTTTAGTGATTGCTATTGAAAAATTCATGTCAATGAATGTTGTCTGAGCCGTTAAGCCTTTTTTCAGCCTGTTTCTTTAACTTCCACAAACAAACCAACAAACAAAACCAAATTAATTCAAAAAATGCATTGAAATATTTAAAAGTCAGGGTATCTCCTAATTTTCTGTAGTTCTACTCCGTAGAATAATTTAGCATTGTTAAGTCAAGGGCAGAAAATTCAACTTGTACTTTTTATCCCTATGCTTTGCCCTAAATATATGACATCTATGTAAGACATAGAGGTTTTTGTCATTGTTTTGCCTGAAGCAGAGATAGAGCATGTCTTACTGTACATTTTGTACATGGAACATGTGCAATTCTGCAAAAATGAGACTTTTGTCAATAAAAATTGAATGTATTCAAGTATGAATTCTTAGCATTCAGTCATAATTACACCAGGAAAACAAGTTTTTTTGTTAATAACATTTAATTTTCTAAGTAAACAGAACTCCTTCCCCCCTGCTCCCTCTCCTTCCCCCTTCACCTGTGACTCCTTAAGTTCACTACAGCTTGGCAGCATTTGGGGTAGGAGAAAGTAGTTTAGCAGTAGCTAATGTTCTCATTGTGTCTTTTGTTCCATCTTGTACATTGAATTAGGAACAGATATGATTCTCCTTTCTGGCCTGGAGGTAGGAGTGTCTGATCTCAGAAAGAAATAAGTAATTAAAATAAATTTTTCTTTCTTTTGAAGCTGTAAGTTTTCTTTCATTTGTAAGTAGATCTCTGGTATATTTTTTAACTTGATGTGTTCAGCAGAGCTGATTCAGGGCCTTGCACCTAAACAGGCAAATCTGAATGTTTCTATCACCAAGATAAGGTGTTGGGTGCAGTCTGCTACTGCAACAAAATTAGAAGGTTTTTTGAGCCAAATGAGAGAAATGTGAATTGTGTCTAGACTAATAGATTTTGTTCTTCCTGTTGGGATTTTGAGGTTAGTTATTACTGCTGTTGTTGGAAGATCAGTTTGCTTACTGAAGCACAGACTGCTGTGCCTCATCCCTGAGCTATTCCTTCAGCAGCACTAATTCCTACTGCTAGCTGAGTTTCCCAGCTGCTCTGAACAAGTACTGTGCATGTCCTCTTTTGCTGCAAATTAAGTGGGCTTTTTTCCTTCTTATTATTCTAATAGAAAAACTGAATATATTGTTTATTGTATTATATAACTTGTTTTGACCTGTGAGACTGTTAGCACATCTTCCCTTATTGCTGAATTTTCTCAGTTTCTAGATGTGGTTTCCAGGAAAACCAGAAAAAATTGGCTATTCATGAATTTCGAAATTCAGAAGGTATTACCTTAGTGGACTTGGGAACTGTTGGACTAGTCTCCAATGTTTCTCCTTACATGGACAAAAGTGGAGTATTGGGATAGAAAGGTACATATTCTGACAAAATTCTAGGTCCCTGTTAAAGTGAGCTGTGACAGATTAAAATTAAAAATAAATCTGTTTTCATTTTTATACTATAGCTTGACAGCTAAAGCAGTCATTCAGGAATGGAGAACACTGGCAATCCTCTTATGTTTCATTTAGCTCAAGATGAAGTGAATTCATAAATATTGTACCTCTAGTGCCTAAATCACTAGCTTGTAGAGAAGTTGGAATGTGCTCTATGCTTATCTATGAGAGCTGAGCTGCAGTTTGGATAGCAATTAGGGTCTTCCTTGATGCAGCACCTCGCTGCATCCTGTCAGAAGGTCTCAACTTTGATGGTTATTTCTTCTTCCTAGCTCTGTGCTAGCAATTTGGCATTTAGGTTTTACTTTTATTTTTATCCATGTCAAAGGGACATGGTAATGACATTCAAACAAAAAATGCATTGTGTCTCAGAAGCAGTGCTACAAATCCATGCTGGTATGTATGATTTATGACCCCTGTCATGGGTTAGCATAGTTTGAGTTTTTGAGGAAGACTCCTTCAGCCTCGGAAGTGATTTTTTGCACAGAGGTGCTTACAGTTTCCTCTAGACCTGACCTAACCAATCAACTGGCTAGTTGGAATATTGACAACTTCTTTAAGCCACTTAAGAAGCTTGGTACGCCTCTGTGATACACATTTAAGAACGAACAGAGGCCGGGAAGGCTCTCTGACTTCCGGCTTTCGGACAGGTGACTGGGGGAGGCCCGGGGCACGGCCCAGCGGGGCCGGGCCCTGCTCGGCCCGGCCGGGCCGGCCAGGAGCCCACCCTGGAGCGGCCCTGTCCCATCTGCGGCCCGGCCCGGCCCCCCCAGCCCTGCTCCGGCCCCAGCCCTGCTTCGGGCGGGCCAGGCCCCCTCAGCTGCTCCGGACGGGCCATGCCCCCCCTCACCCACNTGAGGACCCTCTCACTACCGGAGAAAGGGAGGACCTCTGTTCCTAGAGATGAATATGCACCCACAGATGGGTAAAGAGAACTTTTGTTTCTGAACAGCTCATCCTTAAAATGGTACCCCATTAGCTAAAGAAATTAACCCTCGAAAGCAGTTGTGGGGAAAGCTGCAAGTTGAGGGAAGGGACTTTCACAGGCAAGCAGAAACCATCCCGGGTGGCTGCCTTGCCGTGACACTGAGCCACAAGAGAACTGTTTAACTGTTTTCGTGTGGAGATGTCTCCATAGCATGAGCAAGAGAGACTCCTCTCCCTAGGTGGACTGAGAAAGTTCTTATAGAGATGGTAAACTGACTCTGGAAAACCTTGAGGGTTGTTTTTTCATGTTGTTGGTGGGAGGAGGAGAAGAAGGTGGGGGGAGGAGAAGTGTTCTGAAGGTTTAGTCTAACTTTTTTTTTTCTGCTTTTTAGTTCTGTTAATAAACTTCTTTATGCTTTTAAGGTTTAAGTTTTGTGCCTGCTTTGCTTTTCTCCTGGTTCTTATCTCACAGAAGGAAAATAAATAAGTAATGGGCATTTTGAACCAAACCACTATACCCCCCTGCTCTGATCATTTACTATCATTAATAGGAAAGCCTTCAGATATGTATAAAATATGGATTACGTTTACCTGTAAGTAGAGTTTAGAGTATGCAGGTACTTCTTTTTTTTTTTTTCTGGATAGTTCCAAAATAATTTGACTTTATTGTAATAATATTATCAGCAAAGAGGTAAGGAAAGTAAATGGAAGTACTCACCATATCCACTGATTTTCTGTAGTCTTAAGAGATGTGTTATGTAAGGAGTATGAATGGCCCAAAACAGTTTTCCATTACTTAAAAATGGAAAAAAAAAAAAAAAAAAGATAAGAAAGGGAAGGGGGTTGAGGAAAAGGAAGTAATATTTTTTTTTTCTGTGCGCTGGATTTTCCTCAAAGATACATAATTACAATTTTGTCAGGACTATACAATTTAAGCAGACTGAACTCCACTCTGTTTAACAAAGTATCAGTTAAAGTTGCCTTTTTAGTATCCAGAGTGCCATTAGGCGTCAAATCAGTAAGACTTAATCTCCTTTTCTCCTTATCTGCATAGTCTCCATTGTTTATGTGTGCATGTGCTTGATTTCCACTTCTGATGCTGCACACCAGCTGAAGGCTCCTGTCACTTCCCAGTCAGTCTGGCTGATAAAAGGAATACTTCCATTTTCTGTCCACCAGCTGAGTCCCAAAAAAGTAAGACAAGGCAGTGTGTGTAGTGGGGGTAAGTATTTATTCCAATGCACTCTGACACTTGTAGGCACAAAAAAGTGGATTAGACAGTCGTGTAAAGGATGTTGCCTCTTAGAATATGCCAAATTTACTCTACAGATGAAAATGAGCAAAAATACAGTTAAGTAAGATTTGATAAGGTCAAAGGTCTTGTTTCTCAGGTCTTTGTGCTGTTCCTTGCTGTTATCAGGTCAGGACCTTCTTTCTGTCATGCCACTCCTTCCTCTGCTACACCCATCAGTCACTCTTTATAGGCTTTTAAGTGTTGTGTGCAATGAATTTCTTCCATCCAGTCTTTATTACATTTGCCACAAAATGCTGACCTTTGCTTTGCATTCCCTTCTACATGTCTTCAAACTGCCTCAATCTACTTTATGAGTTGGGTTAAATGGCAGTAGTAGATTTTCCTGTTACAAGGTCAGCTTTTCTCATTTTCTTGCTATTTTTTTCTGACAGAGTGATTTTGGGATCTACAATCCTCTCTGAATAGCAATCCCTAGTATAGCTTATGTAAAGTTCATTTATATCATATAATATGCTTCAAAAATCTGTTTTGTACTGAATTTCTTCTCCATAATTTCAGATTAATTTTTAATACATATATTCATAATTATATATTATTAACTGGGCTTCTGCCTTATCTATTTACTCTGAATATGTTCTCTTAGATTTCTATTTACTCTGAATATGTTTTCTTACATTTTACTGAAGAATCATGAAAATAATATTCTGAAGCTAAATCAAATAAAGTTCATGAACACTGCCTCCTTTTTCAGAATCTGTGTTGATGACTTCATGCCATGTTCATTCTGTATGATCTCTTGAATGCTTTATGTACACAAAAGCCAGGTACCCTAAATGAAGCCATAACCTCACTCCTAGTTGTGATCTGCATCAGATCAAAATGGCTCCCCTTATCTGATATAAGCTACTCAGAATAAAATATATAAAGTAGGAATAAAGTTTATTTCTTAATTGGGAAATTCCATTTTAGTCTTTGTTACTCAGACTCTTGTAAAAGATTAAAAAACGAAACCAAAACCAAAACCCAATCAACCAGCCAAAAAAAAAAACCACCAAAAAACCCCCCAAAAAGCAAGGAAACCTTCACCAAAAATCTAAACCTCTCATTGCAGGTGTTTCTTTCAAAGCTGATTTAATGTTTTAAGGAACATAACCAGAGACTTTAAATTACTTGAAAGAAAAAATAATCCTAAAATAGGAATCAACCTCCCTAACTGCAAATGAAGCCACTGTGATGAAACAATAAAGGAGGATTTATATGATCCTTGTAGGTGTTTTTTATTTCTCACTACAGTTTATTCTGTCACTGTTGAACTAGCTGTTGCTTGATGAGGCACCCTGTTAGTTATGCTATGTCACCCCATTACTAGCTCCTTGGTAGCTTCCAACTCGCTAAGATAGCAATCAAAAGGAATTTTTTTTTTTCCTCTTCCCAGATGACTAATTTTCCTCAGCTTTCAACATTTGAGGAAAATATAACTAGTCTTTTTCCAGGTTCTGTGCTGTCCTAGCTAAAAGAAAATCAGAAGCAAAAAAAAAAAATACAGTAAGTAGATGAACATAGTAATAAAATAATTGAAGTTTTATAATTTGATATAAGGTTTATTACATTGAATCCTGTGTTTAGCAATCTTTACATGAAATTAGGGTTTGTCTACGGAAACCTATTTGGAGGTTAGAAAGGTAAGAAAGTAATCT
This sequence comes from Dicrurus megarhynchus, assembly GCA_013399195.1. Lineage (NCBI taxonomy): Eukaryota > Metazoa > Chordata > Aves > Passeriformes > Dicruridae > Dicrurus > Dicrurus megarhynchus. Next base: position 160,570 of record VXAD01012328.1, read on the forward strand.
ATCAGGAATGGCATAAGCATAGTTGAGTCTGCTTCAGACGGAGACTTAAACTACTCAGTTCTGTACTTTTCCCTGTGTTTCTGAGCAACCAGTTGTGGAAAATCTACCTAAGAGAATAATAATCAAAGTAATTAGTAATTAGTAATGAATTAGTAATTAGTAATGAACAGCACACTGAAATTTAAACAGTAAACTCGTTATTTTCTGCATCTGTACATCTCATATATTGGGGAAAGTTCTTTTCCTTAAGACTGCCCTTACATTATTAAAAAATGCCATTGTTCGTACTGAGTGGTTTGACTTTGAATACAATCTTTAGCACAAAAATGATGACAAGAGTTTTATCAAAATAAAATGTCTTACTTTTGAAATCACTGTCCTGGGGTTCAGCACTTTTGCTGATGGATACATCTGTCTTGCTATGTTATGGTGAGGTAGCCCTTTCTTGTGAAGTGAACTTGTAAGTGGATTTTGTTTTGGAAAGCAATTTAATGTTTGCTGATAACGTTGATTGGTACTTTGTCAGTGTTAGCTTTTAAGCTTCTGTTCTGGTCTGCTTAGTTTTTTGAAATAACTTATTTGATTAAGTGATGCTTTACCACCAACAGTTCAGCTGGCTTTCTGCTGATATCTGGATTTTCTTTCTTCTGTGCTATTTTGCACTTGCTGAGTCTCTTTATCATTAGAATTTAAAAGGGTAGGTTAGATTCAGACCTCTTCTCCCCCACTCCGCTGTTCTTTTTCTAGATATGTCCTAATAAACTGGGACAGAGTGTACTCTCAGCAAGTTTGCAGATAACACAAACCCAGGAGTAGTGGCTGATTATACCAGAGTGTGATGCTGCCATCCAGAGGGACCTCCACAGGCTGGAAAAACAGACTGGCAGGAACTTCATCAAGGTCGACAATGAGAAGTGCAAAGCCCTGCCACATGGGAAGGAACGATCCCTGGCACCAGTATATGCTGAAGGCCACACAGCTGGGAAACAGCTTAGCAGAAAATGACCTATAGTCCAAGCTGAACCTGAGCCAGCAGAGTGTACTGGCAGTAAAATCTGACAGTACCATGGGCTGCATTACGAGAAGCATTGCCAGCAGGTCCAGGGAGGTGAATCCCTCCTTCAACTCAGCAGTAGTGACGTCACACCTGGAAGACTGTCCAGTTCTGGACTCCTGGGCATACTGGGAAGAGTACAATGAAGGGCCATGAAGCTGATGTGGGGGGAGAAATGGGGGATGGGCAGAGAGGGAACTTATTAATGACTCTAAATATCTGAAGAGATGGTGCAAAGTGGGTGGAAAAAAAGTTCTTCAGGAGGTTCTATCTGAGCACCAGGAAATACTTTTTCATTTTGAGGGTAATTGAGTACTAGCACAGGTTGCCTAGAGAGGTTGTGGAATCTTCCTCCTTGGAGATATCGAAAAGCAGTGCAGACATGGTCCTGGGAAACTGGCTCTAAGCATTCCTGCATGAGCAGGGATTGGACCAGATGATTCTGGAGCTCCCTTCCAATCTTAGCCATGAGATTCTGTGATTGGGTAGACTTGGTAGTTGCCATAGCAGACCTATCTTTCCAGATGAAGATACATTTGTTGGCCTGGTCAGTTATCTTGTTTTCCCAACACATATTTTGTCTTTACTGTGAAGTCACCTCATCTATCCCAATCTCCATCCCCTGCCCCCCCAATAGATAAGGAAGTCTGATTTTGTGGAGAAATCATTTACTAATCATCATCACACTAGATAAATAATTCCTTTTATGTCTTTCAAACTGATAGATATTTTCTAGAAATACATAAAAATCTATTTTTTTACTAAGTTCTCCAGAAGATATGTGCTTTTGCAAAGTCTTTGATAGGAACATACTACAAGCCAAAAACTGTGACCTGTTGCTCCCTCATTGATACCATGAATAGCAGAACATCACTGAGATAAGGAAAATCTAAACATGTCATACAAGAATAAATAAATTATTCTTGAAATTGGTCATATTATATTTACCTTGTATTTATCTGGTAATTAGTAATTTAAATAATCTAAGTGAATTTGAAAGAATAACTATGAATAAGAGAAAATTCTCCAGCTTAAAGATTTCAAAATATAGTATTATGAGAGCAAAGAGATTTGGGATTTTTAAGTGAAACAAATGCCATATTTATATTCTTCAATATTACTTAGGGGTGAAGATTGAATATCAGGAGTGAACTTTCAATATATGAAAGAACCTAATTATCAACTGCTAATAATAATGTCACTGAAGTGTTCAATATAATTCCCTGGAACAGGGAATGTACATGTACTGTAAAACATAGTCCAGCAAACATCCTGGAAATTTTACAAGAAAGGTCTACTTCTTTCAGTAAGAGAATAAAGACAGTAATTGATCAACTAAAAAGAAAACAAAATTCTGTTCTGATAGGAAAACATACCCACAGAAAAAATAGTTAAAAGTTATTTGGCCATAAAATGCATTTATAAAAGGCTGTTATGATAAAAGGTATGCTCAACATTTCAGAAACAGTAATCATAAGTGAGCACACAGGGCTGGTACGAACACCAACTTTTCAAACACTGACCCTTTCAAATGCAATGGCTTGAAATTATAATAATTAAAACAACTAATATTTCATATCTATGCACCAAGAAAAATATGTCAAAAATACTGTTCCTAGCTTTGGACCTGCCAAAACACAAGTGCAGAAAGTTGGTCTTTGAGATGTGAATTTTCTGAAAATAAGCTTCCAACCCAATCCTGTTCTATTTATTCCAAAAACACTGTTCTTGATATGTTAACATCTCAAGACTAGAAATAAAAATGTAAGTGGAAATTATGTTAGATTTTTTTTTTCATAAATCATAACCTGATCATAACCTGTCTCTGATTAGCTGTGGTTGGACAGTTTGGCACAAATAATTTCAGCTGAGCAGGAGAGACTAGCACAGCAGTTTCTGACTGAACTGCTGTGGAAGGGTTTGTTTTGCTCTGTTAAACTGTTCCCCTGAAATTAATGTGCCAACAGTAAACCGTTTCTTAAGATCTACAAGAGATGTCCAGTGTTCTACACAGGATTCATCCAAGAGAAGTCCAGTGGTCAGGATTCGTCCCTCTCTTTTAAAGGCTCTGTCTCCTGAGGCTCTCAGTACAATTAGAGAGAGAGAAATGTGTACTTCCAACATGTGATTCAGCCTACAAGCTATGATGTTCCTAAAAGCAGTTATGACCTTGGCAGTTAAACTCAGTTGATGTGAAGCTTAGCCCTACCCATACTGCTTTTGAACTGTTGAGCTCTTTGCTATTCATGGCAAGTATGAAATCACAGCCTCCTGCACGGATGTGGTGCTTTTTTTTCCTCTCTCACTCCTTTAAAATAGCTTGTACGTTTCCTTTCTTTCCTCTCCTCATCTATTTCAAAACAGTTTTAAGATTACTTTCAGTGATAATCCTTTGAAAAAATGATGAGGACTTTTTTTCATGAATTGAATAAAAAATAGTTCTTTCCTTGTTGGTGTGAGTTTTATTCAGTAACAAGAGCACCGTATACCAGGAATAATAACACTACACAGTATACAACTGTATTCTATAAATTGTAATACAGGTTTTATCAAGCAAAAATGCAGATATATTCATACAGACTATATTCTGATAAAGATGTCACTTCTGTGTCAGGAACAGATCTGAGCAATCAGACTTTCTTTCTATACAGTTTCTATACATAGTTCCTTGCATCACCAAAACAAGCTGTGGTAGTCTCAGAAAAAGTGCAGCTCACTGCAGTAACATGCCAGGAAACACCTGCAGTGCCTAAGAGGAACAAAGCTTATTAATTTCATTAAGCAATATTTGTCATGTTAACTTCTACCTGGAAATGTGCATGTCTTTTTTTCTCCTGTTGTGAAGAATTTCCGTATCTTTCCTACTAATAAGTAATTTGTAGAAAATAAACTTATCAGTAAAAAATTGTTAAATTGATTGTTATATCATTAATAATTTTAGTAACTGAAAACTATACATTTATTGAAACTTTGTATTAAAATATATGTAAATTGTTCCATTTTGTACTGGCCTAATGTTATTCATGAGTGCACTACAGCCGAAAAACAGCTGTAAAAAAAACTTTCCAAACTATCACCATGTTTGATTGGGTTCATAATGATACTGGTCTGTACTGATGTTTCCTCTGAATTATTGCAGACCAGAGATGAGGATTCAAAAGCAGTATACACCCTGCAGTTTCCTAATTAAGGTAAGAATTTTCTATTTTATGAAGATTTTCCTTCTGTTTTTGTAAAACCATCATATCACCTGAAATGTTTTAACTTTAATTTTACTCTTTCTGCTGAGCCAGAGCTGTAATTTAGGCAAGTAAGAGATTAATGGTTTCCTTTATTCCCCCAGAGGACATTTGCCAGGAGCTTATACTAATACAGGTCAAACTTTGAGCTAAAATAACTTAATAGTATCCTTTTAAGGAAGGATGGTAGTCATTCTCTTGTTTTGCTAATGACATTACTTAGTGGCATATTACTGAAAGGTAGGAAAATCTGCAGAGATTAAGAGTGTTATTCATATTCATATTTCACTATAAAAACAGGTCTTCTCTTTAAGTACAAATCTTTGTGCCAATCTGCTCTATTTCAATGCTCGGGGGAAAAACTGTATCTGTCAAGTAAGTTTTCCAACACAGCTTAAATCAAATGTCAGGCTAAAATTTGTACTCATTCTCTTTATGGACATATCTTTATGAGCATGTTTAATACTCAGAGGAGATTTACAAATAAATAGTTAAAAGAAACTTGTATCTGTTTTGCTCAGCCAGCAGTTTGAAACTCAGAAAGTGCTCCTCAGTGTGAATAAAATGTATTTGAAAATAAAATTTTACTTTATAATTGGGATATCTGAGATTCCTGCTTGCAGCAGCCATCTTGCTGACAAAATACTGGTACAATGATGCCCTATGTAACCTTCTATTAAAAGAAAGCTGCTTTTAATATTTCACTGGCATATTGGTAGACACCAGTTTGTATTTCCTTCCCTGCATAGCTTACTGGGAGGAAAAGTACAGTTTTATGTGCACAGAACAAAGGAACAGATTTTAATTGTGACAACTAAATGGTACATAGAAATAATTAGAACTAATGTATGAGAACTAGTTAGAAAGATCAGTATTTGTAAATAATGTAACTTTGGCTGTTGTACATGGGAAAACTTAAGTCAAATTTTGGTGGAAATTTGTAGTTTCCTGTCTTTCAGTGTTTTATTGCATAGGGTAGGTTTACATAGAGTGCTCTAAAAACATATCTGTGATCTCTGACCTTCCTACCACAACACAGATGCCAAACAAATGAATGTTAATTCCCAGCAGGGTGTGTTAACTTGGACGTGGCACCATATTACTGTGGTCATGGAGGTTTGAGCTGCTTGTGAAACTTAGGGAGAGCAAGATCAATGTGTTCTTAATTACGTACTACAGTATTTTGTCCTGGTAAACTTTGCTTCTTCTTCCAGTTTTAAAGGCATGTTGATGTATAGTGTTAGAGTGTATCTTGTTAGAATAATTCTGCTGACTTTCTTTTAGAGATGCATGCCAAGCAGATTATAACTCCAGCTATCTGGGTTTTATGGTAATCAATATCTTAAGGCTAGTATTAGCGCTATAAATCAGTGTTTATTTCTTCTACTTCAACTTTGGAAAGTGGTAAATTTGGGTATTTGCTTCCCGCTTAGGCCGATTTCTGAGATTTTTAAGACGGATACTAGAGGAGACCTACATTGTCTCCTCAAATGCAATAAGAAGTGGAAAGATCTTTTTAAAAAATTTGTGTACCAGCTATCCTTTTTAGAGATATCTATGAATAACTAGGTTCAATATGTCTCAACATTATTAGAATTCTTGAAAAATAGTATAATTTACCATATAAGTAAAAGTATTCGGAATTTTTTTGTTGTTGTTGAGGAATTGTAATGTATTGCCTCCATAGCCTGTACTTTTTTTCCAGGAGATTGTATATTTTCCATAGTTATCCTTTTTGCCAAGTACCTTCTTATTTCATTTTTCTTTTTCCTGAGTGTAAACACTTTCAAGTAAATATTAGCATGAATGAGGTCAGTGCAAGATAAGGATGTATTATCTGAACATATTTAATAGCAGCATATTTAATTGATTCACTTCTGCTTATAAGCAAAAATATCCATTTATATATCATTATATCCTTATCATTATATTGCAGTATATGCTGCAATATAATTGTTGGGTGAGCTCTGATTAGTATTTGTCTGTACTAGCAAATAAAATATTGATATTTTTGAGCATGAAGCTAATGTAGGACAGCCCCTACACATGCTAGTTAAGACCTCAGAAACATGTGTTTCCATGCAGGCTGCCTGCTATATAAGTCATGGATCTTCCAGATACTGAACATTCCTGTGAATAGTTATAGCAGCCACAAGCCTGTGAAGGAGGTTTCCAGCACTTCTGCAGTAGGGATGATTGAGCTCCTGAGTGATGTTGAATTTATCAGCATAGCCAGGGAGTCCTTGGCATTCCTGTATTCTTCTGCAACTGATCATATGTTTACCTCAGTGCTTACTTTGTGCTTTTTGTTCTCCTGCTGCCCCACCCAGATGTTGGGTGGGTTTTGTTGTTTTGATTATTGGAAAGACTTCTATTTGTACCTTCATAAAGACAGATAAAGAGAGAACAGCTATATGCCACTGGTGGCATAAAATTCCACAGATTCCTAGCTCAGATATAGATGTTGAATGGTGTCTGATCCTCAGTAGATTATACATCTGCTGTTAAAAATCAGGCAAATACAAAAGATATGGTATTTTTAGCATTATTTTTGTCTTTCCTAACCATTGGCATTTGAAAAAAGCCCCACTCAATCCTATTTAACCATAAAACCACAAGTCCTGTGCGCTGAATTTCAGAATATAATTTACAGTTGTGAGTTTCAAGCAGATAAAACTAAATCCTTCCACAGTTAAATTGTCTAACTTTCTGAAAAGCTGTCTTCTGCTCTTACCTGTTCTTTGAACACAGCAAGTAGGACTTCCATACAGTGCCTAGGCCTGGTGAACACCGTTCTTGAAAACGTGAGCATACTTCAACCATTTTGGTTGGTATTACAAATTGCTCTAAACTGCAAACTGTCTGAAAGATAAGCATTACTATGTTCATCCTTATCAGACCAAATTTGATCTTGTATATCCAACCTGTCTTTAATTCAGTGAAAGATTTGTAGGGCCCCCGGCATTTGTACCTACAATCTTCAGTGAGAAAAACACCATTAATTTCAGCTGGAACATTTTCAAACCTACGATACACTTTTCAAAATTCCTGCTTTTAGCTCATCTGCAGAGACTTTCTAACGAAGTGATATTGATAATTATACAATAGTAGATAATGATGCAAAATTGCATTCAGAATTTCATGTAGTCACATGGACCATCAGTATTATGATTCCTTTTTTCAAAGAGTAGTTTCAAATAAAAAAGCTCTGGTAGTCTGATACTTCCAAAAAAAAAAAAAAAAAAAAAAAAAAAANTAAAAAAGCTCTGGTAGTCTGATACTACAAAAAAAAAAAAAAAAAAGAAAAAAAAAACAAAACCCAAACAAACCAAACCAAAGACCAACCAAAAAAAAGCAACAAAAACCCAAAAAAATCCCCCAGAAAATAAAGAAGCTGATTTCAAATAAAGAAACTAAAGGATCTGATCCTGCAATCACAGTTTGTACAAAAATAGACCCTGCAGGACCCTGTAGACAGCAGGCATCATAACTTCAGCTATTCAGAAGGCAGATGGTCACATGTGACTTGCCATCCTATGCTTCCTTTGTCATAAAGGAAGAAATTAGCATGTTTAGGCAGTGCCCTTCTCTAGTCAGTTTTAGACTTCTGATTCAGAATTAATTATGCCCTATGAGTAGTAATTTGTCTCCATTTATTACAAAAGGTGTCAAGATCAGTAGGTCAAACTATCTGTCATACAGGTATTTACAAAGGAATACAAAGGTCTAAGGAATTCTACCCCAGATTTCCAAAAGAATACTTGCATTTGAAGCTTAGGACACTATAGTACCAAGAAAAGACAGATTCTTACTGTGTACTCAATCTCGCCACTGACATTGTTTTGTTTTAAATAGTATTAAAACTTTTTGACAGTTTTAATTAGTGTGTAGGTAATTCCTGTGCTTTAAAATAAGCAGGGTCTAAATAATTAGTGAGCTATAAATAATTCAGGTAGAAGAGACATTGGGGGCCTTCTAGAGACCATAATCTATCAACAATTGGGAGCATTAACATCAGGCATTCCAGCCATCTTTCTAATAAGAATATTAAATATGCAGCCAGATCCAAAAGATGAAAGTGGAGATCTGACCTCCATTCAGCAACATAAATAATTAATCCACCTGTCTATCTACCTATCATCAATCTACTAAACTCAATGCTTCAGCTTGTTCTGTAAGTTTTGTAGAAAGAGAGGACTTGGGGAATTAAAGAAGTTTGTAACTAGAGCCCTGCAGTTTGAATAAACCTTTCTTGATTGCACTTGATCTTTTCAGGGGAGTCATAAATCATTTTTTCCTTGAACTTGTGCTGATTTCCACTCTTAACTAGAGGCTATCAGGGTTGAAATTGTAGTTTGTTATCCTGAGTGTTTTGTTTGCTGTAGTGTTATGTACAAATGCTTTTTTTTGCTTCCATTTTCTCAATGCTAGAAATAGCATTCAGCAAGAACAGCACATTCCTTGTAAGGTCCTGCAACACTCTTCACAGACAGAACTTGTTTAATTTTTTTTTTTTTTATTATTTTTTGGCATCTTTGAATAGGGAAAAACTCTTGTGAGGAATCAAATCCACTGAAGTGAGTAGCTGGTTGCTATTTGGTTGGTGATGGGAGCCTGTTGCAAGGGCCCTTTCAACAATATCTTCATCTGAATCATCCGAGACTTTCAAACTCTTCTGATGAATTCTCATAATCAAGATGTTTGATAGCCCTATGTGACCACTCCAGAAAATGCATGATCCTCCTCATTGTAATATCTTAATCTCTGTACAAAACATCTGTTGTCTGTCTTTGCTATACGCAAGGTAGTGCTATGTGACCAAACCTACACAAGCAGAAAAAATTATATTATTTATATATTTTTTTGGTCAATTTTTCATCAGGTCTCTGATACTGCCAGATTTCCCACCCAGGAGGACCAACACAATTAAGTGCACAAATAGCATCTGGTCTGTGCATAGTCTGGGAAATGTCTGTGACTGCCCAAAACTCCCACTTTCTGCAGCAGTTAATCAAATGCTTTGTTTGACAGGGGCTAGGAGTTTGATCTTGTTTCAAGTCAGCCTGCTGTTTCAAATCAGTTCATCGTCTCATCTATGCAGAGACTAGCTGGAGAGTTTCTAAGAGAACTGTGAGTGCATACAAGAATACCCTTCATACCCAGCCAAACAATAGTTATATTTGTAGGGCAATTTTGAATTTCATCCTTATATCGCTCTTATAACTTGAATTCCATGCCAAAAGAAATACACAAATTACTTGGAGAGGTAAATGTGTAAAACACAGAGGAGCTAGAAATACTGTTCAGGGCTACTTCGTGGAAAGGGAAGAGGAGTCTTTTGATCATTTGCAATCCTTATTCTCCTTTTTGTACTAGGCAGAATAGATGAAGATCACAAAGCTCTGAAAATCATAACGCCAGAAATTTCTATTCAACCACATGCATTTATCATTATGCCAGTCCACTTTAGGAATTTATTTACATTTGTGTTTTAAAGTGTGAAGGATAACTTTGTGCCTTTTAAAATAATTCTTAGTACTCATACATACTCTTAGAGGGCTTCTGAGCTATGGTCCTGTTCAGATTGCAGTTATACTTCTATTCCCATTATTATGGCCAACCTTTTCTAAATGTGAATAATTATTTAAAAAAAAAAGTCAGCTTTATCTCATTTGTATTAATTATATTCTGTATTCCATTTGTTTTGTGTGTCATTAAATACATTTGGGAAAAGATTCATTTTTGTTGTTCATACACATTTTTTCATTATAATTGTTTCTACTGCAGAACTAATTAAATATCCTGAAGTTCTCTCCTTTAAATGTAATTACCTTTTAATGAAATGTATACATATTTCTCACTATTGTTGGTTAACCTTTAGCTACTTTTTCTATTTCTCTCTCTTCCACTTATTGCTGCAATTACACTTTGCACTTAAATAATGCTATTAACATGGGAATTTTGACAGAGGCAAAAAAGTTCACTCTAGCTTATACCGATTGGATAATCACAGGATATTATAACCTAGATTTCAAGAAACAGATCTCAATTTTTTTTATCCTGATATTTTGATGCTTCACTTAGCACATTTTATCCTTATTTACCTGAGTATTTACATGTCTTAAATTTCTCTGGAAATACCAATTTAATAATCAGTCCAACAAAGTGCCTTGAGACAGGAGGAATCTAGAAGTGTTTTCTAAGGTCAGACATCTGACTTTCTTACCAGCTTGTTCCACTTCACTGCAAAAAATCTTCTAAACTTACCATAACTAAAGCTGGATAGTTGAATATTGTAAGACACATGACATGGACACCTCTTTAAATTGTTTCAGATTGCAAAACTTAACCAATGGCCCTCTGAAACCGTCTTGAAAATGCAGACTTATGTGGCTTGACTTTGGAAGTGAATATAAGACATTAGTTTCCTGACTGCTAGAACTTTCCTTCTGCTTCGTGTGAGTACTGTCTCGTGTGGCTATTAACATTCTGTTGGGCCTACCAATGGAGATAAATTCTAGCTGTAATTCATTACAAAAAGTTTGATGGTATGATCTTTCTGCAGCTGCTTCTCTAAACCCTAATAATCTAAAACATCGGGGGAGTCAGAACCCACAATAGCAAGAAAATTAAGAAAAAAAAAAAGAAAAAATACAATTCAAGATGATAGAAAATTATGGAGGCAATTTACTGGACAATGATTACGTGAGCCACATGTTCTTAGCTTAGTTTTCCAGAAGTTTCTATCATCCCCTCTATCTATTATTGTATATGTTACATAGCTGATAGGTAAAATTAGAATAGGCAGAGTGTGCTCAGGAACCAGCTCACCTAAAGCCACTTATGAATAAATTATCAAATCTTCAAGTGGGGAAACAAAGACATATTTATACACGGCAACATAGCAGGCCACTAAACCATGCTGAAATTGCTCTTTTACAATGGTTTCTCAAGAAAACTTGATCATAATCGTGTGCAGTCATTTGTACTATATTGGTATTACATCCTTCAATTGTCAGGTGTAAGGCCCCAAACAACTTATTCAGGGAGACTTTTAAGGGCTTATGGTTGTTCATATACTTTGAGCTAGATGCACAGGAGAAATACCAACAAGATATTCTCAAGAGGTCCAGACAAAAAAAATACCTCTACTGACAACTTTGGAAAGTTACAGAACTTTGGTGAAACGTTTAGAGCAGCATTCAGTCAACATAAATACTTCCCAAAGCACTAACTCGGCTCATTCAACTTAGCAAACTCTAAGCCCGTTTGATTTTAACTTTCTCAAAAATTCCAAGAAGAGGGAATAGGAAGAAGGGGAAAGACAGAAAACATATAGAAAAGAACAAACATAACTACCACTCCTGGTTCCAGTAGCGTTCAGCTCATAGAGATTCCAAGAGGAGGTAGGGTCAAGACAAGAGGTGCTTGCCTCATGTTCTGCTTTAAATACCCCTTGGGCTTCCTGGGCCCTTTCCCAGGTGGGACTTCGTGTCTGGTGGCCACTCAGGAGCTGGGTCAGGGGCTCCAGAGGCAGGTGTGGAACATTGCCTTTGCAATGCCAGGGATTGGCAGCCACTGTGGGGCTGGGATACAGGCCAGGAGGGTGGGGTGTGCAGAGCAGGGTACTGCCTCACCAGAGCAAGGCCTGACCTGTCCCTTCTACCACACACACAAAACAAAATGTGTGGAACCAACAATCCTTCCAGTCTCACACAGCAAGGCACACAGTGCTGGCAGTGGTGAGTTCTGTGGCTTAGTGCAAGATTGAGGGTTACAGGAGGGTTTCTGAAGCCAGGGAAACATGACCAAGGGCAGAGACCCCACCGGGAGCCAGCAACACTTTGTGAGCAAGTGCAGCACATTTAAATGGCCCAAGGGAGGACCAGACCCAGGGTCACTGCCAGCAGAGTGGGCAAACAGAGTGTGGTGCACCAGCCAGGGCATGGCATGGCAGTTTGCAAAGAAGGGTGTGTGGGGAGGGCCTTGCACCCTGCTTGTAGGTACACATCCGAGGAAAGTGCTCCAGGTCTCTTCCATAATGGTGGATACTTGCCTAAGAGTTAAAACTCGAGTTTCTACAGAGAAAGCCCATAAGATGCTTCCATGCAGACAGAACTAGTAAGGAAGCAGGCTGCTGTACACAGCTGTAGACACCCACAAGCAAGGTCTGCAGGGATAAACTGTACCAACAGCACACAGTAGATACCGTAACAAGAAACTATGAGATCCTCGCAGTAGATAGACATCTATTAAGACATACTGTAGAACCCACCTGCCAGCCTGACAGGGAGTCACATGAGTTATGCTGTCATCCGGGAACTAAGGTCTGAGATGTTGCTGAGAGGGTGCCACAAATAGTCAAGGGCAGAGACTACTATCCCCTACTACTCTTTCACGCGGACATGAATGAACTGCGAGTCACTGCATGTGTGTGAAATATCAATCCAATGTAATATCACTTTATCTTCATTTTACAGTCCCTTTTTGCAGATTCGATTAGAAAAACATTGAAGCAATTCCTCAAGTTCCTTCTAAGAAAGGGAGTGTTCTCAAATCTGTCTGCTTGTCCAAAATCACGTCACCTCTACATCTGTATAAAAAGTAACTGACTTCTGCCCTTGCTTTGTATAGACATGGTAGCCACTTTTGTGTTTGGATATGTAATTATTTATCACTAATAGGACATGGTGTTGGCTTGATGTATTGACATAATTTAACATACAATATACTCAAATACTATTCCTTATAGATGAAGTGTGCGAATGGGTTGAAGAGTGAATGACACCTCATACATGCAAAATCTGAGGTGAATTAGCAATCATAAATATGTATGATTGATTACTGTGCACAGGTTCCTAATTAATGTGGAAGATGTGCATGAATATAGTCTTTCTCATCTACACATCACAATTTGATGTTCTACATTCAAACAAAAAATTCCATAATTTATACAGTAGTGTTGTGTTATGGCTGTTGCCTCCTGCACCTTCTTTTCAAAGACCTTATCTGAAAAGGAAAAGCTTGATTGGTTTTGGTAATCTGCCAGACTTATCTGCCAAATAATAGTTTCCAAATAGAGACTGCTTGGTGCAGGTTATGCTATGAGGTTATGTTTGAAAGGGTGTGGGAAGCATGAACTACCTCATTTAATAATAAGATATTAATAACTTCAGTAATCTCTAAAGATAATGGCACAAAGTAATAACTATTTTTTATATTCATGGCTGGAAAACATGCTGTTTTTGAAAAGTAGGGTGATGGAAAAAGGGAGCAGTATTCATTCACCTACAGAGGTACTTTATAGCACATACTGCAAAATCTGAGAATGGGTTGCATCATTCCACACTAGAAAAAAACTTTGCACTTCTAATTTGGATGAATACAACAGAGGAAGAAAAATCTCCATTTTTTGCAGCAGTGATAGAGAATTATATTAATTCTTTATGTCTCATACTGTCAGACTGTTTAAAATTTAATAATCAGAAATGTAGATGAACAGTTGAAGGCTATTATTCGTGGTCATCAATGCTGAACAGCCAATAAAGTACATTCTGAAGTTACCAAGAGATTATTTTCTGTCTTCTTATGAAAGAAATGCTTGTTATTTCCCAGTCTGTACTGAAACCAGTCCCAACCATTAAATAATCATAATCAAACTAGACTTTGTTTGTGAAGCTAAATGCCAACGCCAAAACAAAACTACTGAATTCTTCCATTTTAAATTGCATGCACGGTGAGGGATGATCATACACAAAATGCAGAAATCATGTCTGGAAGTGTAAATTTATTTCAGGCTAGTTTTCTAAATGTTTGAAGTAGATTAATCTGAAACTGCATCATCTCTTTTGTGCATGTATAACAGTACAGGTATCAGTGGACTTACTGTTGTCAAGATCTGGAATAATGCTTCAACTACATACTTTTCTCTTTTGGCATGCACATAAAATGTGCATAGAATGTTCATAAAAATTCTTTGTAGGGCTCTTTTCAGTGTAATTCCAATGTGGACTGAGGATATGGAATGTTACCTTGACAGAAGCAAAGATGTATCACCTGCCTGTCTATTTGTACAAGTTAAGCACAAACAACATCAACTAAAATAAGGTAGAGAGCTATAGATTACAACTCATCAAGAGCATTTTAAATTAAGGTGTTTTTGTCTATAAACCAAGAATAAACTAGTTTAGCAGGTCATTCTCCTGCTAATATGCAGCAAGTTATATGGTTATTCACTTTCATGTTACTAGGAGCTGCAGTGTGCACAACCAGAAGAGAAAGTGCCACCAGTTTTCAATAAACAATATTTTGTGCAAAGTTTCTCCCTCTTCAAAAGCTCTCCAAGGGAAAACGATACTGGTAATTTACTTTTATTGAAGCAGATCTCACTTGGGAGTAAACATGTGTGAGAATGATGACTGAAGATAGATAAGGCCTCTGTGCCTCCCATTTTTGAATCCAAAGAAAACATCAATGATGAAAATTTTCATGCTGTGCCTCTCTAATTTATACAGTTGGATGCATTGAAGGCATATTCTCATAGAACTGCAGAAAACAGTGCTTACTTTGTGCTTTTTGTTCTCCTGCTGCCCCACCCAGATGTTGGGTGGGTTTTGTTGTTTTGATTATTGGAAAGACTTCTATTTGTACCTTCATAAAAACAAATAAACAGAGAACAGCCATGTCCTACTCAATGACATAAAACTCAGCAGATTCCCAGCTCAGATATAGATGCCGAATGGTGTCTGATCCCCAGTATATTATACATCTGCTGTTAAAGATCAGGCAAATACAAAAGATATTGTATTTTCAGCAATAGTTTTGAGTATTTGGGTGGTTTATTTGGAGTATTTTTGCTTCTCAATGACAATAAGTTTATTTTCAATTTTCTCATATTTCTACTGCTGCTTATGCATTTTCTCAGGGACAACTATTCTCAGCTTCAACAGTACTCAGCTCCCATTTCACAACCAGTCAAATGGTTCCTCAGGCAGAAAAAAATCAACCCATGTGTAGTCTCTGTAGACTGAAAATTAGCTTACTCATAGTTATGTCTCCTCATGGGAATTACCAATTCACTGATTGCTGAAAAGGTTGCCGGCACTAACAGGAGTCCGCAGTGGTTACTGAAAAAAAAAGTAATGCCAGTAACCTCTACTAATTATGAGCTCAGTAAATTTTGCCTGTGTTCATACTCACACTGGCTGCACAACACTTATCTTTTAAATCTAGTTATGAAACCGGTAATCAAGTGCTTGAGTCCTGTATTTTGAAGCCACAAGACAGGATTACTTTCATTTAATGTTCAACATTTACAATGTAGCTTTCTACATATGAGGTAGTTATCCTAAGCTTCCTTTTTACTGCAGACAGTTAATCACTTAGTGATATGATTCGTCTGACCTATGTTAGACATCAGTTTTAGGATAAATCTACAGCTGCTCAGATTAATCCTATCTAATGTGACTTTATCATAGAGCAGTAAGAGCATTAGAGACTTAGAAATAAATGTAAATATTCCTAATTTCTTTTTTTTCTGCAAGCCTCCTTTGATGAAATACAGAAAATTAGAACTTTTAATGTCTTTTCTGACAGAATATGCTAATAACAGAAAACTGCATAGATCAGACTCTCTGGGTTAATCAGGGTTCTCCATGCGGTGTGGAATCCAGTGACTATTAAAGATTTTTAATTTCTGCTCAACTTACTCCTATTAATAGATACAAAAATACTATTAAGAAGAATTTATTTCCTGGATTATTTCAAACGACAGATTCAATACAGTCGAGTAGGAACATTTAGTTATATTTAACCTCCCTTATGAGTGGTTTGACTTGATGGTCTGACCTCTTAATCAAGGATTTTATGATTCTGATGAGTTGATGTCTATGTTTCTTAAATATTAATGTCGACAATTTATAGAACTGAAGGATTTTTTCCCCCAATGTCTTAAAATGGTAATTCCAATGCTACAATGAACTAACTGTATTAATATGGCAGCAGTATTTCCTTGTTACTCTGCATTAAATCTGAGATTCCTTTTTAGTAAACAAAATGATATCACATATCAACTCAATTTAAAGAAATTGAAGCAAAACATTAAATTGGTATTCAGCTAAACAGCAATGCAATTTGTCTAGGATTAAGTATCAATTGAAATCTGTTATGATACAAGACATGAACTTTATCCAACCCTTGCTTTCTAACATTAGTTGCCATAACTACTGAAGTATTTTTCCTGTAAGTTTCCTGGTTCAAGTTTATACGCAGCAGTCAGAAATACCAGTATATGTGGAAAATTATGAGTTGTTAGAAATGGTGTAAAAAGCTCCATGATTGCCATATTTTTTTTCCAATACATGGTAAAAGAGGGATGGGTATAGGTGAGTGAATACTATCACTTATGACTCACACGTACAGAGAATTTTAAATAGATGTCCTGCCAACCCTTGCCAATCCACGCTAAAACTCAGACCATCAAATCTACTGTTTATCCTCAGGACATTAACGTCTAAAGACAATGGTTTTCCCCAACACTCTTTGTCTAATGGTCTGTTCCTGTGTCTGTCTGTTTGCAGCTGGTCCTCGAAGACTTTGGGAGGTGACCAATTCAGCCCCTTTCATTGTGCAATAATCTTTGAAATAAATGAATGCCGCACTGACCGATTCCTAGCCCAAGCTTGGCGGGCGGCAATGTGTTCCGATGCCCTCAGAGCTGACAGTGGGCTCTGGGGCTTTCAGTTCTTGGATCCACAGGGGCCGGATGGAAGTTCCGCAGGGAGCTGCGTGGCAAACGGCTTTTCGCAGGTTACGCCGGTAGCTGTTTCTGAGCGACGGCAGAGGCAAGAAGGAGAGAGCCCGGCTGCCTGTGGCTATATACCTAGGCTTTATTTCTCGTCCCTCGAGGGACAGAGGAAAAGCGGCATAGGCGAGAGCCAACAGAACAGCCCCCTTCAAGGGTGGAACAAAGGTTTTTAAAGGCAGAAGAACGGGGGGGGAAGGAACAGCGGAGATAACCAACCAGGGAATGACAAGGGTTAACACTGACCACTCAGGGGACAGGAGAGGAGGGACAGACTTGGGACATCAAATCCAAAACGGAGCTCTTAAGATCTTTCTAGAAACTAATTGCATAGTATATGAACTTATTATAAAACATGAACCAGTGGGACCAATCCAGAACCAAGGAGGGAAGAAAGGTCTGGAAACAGGGTGGAGATGAGGTGTGAGTGGCATCTCGTGGGTGTGGATATCAAATCTCTGCGTCTCCCTCAGGATTCTCCTCAAGGGTGGAGTCCTGGGCAGAGAAGTTCACCCACTGGGTGTTACTCACTTTAAATGCAAGGGGCTGGACCACCGCCACAAATGAACACAAGATCTTACCAATAAATCCTAAAATAAAAAGAAGTCTAGAGATTACTGATACTCACCTGTCTCTAGATGGGACATGGAGAGACAGTTGACCTACATGTAAAAATCCAAAATAAGTATCGAGGATGTGATTCTCTGGCAATCCATATCCAATATAGAATAAGATGACTGGGGGAAGTGGACCTTAAGATATGTTTTTCTCCAGCATAATTGCTGTTGGGCTAATTTTTAGTGCTTGTTACCCAGAATATTAGATTTTGTAGGCCCCCTGTTGAATACTTAGGTATTATGGCTATATAAGGATGCCGGGCATTCTGCTCAGTCCTCCAAATCTTATGAGGTAATGTGTATAAATGATATGACTTTAAGTAAAAATTGTCTCGATTAACTCTTCAAGATTCTTCCAGCTTCCTTCAGCTTTCTGTGGAAAGTATAAAGCAAGATTCTGCAGGGGAAGAAAAACTTGCCACATATTACTGATAATTGTATAAAAAAGAGAGAAGAGAGTTGTGTTTGTGCAGGAAGTTTTAACAGCAGAATTTTTAGCTTCTATATTTGAATTTGTAAATAAAAGTTTATAAAAAGGACAGCTTCAAAACGAAGCCTCAAAATAATTTGTCACATGGGGTAAAAATACCAGAGAGGAAAAAAAAGCCACATAAAGATGGAAAAAGATAAAAAAAAAGTTTTGAGATGCATTCATCTGTGTCATCTACTCCACCTTTTCATCATTGCTTACCATTCACTGTGTTCTTCTGGATCACAAACACATATAGCTTTTTTAATTACTGTTAATTTAGTCAGATATAAACTGCGTAACTTCCCAAGGTCTGTAAGGTTTGTGTAGATATTGCACATTCAGTATTTTGGCAGTATGACTTCTGCAGGGGCTTTGCTACTGGTTGGTCAGAAGAGTCAAAGGTGTTTACCTGAAGCAGTTTACCCTGAGTGTATGAATGCTGAGGTACACAATTTTCCTTATGCAAGGAAGAAAACCCCAGCAAAAAAACTGGAAATGTCACAAGAAACTTAGATAAATCCAGCTTTTAGTTCTCATTCCATGGCAAAGAAGAGAATGCAACTTTACAAAAGTAAGCTGTCACCTGCTTCTTCCCTCACTGCAGCCTATGGATGTAAAATTCTGGGATAAAAGGGTTAAAGGATTTTATTTTTTTCTTAAAATGTCAGCATGTTCTATATTTCTTCCTCCCAAAGAAAAGTAGTTCTGTAGACTGAGTAAAATTTTATTTGAACGTTCAGCAAAGTCAATGATTACTTTGGATAACATTTTATAGTGATAAGATGTCAGCTAATAGACTTGATTAGAACTGAGTCAGCAAAAAGTTTTCCTTTTTCCTTTACAGACTCGATTACATAGAAATGGCTATGAAATGCTGAGAATGGACAGCAAAAATGTGTCTATTTCTGTCAGTGTGTAAAATTCCAAGTCAGGAAGAAGTCCATCTTGCCTTGAGTTGTTATAATTGCTTATACTGAGATAAAAGATTGCTTCAAAAATAACTTCTGTCTCATAAATAACAAAAAATGCCTAAATTTGTGTGGCTACTCTCAAACTAATTCTTCCTTCTTTCCCCCAAAAGAAATGGGTAAAATATTTGTGCATATGTATGTATTTGAGGTGATTGTATTTGTATTTGTGAGATAATTGAAAGTCTGATATTTATTTTGCTGACATCCAGTTATTTGAACTTCACATTTAACACCAACTTCTTTAGTTGCTGCCATGGTGGCTGCTGCTGCCAAGTTGTTGGCGAACCACAGGGCCAAACCACAGCATTAAACTCATGGCGGGCTGGCTCAGAGGTTTGGTATCTCCCTGGGTAGTCAAGGTGAGCACCCACAGACCCTTGTGTTAACCCCTTAGTTACAGTTGGGTCATCATTNGTCATTTAGTGTCTTAATTTTTTTTCATCTATAAACTCATTAGAAATTATTACAACTGAAATAAAAATTTGAATACGTAGGAAGTGTAGTAGCTTCAGGAAAGAGGAACTTTTTTTTGTTTATATGTCATTATTGTCTAAGATCGTGATCTAGACTGGACCCCTCAGTACTTGCAATAATGTATTTTCTTCCATTTTATTTATTTCCAAAGATACATTCACTGCAGCTCCTAATGCATTGTTTCATATGTTGTACTGTTTTCCCGTATTGTAATGTTTTATTGTACTTGTAATGTCTTTTCTTTTTCCCCACACAATTAGCTTCTTAGTGAAGCAAGAACTGAAAAGAAAAGGTGTCTTCTGATCACACATGTTTTTCTCTCCACTGGACTGAAAGAAAGTAGTATTAAATTTTATTGTGAATAAGGGAAATAGCCCATTCTAAATTATGCCATATTCAGATTTAAGAAGATGAATTTAGGTTAGCTGGAACAAGGACTTTGTATGTAGTTTGATAGATTGTTTCACATCAGGAAGCAAAAATTTTGCAAGTGGAACATGCAGAAGGGACGAAAGTAGCAAGGACTTAGGTTGTATTTTAGCGGCAAATACAGAATCTCTATACCATACTTCAGATAAAGATCCCTTTTTAAAAGAACTAGCGGACCACACACTTTCAAAAACTTACAAAACCTCTTGGGTTTGAGTAAAGAATTTAGGGTCAAATTATCCTCCATTAATCATTGTTTTGGTTTCTTCATTTGCATGCAATGGACATTTGACACCATCATTTGAGATCACTTCAACTTATTGTTAAAATGGAATTCTGGCATGCAACTGCATACTGTAAAATTATTTTGCTGTTTCTCTCTTTTCATAAAATCGAAGGTTAAAATTTAAAATGGAAAATCTCATCTCTCACAGTAGACACTGATTTAAGATGTCCATTTTCAGTAATTTCAGCAGATGCTGAAAAAATTTTAGCAAAGAAATCAGGTTTATGACGTCCAAATACAGAGGCTAAAACCCTTGCCTCCTTATCATAAGTAAATTTTTCACTTAGTTAAGTCTTATTTTCCACATGTTCACAAAGATTTTGCAAGTGAGGAAAGAAAGGGAACAAAGGAATGAATTAATAATTGTCTGTCTGACTCAAAACATAAATAGGTACAAGATAGAAATACAATATTGCTAGTAAAAAATTATTTTGTCTAAGCACTGTTAAGTATTGCCAAATCTGCTAGAAAGGCCAGATGTTGTGTGGTGCTTATTGTGCTCTTAAGGCATGCTCTTATAAACAAACAACTCAATTAACGCAAACTTATTTGTTTTTTTAATTCCTGCTCAACAGCTACTGGTGGTTTTAACTGTCAGGTCAAAAAGTACTTCCCTGCTGTCACACAAAAAAAGGATGATGTCTTCAAACATAAGAGTGGATGTCTGCAAATGTTGCTGCTATATAGTAAAAAGTTCCTTATTTGGATTTTTCATAGCTCTAAAAAGGGTTTGCTGCCGTATTACCTATTTTGGCAGAACCTAAATCATAGCATGATCTATGCCAACAGAAAGCAAACCGAAAAAAAGACCTGAAAGTTAAATCATCAAGAATACACTTTTTTTTAAGCTACAGGTATTCTATTAAGCATGCTTGGGAATGGGCCTGGGCAGAGGCTAGTTGGCAGAAAACAGTCCATATCTAAGGTCATACACTTTGCTTCCACACCATGACGCGTGTATGCAAAGCCCTATTGGAGATGGTCCCTACATTTTAAATACCAGAGTGTTCGTGAGAATTTTTCAGGAGAGTGATAGAGTTATAGCTGGCATAGGATAAATGTGTCTTAGGAAAAGGGCAAAACATACAATTTACATGCCTCAAAAAATAATTTCTCCAACAAAGCAGTGTTAATTGTGTTTATCAGTGAACATGTAGGACTTTTATTCATGGACCCAGCTGGTGTAGGTATGCTGACAGAAAGTTTTAATGTACTGTTGTTAAATTCTGCCAGCCAGGCTGTTCCCAGCCTGGCCCGCAGGTTAACGGGGTCCGATGCCCGCGTGAACCAGCGACCGAATTGATGGTAACTGAGGTTTGCGTGCCTCAGTTTACCAGTACAGCCCAACGCCTCCTCACAGCATGTAGGCATGCTGTAGCCAGCAGCGGAAGGTACGGAGAAAAGAGTGGAAACTCTGTCAGCTTCATTCCAAGTTTATTTTCTCCTGCCCTCGAGAGGGCAGGGGCCAGTTAGCTTGAAGGGGAGCTAAAGCAGAGAGACCCCGGTTGTTCTCTCACAGAGAGTTTTAAGGTGTTACATCATCAGGTAGAGATAACAGAATGAACCAATCATGAAAGAAGGTACATGATAGTAAACCAAAAAAGACCCCTCAGGGGAGGAACAATATCAAACTAACAAGTAACAAGACAGCTAGAGGGTATTTCAAATCACGCTGGCCTGTTACAGGACTTGAAACTTCTGTGAGTGACATGCAAGGGGTATATTGCTATGCTATAGGACAGCAACATACTGTGTTACATCTAATAGCAAAAACCATACACAGAAAACTTACTCTGCAAAAATAGCTAAAATGCTTGCACTGGAGAGATTGTAAGTGGTAATGTGCCTTTTCTATGGGTTTTTTTTAGAAATGTTTATTTCTCTTATGTACTATCAGAAGTTTTCAGACTAGCAGCATGGGGGGAAGCAGTATGTGGCAGTACCAGTGATTACAAGAGAAGTGAAACAAGGCCAGGAACTAGCAGACAGTGTGAGATGTTTCCTGCCAAGCAGAGAATCTTGCAAAGCAAACTTACAGCTGTCTTCCTACTTACCTGGCACCAGAGGATACCAGTGACCAGGACTGATGCAAATTTCATGTATAAGCCTGAAATACACAGTTAACATGGTCATCAGTGCACTGATAAAGCAAAAGGGAAGCAAAGGCGGGTGCTGGTTCACAGGAAAAAGCCTGCAGTGATGACTGTGCACCAAATTTCCTACAGATGACTCAGCAAGGTAAATCTAATCTGTATCCTGTAAATTCTCCAGCTTTCCCAGTTCCTCAGCTATCCATTAATTTTCAGAGAAAAGTGAGTATCACATCAAATCTTGAAGATATATTCTCATGTGGATGATTCCAGCGTTTCAGCTAAAATAATTTGTAAAGGAGATGCATCCATAAACAAAAACACTTTTCCAATTCACATTCTTTATAAAATGAAAGAGATTAAAAATGCATTCTTCTTGTCTTTACCAAACACAAATTTTCTTCTAATTAATCTTAATTCAAAAAAGCATAACCATCTAATGCACATCTTCTGTGCTTCTCAGACCTCATCATGAACCTCCATATAAGTAATCTTTGATTTTAAAGAACTTCCATAAAACCCTAGCAATATAAATATATCTTTATGCTTTATGAAAATTTCTTATATGTTGAAACCTGACAAACAAGGCAAAATATTGTGGCTGCCCAGTGCTCTAAACATCTAAATATTTTCTATAGCAATCCCCTTATGAGAGTTAGGTATGTGACCAGGGAAGGGAAATGAACATGTGTCTTTGCAACCCACACTTGATGTACGCCAGAAAGGTCACTGAAGTTAGAAAAAAACTTAAAAATAGTATGCATAAAGAAGATCAGTGCTAGTTCTGCATCAGGACTAGGGTAGTGCAAAGATGTCTTATGTTTTATTTCTTTTCTGAGATACAGACCAAGGTCCAGAAAAATATTTTCACTAAAATGTGTTAATTTGTCTCTCCAAAGGTAGATAAAGTACTGTATGAAACTTAGGAAATAATCTGCTAACATTGTTTTTCTGTAAGCAGGAAGTTACCACTTGAAACCATTCACACTTGTTCTGACTTGATCTTTAAAACAGGGTTACTTTTTTTTTTTCAGTGCTCACTGCTACAAATATACATTAATGTTGAGGGAGAAAAAAAAGAATTACCATTCTGCTTATTCAGTAAGAAGAATGTCATCTTGGTCATCTTGAACTAGGGCCAATGACTTCTGTCAATTATCCCTGCTATTAGTGCTAATATTAGAGTGGCAATTATCATGTAACATCCATTGAAATTATTCAATGAAAATATTTCATACCAGCTTGATTACCACCTGAATTCTCCTGATAGAAAATTTTTTAGTGGTAAGCAAAAAAAAGTATTTTAAGACAAATGAACAACTACCCAAAACCCACAATATAGTCTGCATTCATTTAAGGAATCCTTGAGGGGTCAGTCCTTGAGTGACTAAAACACAAAATTAAGGCTATACCTTAGGTATGATGGTGTACCTCTGGTCATTGTAGTTTTATTCTATATTTTGTTCAGAATGCAATAATGGTCTAGGGCAGATGAAGGTGAAGATATGATATGAATCTCTTAGAGTCTTCATTATTTACACTGACAAATTATATTCCAATAATACCATAATTTTTAGGAGGTTGCTCATTAGTCAAGTCAAAATAAGAATTTTTTACAGTTATGTAGAACACAGGGCAGAAAACAAGAGTCAAGGCTAGTCAGGTCTTGCTTCCAAACTGAACATGTTATTACCTTGCTAACCTATCAGGCTACCTGAACAAACAAACCCTGCTAGAAAACCTGGATAGAAAGGCTTTTAAACAGAGAACATAATCTTTCCACAACCATTATGACAGAACTGCTATTTCTATGTGAAGTTTAGTGAGAAATGATGCCTTCTGTGTTCAGGTGGTGTGAATTCCATGATGAAGACCCAACCTAAGGGAACATGTTAAGCAATGGCTGAAGTTAAAAAAGTAGAGGAGTTGAAGTCAGTAGGTCTGTTTATTTAAGTAAATGTTTCTAAACTTGTTCCTTCTACAGATGATCTACAGATCATCACATCTGTAGTTCATTCAAGGCTATAAAACAAAATTCAGAAGGAATCAGTGAGTGCTCTGAGCCTTGTTCAGTAGCTTGAGCAATTTTCAATAGCTTTAGTGGTGCTGTTTATACAAATATAGAGGGCAATTTTCATTTACTCAAGATAATTCATATATATTTTTACACATCTATTTTGTGATGACATGAGCTCTCCATTGATAAAATGACAGTCTAGCTCAGATGTAGATGGATATAGTGTGGATGTGAATATTTGGTGACTGTTCCATCCCCTTGTGCTTACTGACTTCTGTAAGGATGCCAAAGTCCAGAGAATGTGGCTTAGAATGAAAAAATCATACAAATCATACAAAAATTATAATAACAACCAAGAAAACTTCTTCTCCGTTATTCCAGGCCTAAATAAGATATATAAAACCACAATATTTAAAAAACATCTTGTGCACCCCCACAATAAGTATTTGCCTAACATACACTGGTTGTCAAAAAGCAGATAGATGGAAAAGAAAAAAGTAGAAAACACAGCTAAGGATTATAAAATTCAATTTTATGCAGTCACAAGGACTAGTGCATTAACTTCTGGTTAGCATATTTTAGAAAAATGTGGGACAACGCATGGGTTTCAAGGTGGATGAAGAAAAGCGATTGAAAATATAAAATTTTATTTGTGATAACCAAAACTGAAAAGGCTGATATTTAAAGTAGTTTAAAGAACATATGAATAACAAAGGACATGACAATGCACAGAAAATAACTAAGTGAAGACAATTCTTGTATTCCAGTCTATCTTTTTTACATTCTATAAGAAGAAAAGAAAACATTAAAGCTGGCTAACAGCAAACTGTCTTTCTTAGCAGGAAAAAGGCAGCTGCTTTCTTTACAACCTCCAGCTCAGCAAAACCCAGACTCTGCAACCCAAGACAAAATAGTTAAGATACATACACATGCAACTGTCCTACTTAGCTAGAAGCAGCCCCTGGGACATTTCTACCTACACTCCAATTGCACAGGAGCACAGCAGGAGATTTGGTAAATATGTAAGTGGCTGAAGAGTGTTAGTACTGCCCTGGGGCTCTGGTTCACTCTGCCCATCTTAAGGCAAGTAGCTGAGGGAGTTAGGACTCTCAGTAAGTATCCTAAACTCCTGTGTAACCAGTGATGATACATAGGTACCTAAAATATGCTGCTAATAAATTCTGCTAAGATCTCTGTTAGATGTCTAAGGTAGCAAGTATATGAGCACTTGTTAAGGAAGTGTTTGAAAATACTGTGTTTGTGAAGGTGCACAGGCCCTTGAGCACAACTTTAATTAAATTAAGAAATAACTGTATGTGTATTTTTATTGTTAATATTGTGAAACAACAGTGTTTGCATTTATGTTTGTTTAAAGTCATATAGATGTTTTTCTCATTTGAAAAATGACCAGTAATACACGTGCTTGTGAAAAGGCTAACACGCAAGACCTGCATACGATCCTTATGCCAACTTCCACTGTCTTGCACACTATGTTAGGGCTTTACAACAACTGTATTTTGAATTGTCTATGGATATACTGGCTGACTAAAGAAGCAAAGCTGGAAATGATAGTGTATGTCATCCAGTATTAACCGGTATTCATTGGTGGTTGCAATAATTTAAGCACCTCTGTAAAGAGTAAGGGTTATTCTTATTCTTATTCTTATTCTTATTCTTATTCTTCTTTTTTGTTTTTTTTTGGTTGGTTGGGATTTTTTTGGTTTTTTTTTCTTTTTTTTGTGTTTTTTTGTTTGGTTGGTGTTTTTTTGGTTTCTTTTGGGTTTTTTTTTTTGGTGGTTTGTTTTTTTTGTTTTTGTTTTTGTTTTTGTTTTTGTTTGTTTTGGGTTTTTTTTTGCACTACTAAGACATAGCCTGGAAATACTCCGTTCTTTCTCAGAAAACCATTTCTTTTCATAGGTATTTGCTACTTTTCTTTGTCATCTCTGCATAACCTGGTATGCTTAGTAGGTCAAACACTTTTTAAGCTTACACTAACCAAAGTCTCACACTAAATCATGATTTCAGTTAGCCAGAGCCCTTGAACTTGCTTTGTCTAGCCATGATCCATTCAGTCTCACTTTCATTCTTACCAGCTATTTCATCTGCTCAACACTTAATTGCCACATTAATATACCTCTCACTTGTATTTCCTCATGTATCACCTCTCACTGTTGTTCTCCTCACAGCAAGCCCTCAGATATGTAATTTCATTTTGGTTAAAAAATACTCTGAGGTCCTTAATTATCTGCTCTCTCTTTTACTGAGCAAAAAGCCACTTTGAATAAATCCTGATTATAACAATATTTCGATTTAGATACTCCATTTTTTAAATTTGCAGTGTTTGGTGTAAACACAAGATTTGGACTTGTGAGTTTTTGCCTTATTTGACCAGTTGCATGAAAATAAGAAACATTCTTTCTTCTTCAGTCCAATCCTTTTTTTGATAGATAAGCACCTACCAGTTTAACAAACTGAGCTCTTCCCATGGCAACTTTGAATATGGCATTTCACAAAATGAAGTGGTTGCCATACTTAAAGACCATCAGAATGCTTACAAAGGAAGTTAATAAAACTGCCAATAATTTTGACATAGATTTTTGTGAAGGAGAGATAGGAGGAGGGTATTGTATTCTTTATTGTGTTTTCAGATAACATTATATGCCCTATGAAGAATTAATATTGAGAGAACTCACAAAAGTGCCTATTTTGAAAGGTACCAAATGAACAGTCTTGGTTGGCATGAAGAGCAGCTCTTCAATAGTGGCTGAGAAATTCTGAATCCTCTTTGGGGCTACTACCAATACAACATTTTGAACAAGAAAGAAAAGCTGGTGTTAGGGTTCTTAACAGCAGAAACTGCCAGTTGACCAAACAATATAGAACATAAAGAGCACAAAAAGAGATGGTTGTATATACATTATTAGCAGATCAGGACATAGGGTAAGAAAATTATTTTTACTATTACACTATTCTCAAGTCTAGAAATTTAATAAAGGTTTTGCTCTATCACTGTTTGGGGGTTTTTTATGTCTTTTCTCAATTAGATCTTTGACATTGTATTCTGTGAAGATGCGGGAGGGTGTGGGAAGGTGCGGGAAGGGAAGGTGCGGGAAGGGGCGGGAAGGGAAGGTGCGGGAAGGGAAGGTGCGGGAAGGGAAGGTGTGGGAAGGTGCGGGAAGGTGCGGGAAGGGAAGGTGCGGGAAGGNAAGACTGTAAGATCATCACATCCAACCATCACCATGTTCATCACTAAACCATGTCCTCAAATGCCATACCCATGTTTTTGGAACATTTCCAGGGATGGTGGCTCTACTACTTCCCTGAACATTCTGTTCCAAGGGTTTATAGCCTTTTTCCTTCATTTAGGAAGAAATTTTTCCTAAAATCTAAAACAAACACCTTCTGATGCAACTTGAGGCCATTTCCTCTCATCATGCCACTTGTGTCTTGGGAGAAGAGACTGATACCCACCTCACTACAACATCCTTTCAGGAGCTGTAGAGGCTGATGCCTTTTCCTGGTCTTAAAAATTAAAAGCCAGACACGGTTAAGGGAAAGGGTTTTTACCTCGGTATTTGATAAGGATCCTCATGGTCCACCATTTCGCCAAGGTGGAATTCACCGAAACACACACACACGATAGATCGCATATACCATTTTGTAGACCTTGCAAATTAGCATATCTAACAAAGATTCCCCAATGAGAAGCTTGAATGAATACTGTGATATCCCCTCATTCCAAAGAATCCCCCCCTGGATGGGTCTGTCTTAGTTTACAGGATGTTTGAGGGAAGACCTTGGTTTCTTGGGATAGTGCAGGGCTTTCCGGCCTCCAGCTGCGAGGCTTCCAGGATGTTTGGTCTCCTGGCTTAACGGAATATTAGGACTATGCTAAGTTTTCAGACTTAAGGAATTACAAGTATGCATGCTAAGACCACTGAGGATACATAAAAACTATATAAAAGGTATATAAAAGAAAAGGCAAAAAAATCATCATGGCATCAAGGCCAGTAAGGGCTCCCCTCAGCCTTCTTTTCCCCAGACTTCTAGCAATAATAATTTGTTTATTAGAGATAAGAAGTGAATGAGAAGTTGAAAGTTTTTCCTTCAGATGATGCCAAAGACAATAGGAGTAGTGATACATCAAGGATTGCAGCCAAAAATCTCTAGCAAATTCTGCCTTTGCATGCAAATGGCAATTGAAAATGTTGCTGAGTGACTGGACAGTCCTTTGCTTAATCTTTTAACAGCTCATTTATCATAATCCTACAGAGAGATAACCTGAAGTTCTCAGAAGCCTCAGGCTAAATTTTGGTTTGGTTAATTTTGATGCTTGATCATTAACACCCGGAACATGGAGCCAAGGAGAATTGTGATGATTATTGGATATTAGCTGAAGATCATAGGCATTCTCCCTTGTAAAATGGCAAAAATAAACCAAATGAACAAACAAACAAAAATACCAGTCACCATAGAACACTGTTTTATTACAGAGAATATATGTAAAATCTTCCAAACTTTATGCTTCCTGAACTTTAAAGTAATATGAATTAATTTGTGTAAACACTCTAGAGTTTTCAGTCCATTCTGTAAGCTGTTTTCTATTTGAGATTACAAAAGCAATATTTACTAAATTAGTGAATGCTTCTGAAGGGACTGGTGTTCGCACTGGTCCTGCTAATGACCTACTGTACTTCCTGTTTTGCAAAATCCGTATAAGAGTGTGCTTCTGATGATCACACAGAAACCAGCAACCAAGTATGGAGATCATAAAGCCAAGAGTCTGAATTTCCATTTCTATTGTCCCGCTGAAAGCTGCGTTAGTACTATTGATATCACTTGTAATTTCACAGGTATAATAATAAACTGATTCATCTATTTCTAGAGAATTTTCCCCTATGGAAATCTTAATAAAAACCTGGTGCAAATGCGGTCACTTGTATGGTGCTTCTTTTTGCGTTTGCAGCAAAGGCCAACATTCGGAAAAAAGTGTTCAGTTATGGATCTTTTTTAATAGGTTTTCTCTTTTCCTATCAAATATTACATTGTGATTATTTGTTTAATATAAATGAAGTAGTAGTAAAAAGCTACATGCAGAAACTGGCAGGCCTTTATACAGGCACAAAGGTTACTGTCTTTTAGAAGAAAATCAATTAGTTTGAATATGAAACACTTGAACAGTGAACTCTCTACATCCATAGTTTATCATAATTCAGTTTTTCTGCTAATTTTTAAAACTGATGATTAATAAAGGGATTCATATTTTTATTTTATATAATTCTCATATTTTCACAGAACTAATTAATTCAAATAAAACAATGCATTCATTCTCAGTGCCAATGGAGCTGATGTATTTATTTAGCCTGTCGCTTTCAAACTAAATTGAGAGACGTCCTGAATTCAGAGTTGAATCACAGCATTTGTTTCATCCCTGCTGAAAATATTTGAAACCTGCCTAATTACACAAAAAAGGAATAGAAAGTAAAAATAATTCTTTTTTGATCCTCATATCTCAGAAATAATAGCTTTTAATCTTCTGGTTTTGGTACGGTAATCTTATCTTCTGGTTTTGGTACGGTAATCTTATCTTCTGGTTTTGATACAGTAATTATGACTCAAAAATGGAGAATGGTCATAACAAGCAAGAACACAAGAGTAGTTTAGGAGATACCTCTTTCTAAAATGCAATATTGAATAGCAAAGAATAAATCCTGTTTTCATATATATAAATTATACATGCTTCTCAGGAGAAATCATAACAATGAAATTAATGCTGATCTGTCTTTATAAGTGCCTGTCTCAGTGCCGTGTACTTCGTCGCAATGTTAAGTTTCATACTAGCAAAAGGTTTGTTGAGTTTTTTCTTCTCTGCTTTTTCTGTTAAACATGGATAAGTTTCAACTCCCTTTTGAATATACTTAGATCTTATCACTTCCCTGCTGGATATTTTCTGTTTCTAAAGTAACAAAGCATGCATATTCCTAAAAAGATCATAATTGTATTATTCAGTTTAGTGCTATGTCATAATTGCTTTGCCTCATCATGTTTAAGATCATGGCAGTGTTGTCATGGCAGTTGCTGAACAACAGTTCAGTAAGAGTCACAGAAAATATTGTAGCTGATCAAAAATTGAAAAATTAATTTTTATAGATTTTGAATTTGTGGATGTAAGCATTTATTTTTGAAAAATTTTATTGATAGTCTCCATGTTTCTTCAACTACCGGAATACTCAAAGTACCTTAATTTTGAAAGTTCTCATTATAATCATTATGATTCATGGGATAAATTACTGATTTTTCAACCATATCTAGAAGTCACTAGAAATGCTTTATATCAGATATTAAGTAAATAAGGAAAATGGAAAATACTTTTAATGGAAAAAACTCCATTAAAATGAATAATGTGAATAATTAACTCAATATGAATAATAATCTTAGGAAAAAATGTATCAAACTCATCATATCTCTAATTTTTGTTTCAATCTTGATTAATGGAAGATCTTATATGATGAAATAAGTGCTAAGTTCTATATTTGGAATGGCACAGTGATTATGAATATCTGGATTTTCTGAGATAAATCACTGAATCATTTAGGCTGGAAAAGACTCTTCAGCTCCCTCAGTCTCTCCTCATGAGGCGTGTGCTCTAGACTTGTGGTGGGTTGACCTCGCTGGTTGCCAGGTGCCCGCTCTGGCAACAGCCACTCTGTCACTCCCCCCCTCAGCAAGATGGTTGAAGAAAATAAGACTTAAAAGTAACACGTAGGCCGAGATAAGCAAAAGTGAAAGGTCGCACATGCAAGCGAAGATGAGAGACACCAAAGATTTCATTCTCTACTTTCTATCAGCAGGTAATGCCCATCCACTTCCGGGAAGCAGGGCTTCAGCATGCGTAGTGGTTGCTCTGGAAGCAAAACATTGTAAATGACAAATGTCCCCGCTTCTCCTTCCTTTTTCTTAGCTTCTGTAGCTGAGCAGATGTTATATAGTATGCAGTATCCTTTTGGTCAATTTGGTTATGTGCCCTCATGAGATTTTGCCCACCCCTAGCTTACTGGTGGGGTGCAGAATGTGCCGGCACTGCCAAAGCACTGGTGTGTTATCACCACCTTTCCAGCTGCCAGTACAAAGTACAGCATTCTGAGGGCTGATGTGGGGAAATGAACTCCATCTCAGCCAGATCCAGTACAAGACCCTTCACTAGCTTCATCCTTCTCTGGACACACTCAAGCACCTCCATGCCTTGTAGTGAGGGGCCCAAAACTGAACACAGGATTCAAGGTGCAGCCACACCAGTACTGAGTACAGAGAGACAGCCATTACCCTAATTCTGCTGGACACACTATCTCTGATACAAGCTAGGATGCCCTTGGTATTCTTGGCCATTCATGATGTAGATAATTTGAAACATTGTATGCTGTCTCGGGAAGGTTTTTTGTTCCAGACTTTGCAGAAGAAAAAGAAAGTGGTTTGATTTATACGTGTATATGCCCAGGTTATGAAAGATACTTATATATAACAACATTGTATTTATCTAAGTAGTGGTTACCTTATCACATCCAGCAGCATCTGCAGAATTTTATAAACAGCTAACCTTTATGTGACATATGTTTAATTTGAAGGTGTGAGCTCCCATGTGAGAAGCTACCCTGTCATGATCAGAATCAAAACACAAAATAGCATCTTTGCAGCTTCACTAGTTAAGTCAATTATAAACTGCATTTGGGGGTAAGTTCAATGTTCATAAAATGAGTAATTGTTGCAGGATCACAGCCTCAAATAATACACTGTGCTAGTATTAGTCAAAATTAGGTACACTGTGAGAAACAATGAACAAGTGCCCCCACAGTCCTCTGTTAATTCATCTCTGTCTTGACCTGCAAACCCCCTGATACTCCGTTCTTGGCCTTCCCTTAAGCAAAGACTGACAACTGTGCCAAATTGTGACAGATTGTGTTTTTGATACATAATATGGACAATTTTCCCAAGGGACTGTATAATTATGAGTGTAAAGTAGAAATAAGACAAATTAATCAGAAACTAAAGCTTAAAAAAAGAGAGATTTTAACAGGTATCTGAGAGAAAGCAGCACTTCAAAAATATAAAATATTTTAAAGGCTTACATCCTCATCTCAGTATACCTGCAGAGATCAGTAGTTTAGGTAATGTTACATAATATTTATTTGGAATCAAATACAGTTTTGCTGTCTTACAAAAACTATGGTAATGATATTTTGGTTTTGCGTATAAGGAAAAAACCTTGCAACAGTGTTAGAATAATAAAGTAAAAAGCAGACCTTTATTGGAAGCTTCCAGGTGTCCCGATGGTGATGGGCACACCTGGCACCAGATTTCTGCAATTTTATAAGATTAAACAATTAGGATATCTAACAGGTACATCCAATAGGAGATTTAGTTGCCCCAGTAACCCAGCCCTGGGTCAGCCCCTTGGAGTTAGTCCAAGGGGTTCTCTGCTGCACTTTTTATTATGTCTTATTCTAGGTCCCCTACTTGGAATAAGACTAAACAATATTTCAGGAATGTGTTTAGAAGGTCAGTTTATTGTTCTAAAATTTAGGGGGAAAGGGATAGGAAAAGTACTGGAACTATGGACATTCATTATCAATCTCCAAAGCAACAAATATATGAAAAATATATAAAAAGCTTAGTCATCATTCTCAGTATTTTAGCTGTTCACCTTGGTGCCCGAGTTTATATAGACTTCTCTAGTGTTTGCTTTTACAAAATTTTTTCACTGACTGTTTTTTGGTGTCCGTTAATAAAGGTTATCTCTATCTTTTCTCATGTCATTTGCTTGTTGCTTGTATATTTATTTTCCTCTCTTCTGTATCTTTTTTCTTTCCATAGTTTTAAGCCTCTTTCTTTCCTATTCTCAGAGTTAAACCATAAGCCTCTTTGTCTTTACATTTCTTCACTTTAACTCCTGGTGTGCTATCAGTCCATGTCTGCCTCTCTATATACACATATATTTCTTTTTTCTATCTCTGCCGTCTTCTAATCAGCTCTTTCCTACATCTATCCTTTTCCTCTTCTCTCAATTATTGCTATTACTACAAACACCTTCAAAAGGTGATATTCTTTTTCATTCTAGATTGCACTTGGGGGTTTTTTTTCTGTGTGGAAAACACACAGAAACATCTTGGTATTAAGGATAAAAAGACATGGTTTGTTAAAATATTTTCTGACCTATTTCAGCTTTACTAGGCCAGGAAGCAATATTCATACTGTAAATACTATTCATCTGATGGGTAAGAAAGGGGATGAACTGCCATAATCCTATTAAGTAATTAATATTTCAGGGGCAGTGTTATTTGAACATTAATGTGATAATGAAATCAAATCTGATAGCTGAATTATACTTGAGGATTGCCTGTTCAAAAGTTCCATGCATCTAATGACTAATGGTCATTCAGGCAAACCAGACATACTTCCCACAGACTTTCAGCAGAGTCTTCTGAATATAAAGGATAAAATGTGTGTATACCACTTCCTCAAAGTGCACCACAGCATTGCTGAAGGTTCTGATCCTTTGCATTAAGTGTCTGAGGCATCTTCAGTTACTGTAGCTCATCTGAGAGGAAGGCTATCTGGACGTAGAAACTGGAAAGCACTTTGGATTCCCATCATATGTACTTCACTTATTCAAACTTTTACATCTAAACTGCCTCCAATGTGTTATTCAAGCAGGACAGTGGAGAAAATTTAATATAATCTAGATCTGGTGTGTAATTTGTAAAGACCTGTGTAAGAATAGGTAGAATGTCTCTGCAAGGGGTTTGGAATAAATAAAGAAATGAGGCAAGCAAATTTGTCACAATGGGGAAAGAAATATTAACTTGCCCTTATTTGCAGTTTACTTTATCCATCACAGTATGTATTAACCAAAGGAGCAGTATTTTATACTGTCTTAGTATGTTAGGAAAAAAACATCTACCTAGATGCCTTCATGCAAAACCAATTTTGACAGTGAGGTGAGGTTTAGAATTATTCAAATTTAAACTGTGCAGATGAAATTCACGCAGAAAAGTGAGCAGAATATGTACTTGTGGAAATGTTGGAATGGCTTAGCAGATTTGAATACTGATTTAAATAATAAGCCCACTCCACTATGTAGGCAGAATTTTTGGAATGATTCTTTTAACCAGGACAAAAGTTGAAAATACGTGAAATCAGGAAAAGCTACAAAATGTGCTGAGGGGAGAAAATGGAAGGGAATAAAAATGCCAATATTAATCATCCTGGTTCCTGGATAAACTCTCTGATACCATTTCAGTCTGCTTTGACCCCTTACCACTTGCAGTGATACTGCCTTTACTTAGGGATGCCTACAGGTAAATGTAAGAAGCAGAAGAAAATGAAGGACAAAGAAGAACAACAGTAAGCACAAACAGGGCATGGTAGAGCAGAAAACCAATATGAACAAGTACTATGCTTATCCTTGGATGCAAAGCACATTTTGATGGCCACATACTCAAGGGAACAAGGCCTCATACTCAATATTGTTTCTTAGGAATGTGGTTGTTGAAAAGCAGCCTTTATCTCCTCTGTAATATTGTTCAAGATGTTTTGCTTGGTTATAAGATACAAGGAAATAATACCTAGGAAAAACTACTGCCCTTATATAACTTCCAAATATAACAAAAATTGTCAGTGAAATTACTTGCATTGAAAGTGCTGACATTCATGGTGATTCATGAAGTTTATTGCTGCTTGTCTAAGCTAGTAAATGCAAACCTAGATACTACTAAATTAGTCTTCTCAAGTAGGGAGCAAGCCAAACATATTCCAAGGAAATAATATTGAATTATTTTATTTCAGCTGAGGCAGAGCTAGTTCCCCAAATGCAGTAGCTATGTACCTTTTTCATCTTTACCCAGTTGCTTTTAGAATTTCTAAAGCAGATTCTTTGTATACTTGCAAAGGCCATTCCATAGAAGAATCTATGTCTGCTAACTCCAAGCCTTTGTGTAGTCTTCAGCAAATTAACATAAATGTGTAAAACACACATTCAACTTCTTATTGACGTCTTCCCATGTAGAAAAGTTACTGTGTTTGCATGACAAGGAAAGAATTAAACAATTTACTGAAGCGTGTGATATAAAAACATGATCTGTAAATTTCTCAATCCAAATAACTTGTTTTTTTCTCCCTTATGACATTCTCTTACTTAATGACACTATATTTCTAAATAAAAGGCATCTGGTAAAAATCATTCAGTTATAGGCAGCACAATGGGTTATATTAGCTTTTTAAAACAAATTTTGTAGAAACACAGCTTGTTTTATTCTTTGTTCTTTCCCTTCACCTTTTTCCTAGATATACTTTGATGTCAATGTCTAAAAAGAGTAGAAGTACAGAAAAAGAAAAAATACATTTCCAGCCAAAAACTTCTGCATCTTCAATGAGAACCTTTAATTGAACTGAAAATGAAACAATTTCATGCAAACTAGACTCCTTTCTTTTGAGGGTTAAATAAAATCACCACAAGATGGCTCCCCAGCTTCTCCAAAGATTTTTTTTTTAATCATGCTACTCTCCAGTGAAGGCATTGATTATCTTATAGAAGTCTGCAGTACAGCTGAACAGACTGTGGATTAGAGCCTTGTCTAATAAAATAATAGCTATTTTTACATTAAAGCCCTGGAGATCTCTTTGAAAGGTAATTCTGTTACTTTAATTTCTGTACCCCATAAAAGGCTGTTATCTAGTTTGTGCCTCTGTTCATTTTTTTTTCTAACAGACAAAGATTGGCTCAGAGAATTCAAACTGATTTGGAGTTTAAGCCTCCTGCTTTTAAAGGCTAAAGCAGCTTATGCTCCTATGATTTCTAAGTTTCTAAAAGTATTAGGAATTTTAATTCTACTTTTTTTTTTAATTACTATTTTTTATTTGCCATTCTTTTTAAGAAGTAGAACTAAAATAAAAGGGTGTGAACTATGATATTAAGTTTTTAGTAGACGTTGTTCCCAAAACAAACTGAAATCACACCAGAATAAATGCTATTCTCAAAGGAAATACAGGGTTTGAGGTATTTTTTTAGTTTTTAAAATCAAAAGAAAATAAAAGTACAGCATCCGATTCAATTAGTAGAAACAGCATGCATTTTTTTAGACTATCACTTCAGGGATACATAGATTTTGGGTTGATTTTACTCAAATGATTGTATTGATACAGTCTTCCTAACACAAAGCACACATAGGGAGAAAAAAAGGTACAGAAACACCTTGGTGGATAAGGAGGCAGAAAATTAACATCAGAGAAGTAGTTGATTAGTAACAGAAATCATTCTAGTTTGCATATAACAGAAAGAAACATTTTTATTTACATATACTAAGAACGTATTTTCTTTGTAAGAACCGCTCTGTAAGCTTGGAGAGTCTGACACAGAAGCAGCATGGTAGAGAATTTACTGCAGTCTGAATGGTACAAACCCAAAAAAATTCACTTCTACAAGGTCAGAAGTGCAAGTTATGTCCACTCTGTCTTTTAAACCTATTTGTGAATCCTTTCTTAAGGTCAAAGTCACTGATCAATCACAGTATCTCTAAATTTCCACTCAGTCATAGGGTGACATTTACTGGTAAAATTTAATCTTTATACTTGATGCAGAGAAAACACAAAATGGGAATGAGTTTCTTGTTCAGCTGTGGAAAGTTCACAAGCAGGAACATACGATTACTAAAACAAAGCTGCTCTTCCCAAGAAAAATAATGTAAAAAATTTCTAAAACTGAACAAAGCTTTCTTGAAGGCTCAGAGTACAATTAGAAAATTGGGTGCTTCCAAGAAGTCTGATCTTGGACATAATTATTTTGTGGATGTATTCAACACTGATTGAATGTATAACTGTCCATGACACAGCTTTTCTTTTTTCTTCTTTTAGTCCTTTCTGGTCTCTTTTATACAATGGCAAGATTTCAAGAACAAAGCTCACCTTACTAGGGCAAGAAGCAACCCCTGTCAGCTGCAAATCCTATCCACACTTTTTTTTTACTCAATCTACCTATGCTACTAAGTTTCATACAGTCTTTCTTTCCATTGACTATAAGCCATTTCTATGCCAATTAACTGTATACACAAGTAGATGTATACAAATAGATGTATACAGTAAGCATCTGTAAATCAGACAAATTCTACCTGCTTCCATCTGGGAGAATGATAGACAATGTTTCCAGTTATGATTCATGTTTAAGAATGTAAAATTGCAGCTTTTTTTATTTTTTGTGACTGCAGAAACCAGTATTCTCAATATGCCCAGTATGCCCAGACAGTATGAACAAGCTGGAACATGACAGTCCCAAGACCTGGCAAAAATGAAAGTTTAAGTATGGGGAACCAGAAGCTTAGCAATTCAGACT
Source organism: Dicrurus megarhynchus (assembly GCA_013399195.1). Lineage (NCBI taxonomy): Eukaryota > Metazoa > Chordata > Aves > Passeriformes > Dicruridae > Dicrurus > Dicrurus megarhynchus. The sequence goes on from VXAD01012328.1 coordinate 198,399, forward strand.
GAATTCTGCTCTGTATTTTCAATGTGCTGTTGCTCCATTTAGTGTGTTCAGATGACATGCTACCCTTAAACTTGTGAATGCAATTTTTAAACCTCCATTTCCTCTTGGTTTAGGTCAGAAAGACCATTGGAAAAGTACTCACATGTATTTTAAAAATTATTTGATCTTTCTAGATCTCAGTCCTAAATTGTAAATGTAGAAGTAAATTGCAATCAGGGAAGTCATTGACTTACTGAGATATTGAAACCAAGCCCATGCATTATTTCATCCTCAGTGTGGTCTGTCAGAAAGAAATATTTCTTTAGCTGTGTTGAGACTGCCAGCATTTCCTTACAATGTGACAGAACAAACTTCTGCCTCAAGAGCACACAGTTTTAATGTATTCTGGGCTTTATTTATTTATTCACTTATTTGCTTACTTACTTATTTTTGAAAGGGAATATTTTTAATTTGATGCTGACACAGTCATATTAGCTTCTCATACCATTGATTTATGGGCCCTATTCATAAAATAGGTATAATAAGACCAGTTATATAACAAAAAAATCAACTAATTAAAGAATGCTTGTGAAAGATGATGAGGACTGCCAGCTACCTTTCACTTGCATGTCATTATGGCAAAATGTCTTCCAAACATTGCAGTGAGATTAAGCCCAAAAGGAGAATCTTAGCTCAAATGAGTTGGTACCATCCCTTTTTTGTACAGTGTCCTCCTGATGCAGGTTTTACACATCTACTCTCTTAGATAGGAAAAGAAATGCTTACAATCACTTTTAAAACACACAATATCACAAGAAGCATTAGTAACTCTCTTGAATTATTCATTAATCTTATTTATATAATGTATACTAGAACACCAATCTATGGAGTAGGCTTAGTTTCTCAGAAAGGAGGTATGGAGCTGCAGTTTTGTTATAAATAGTAACAGACATTTCTGGAATAAGAACATTTCTTTATATTCCTTGAATAAAATACTATCCCTAGAGAAACTAAGGTAAGTTCTTTCAGTGAAATTATTAGCCACAATTTCACCTCTAACTTTTATTAATCTTTATACCATTGTATGTAATGTTTCCTTTGCTGTGTTTCTGGCAATTTACATAGATGACAGTTATAAATTTAATTTACTTAGCTTAGACAAATATTAATTATTTTTGCTATTAAAATATTAGCCAATATTTTGTAAAAAATAGTGTAAAAACAAGGAGAAAAATTGCACCCTTGTCTAATCTGTTCACAGGGATACACAGATGGGCTCTCTGTCACACATTCATACTTTTGATTTTGTCTGCAAATCACTATGCCTTGAACAGCTTTGTGTATAACATAATTACATATATTTGTGTTTGCTCTATATCACTACAGAGACAGCTGATAAGTAGAACAGACTTCTGTATAAAATCAAAGATTGAAAATTATAGGTTTTCCTAAGACTGAATGACAATTTGATTAAAAAAAAACAAATAAGTTTTTTGAATATTTTAATGACGTGCATTTTAAAGTCACTCTTTATGCATGATTTTTTTAAAAAATAAGTGAACATGTTGATCTTGGTGAAAAGATTTCCAGTGGGTGAGAGGCTGGACATGGGATGGAAAAGTGCACTTGCAGCCCAGAAAGCCAATTAGATCCTGGACTGTGTCAAACTCAGCATGGGCAGCAGGGAGAGGGAGGGGATTCTGTCCCTCTGCTCTGCTCTGGTGAGACCCCACTCCAGTGCTGCATCCAGCTCTGGGGCCCCAGGTCAGGAAGGACATGAACCTGTTGGAACAAGTCAAGAGGAGGGACACAAATTTGATCAGAGAGCTGGAGCACCTCTCCTATCAGGAAAGGTTAAAAGAACTGGGATTTTTCAGCCTGGAGAAGAGAGGCTTTGGTGTGACCTAATTGTGGGCTTCCAGCAACTGAAGGGAGACCAAGAAAGATGGAGAGGAATTTTTTTCAAGGGTAGATAGTGATAGGAAAAGGGGAAATGGCTTTAAACTGATAAAAGAGGGCAGGTTTATATTAGATATTAGGGCAAAATTCTTTACTGAGAGGGTGGTGAAGCACTGTAACAGGATGCACAGAGATATTGTGGACGCCCCATCCCTGGAAGTGTTCAAGGCCAGGTTGGATGCAGCTCTGAGCAACCTGATCCAATGGGTGGCATCCCTGCCCATAGCAGGGGCTTAGAACTAGATGATTCTTCAAAGTGCCTTCCAACCCAAACCATTCTATGAATCCATGATAGTATTGCATTAAATCTTAACTAAAAGTGGACAGCAACGAAACTTGTAAATTCCTTGTGGGTTGTTCTTGTTCAGCACTAGAGGGAGTTGATAAAGTTTATCCCTGAGAGATTTTCAACTCATTTCAGTGAAGCTGAGATCAGAAGTGGAGTAACACTTGAATGTAATATTTAGTATAGCAAAACTACAGCCATGTTTTGTTTCAAGCGTCTTTAACTCACTCAATGTGTTGTACTACAAATAAACTTATAAAATTAAATAAACTCTTCAAACAAATAAATTTTACTATTGAACTAAAAAGCTAAAGTCAATCTATTTCTTTTACATATATATTTATAGATTTAATTGAAACCATATTTTTATTTTCTCTCGTGAAAGCTGGAAATGAAAAATGTTACTACCTAATATTTAGTGTACCACGCTAGATTTCAGTCACTAAGTCTTGTGCAACTAATTGATATCCTGAAGAAAGAAAATTAGAAGCTTCTTTACAAGGTCAGGGTAGACACTTTTTATTGGTTTGGGTTTTTTTGGTGGGTTTTTTTTTTTTAAATTCTAAACAGAAACATGCCCCAGATTAATGTATTTTATATAGTTCTAAGTTAAAATTAATGGATAATAAACTCTCCAAAGCACCACAGTGAAAAAAATTTCTTCATTCTCTTCAAATAATTCATGAGCAAAAACTTTTTAGCCATTACAGAATAAAATTCAAATTGGTTTCCTCTTTCTGCTCAGAGTGGAATTCTTTTAGGTTTAGTCACTGAGTTGAACAGGAGTTACTAGGACTCAGCTATTACTTTTTTCCTGTTTCCATAGAAACTCATGTCAGCAAGATGAATATGGAAAATGGTACTTTGAAATAATCTCCATTTTGAACATAAAAGCAAAACAGGGTGGTGTAAAGTAGCAATTATGTTAAAGCACCTTATCCCATTTTTCAGTCAGTACAACAGCAGTTTCCATGAAAATGGGAATATGAGTAGTAACACACAGCAAGACAGCCAAACTTCTGAAATTTTGTGATTCAAATTCAGGGATGAAGACTTGGCTCCCCAGGCTTTCTTAAAGATAAAATCCAAAAATTTCCTAAAGTTTCAGACCTCTTGCTATTTTGTGTTAATAGCACAGCTGCTGTAGTGAGGAGATTTGATGATCTTTTGAACATTCAAAAATTTACTGGAACACTGTCACATCTTTTTGATGCATTCTGTATGTGACTAGCACAGAAAGTAAGTGCATGTTAATCTACCTTCTAGAGTGCATTCAAATATTTTGGTTTTTAAATTATTGGAAAAATAATGATAATAGGAAAAAAAAAAAAAGACACATCATTTGATCCCTGCACTGTTTTTTTTATTGGAAACTATTTGGATCTGTATAATTATTACAATTTGTTCATTCTCTCTGGGCAGATAATGTGAATAATAACAGTTGATGGCCAGGTAGGCCACTCTTGTGGTGTGTTACACTATTATAACCATCCTAAGCAGAAATTTTATCTCTGTACTACAGAAGTAGCCTAAATTTTAGATCTACATCTAAGAGAGGATGTGTTCTTTCATGTTTGCTTATAATTTTCTGCTTACACTTTTTGAGCAATATGGTATGTTTACCTTACATGGATTTTACACATCATGCCATACTCTCTAACATTCATTAATATCCTCATGAGGAAATATATTGAGTACTTTAACTTATTCTACATACCTGGTTGTGAATTTAATGAACTTTAGCCAATATAATGTTGAAATCATGTGTTTTCATTTATCCATAACAGGCTTGGTAGGGTCAAGCTTTGTATCTTTCCACTTAACTTTCTCCAGGAGCAGTGCTTTTGAAAACAGCCTTTACAATGGTTTGTGTTCTAAATTAATATATTACTCTGAGTTTTGTGACAGAAATAAAATCAAAATCAGATCAGGTCCTTCTCTCATTTACAATTATATCAGTCTTAGGCTATCTTTCATAGGAAAAATGGAAAGCTCAGTGGACTCCAAATTTACTTTTACGTAGCTGAAAGCGATAGATTTCTATATTTTTTGTCATATTTATCTTTCTTTTTTTTGTCATATTTTTATCATATGTCTTTGAAATATTATGTGAACATGTTCTGCTCTGAAAAAGCTATAGACTAATATTTGTTTTCTTTTGATTATGAACTTGGAGGGATTCTATTTTGTCTTTTGACAAATGGGAAACCATAAAAGACATTTGTTTGCAACTAAAGTCGGAGGTGTTTGATGACCAGGAAAGGATATGTATCAAAATATAATGGACTTCCAATCCTTTTCCTCCCACATGAGTCTACAAGTGGTCAAAACCCCACAGCATTTTAAGAAATACATTAGCACAGACTTTTCTTTGATGGTTTGAAATTTCACTGTTATTTTATCATCAGAATCTTCATCAAGATCACCTTTTAAGTATGGTCAGAGTAGTTTCCTGACAGACAAAAAAATCACTCCTGGGCTGTAAATAATTGTGTGGATTTTAAAAAGCAGCATTTCCTAGCAAGCACAATTATTTTAAATGGGAACAAAGTGGACACCTTGTCCTAATGTCTAGTACAGTCAGTTTCAGTGACATGGTGAAACAGGTTAAAGCTAAGCTAAGTGTAGGAAAATGAATCCTAGGGGTTTTTTGGGTTTAAAAAATTGCTTTATATCCTAAATAATATCTTGCATATTCTCTAATAAATGAAAAAGATTGTATCACATTTATGACTGAAAAGTTTGATTTTCAGTATTTTAAATAAGAGGAGCCTGTATACAAGATACATTCAGTTCTAGTTTACTTACAGAAAAGCCAGTGAAGCAGACAGTATGACTAGGTAATATGAATGACTACCCATCAGTAACAGCAAAACATGACTGAATAAGCACAAATAAAACAAATAGTCTATCAGACATAGCTACATCAAAAAAATCTCCAAATTCTTTCACTAACATGTTGGTTTTACACAACCCTATCTAAATAAAAGAAAGACTCGATAGTTCATGCTGTTCAGGTTATAAGCTCAGAAATATGGCATTGCTTATTAGGGAATCTCTTAAACTATCAGCACCCTTGCTGAGAAAAAGATTTATGGCTAACCTTTGCTAGGTCACTGACAATATGACTGGAAAACATTTTTTTAGAGGAAAAGCAGTCAGGTGGCTCAACATGAAATTAGATATGTTGCCAGACTCAGCAGGTAGCTAATAATATGATTGAAATTCAGGATACCTAGAAATAGAAAATAGTGCCTTGCATGCAGTCTGGGTCATGGGGAAGATGCTTTATCCTGTGATATTTCAGCATCCTGCATTTTTTTTCAGTGTCACACACATTACTTTTTATCCACTAAAGCGTGGAGGCTGCTTCAGTGTCCAGCATTTCTAGTCACAGTTTTTCAAGTGTGCTTTGTTGGAAAAAATTTGTCTTGTTCCCTGTATCAGTGTTGAATAGTGTTAGTACACTTTCTGTATTTCTATTAAAACAAAGATCTGTTGATGCTTTACAGCCTGATGTAGTGGCAGGTGTCTCTGCCCATGGCAGGAAAGCTAGAACTAGATGTTCTTTAAGGTCCATTTCAACCCGACACATTCTCTAATTAAATGATTCTGCAGAAGGAATCTATAAATCAGCACTACAATATCCCCAAAGTAAAGGAGATCTTGACTGCATTAAAGTTGTTGCAGACACTTCCTAACTGTTCTTGTGATTATGCAAGGGATTTGGATGAAAGCTTTGAGAATGCTGTAATCAGTGAAATGACAGGAGAATGAGAGAGGAAAGGTATACCAAATGAAAACTGTTGCTACATTTTATATTTTATCAATAAATTACCATTACTGGATGCGAATGGATAGTGATCTAAACAGAGATTTAAATGGAGCCCTGGAACACCATTTTTACATTCTTAATGGCGACCACAGGATATGTGTCCCAAAATATCAGGCCTGCTAGCACTGATTGTGGCTATGTGGAATGAAAATATTTAGATTGAGATCAATATGGAGAGTAAGATATGACTTCTGTGTGTATAACTTGTTCAGAATCATTGCTTGTAGCAAGTGTGGAAATCACAGCCACATGGACTACATCCTATAAATTAAACATGCTCATAACTACTCTTTGACACTGGAGTCACTGCAGAATGTCACACATGCACTGTGTTAAACTGTTTTACTCTCTGGAAATGTTTGTAGTCCATATTAAATTGCTTGGTAGAAATGATCCTTGACTTGTACTTACAAGCCACCTGTACTAAGAAAATGCTGGCCAAAGTTCAAAATAAGACAGGAACTATTCTGAGAGTTTACAATTTGTCAGGACTGTAGAGAACAGACTTTGTGACAGAAGCACCTGGAAAATGAGATCATCTGATCAAACACAGGCATCTGTGGTGCAGATCTCTCCATCTGATTTAGATGTTTAGACTGTCTTTATAATCAGTGGAGAGAAACAGGCTCATCTAGGAGAATGATTCACTCCATCATACAGCAGACACTTAACATTTTCAGATTAATTGTTCTGTGCAAGTGCCTATTTTTCTCTCTTCACCATAAAGAGGCTCCAGGAAGACAAATATACATGTCCCTTTTGTAAATATTTAAAGATAAAACAAATGAATTCCTGACTAAATGCATGAAATGTGCTGACTGAATCTGTGTCTTTATGCCTCCACAAGTCTATCCATGATTTAAATTCAGATGTTGTAAAGCTCAGGCTAATAGAGGACAAGAATTGATTTCCATACATCTGAGGAAAAAGTTATTTCATAGATCCCTCTTGGTTTAATAGCCACAATAAGTCTGTGAACTGATTCTGCATTGGAAAACCAGAATTTAACTGTATGTCTACTTTAAAGAACCTGTTTATTGCAATTTTAGAGGGTTATTTTCAGCTGTTGACTTTTATTTTTTCATAAATAATTAAAGAATGGAAAATAGATGCAGTAAGAGTAATTTTCTATTCATGGGGAAAGAAGAAAGGAATCAAATACTTTACAGTGCCTGTAATTTTAGAATCAAAGTACAAAGGCAAGAAGATAGTTTTCATGCAAGAGATAGTGTCTTTTCAAACTGTCCAAGGTTGTGCTTGTTACAAGCATAAAACAGCCCAAAATAAACACATTAAAGCCAAAGTCACCCATAAATCAAGATTTCTTTAAGTGAATAGTGGTTGCAGGAATGAACTGTGAATGAGTCAGACAGACACCACAATGCGTCCATCATGCTCTAAATCACTCAAAATTAATCAATAAATAATATATCTCTGTTATTGAAAAGAAAAAAAAAAAAACAAACCACAACAGCCCTTAGATAATAATTTTGTGGTTAAAGCACTAAATGTAGCAATTGATTCCTCATTCTTCCAAAAGTTTCCAGTGTAATACTTGAGTGGTGGTTTTCTAGCAGAGTTGTTGTCACTCTGTCCAACATTAATAACATTTATTCATAATTTTATTTTTGTCAACAGATATGATATTCTGATATTTTCCTATGAGTGCATAGATAAACTTGCACTAGAATATACCTTTTTAAATTACAAAAATATCTGACAAAACTAAAATATTCCAAATCATGTACATACCTCAACTTTCTACAGGACTTGCTTACCTCTTACTTCTCTCAAAATGGAAGATCAGATGAGGATGAGGAAGAGTTTGGGCTGAAGCCATGGCTGAAATACCTGAAGACAAGTTCTAGATTTAGATATTTAGTTTGTAATTTTTGTGATCTCCTGAAACTCATAGTCACCTATTTAAATATAAGGAACTATGGAAATCTAGTGTTCTTCAAGTTAAGATAATATAAATTCTCTTTCCTGATCAGGATGCTTTCCTAAGTCACAGTGATACTGTAGGTTAAAGACTCCATTTTAACTTACTCACTAAGAAGGCAGTGGTTTTGGCTCAATGGGTTCTAAAGAACATTTCTTTCAGATTTTTGATACCATATTTCCCATATCTTCAACTTCTAATTTCCTGTTTCATGATACATGTATGTAAAACATACATGTAAAAATATACAAAATACTGATACATAATTACATAAAATAGGAAACAGTCATTCATATTTCTTTCAGATTTTCACATTATCTCTTAGAACTTATTTTGTCTTCCTTCAGAGATTTTTTGGTACAGATACTGTTAGTTGTAAACATGACAAAGGAAAGGAACTATGTTGTCTCAGGGAACATGAATGATGACTTATCTACTGGAAACTCCTGTAAAGAGATCTGAGACATTACACGTTAGTTCACTGAAGTTTAGCAGGATGAGCTGCACTTCTAATAAATGCATGATATATAATCAACTGTCATACAAATTGTCTGGGGACTTCTTTCAGTTTTCACTGACTTTGGATGGACTTGTGTGCTAAACTGACTTTGGATGGACTTGTGTGCTAAACACTTCACTCACATTTTCTTGGATAAGGGTTTCAGGACCCAGGCTTTAAAATATTTGCTTGCATATTATCAAATGTGTTTTCACAAAGTCTATGTTACTATGGAAGTCAACTTCTTTCACTCTTCCCTGAGATATCTAAAAGTTTTCAGGTCTGAATGAGGAAAATTGTGTGGCAAAGAACTACTACTTAATTTCCTTTCACACTTCAAATGGTTGTACAGTTTATTTCAGCAATTTGGGTGCTTCACATCTACCAAGCATAGAGTCCTCCTGATTACTTCTCACAGGTGGATTGAAAAAGATGAGGAGAAAGAAACAAGAAATTTTCTCTCTTAACAGAAGTTAATCTACATCAAATGGCCTTAGCTAAATCTCATGACCAAGCAATTATTTTATTTACTGTGAATAAAAATACATTTGGGTTTTTTAGTCAACTATGCAGCAGGGATATCTGCAATTTTCATTGATATATGAATAAATTATAATTTATTTGTTCTATTTGTGTAAAAGAAGTTATATTTGGGGGAATCAGAATAATTGTACGGGGATCCTTAATGTAAAATATTTCACTTTGCCAAAATAGAACTGGTACTTTCTAAGTTTATAAGTATATATTAATATTTTATAAGGATGTAAATAAACCTCCTCCCACATGACCTGCTATTCAAACAACTAACATTCAGCCAATCAGAAATTCTGTAAGCAGAGACTGAGCAGAGCTGGATGGCTCTCCAGACATTTTTAAACAAGTAACTAATATCTTAGTTTTGCAAAATTTTGCATTATAAGCATAATGCCAAAAATAATGATGTGCTGTCTCAGACCTTAATTGTCCTTATTCCACTAGCAAAGCAAGACCTTTGCATATTGCAGTAGGCATACAAGATTCAGGTAAGGATGGAGGAGATATGTGAACACTGGGCAATTTCTAGGTTACATCAGATGTATTTTAAAGTTTTACTCTTAGAGTCACAGAGAATTACCACATATGTATCTTCTAAGTCGTCCTGAACTTTCCTTTAGAAGAAGCTCATCAGACAATTCAGCATTTTGACTTGTTATTTTGTTTTTCTTCCCAAGGGTGTGGTATTTGTTCTGTCTCTGTAAAGCACTATCTAATTTAGTAAACGGAAAATGACATATGGACAAAGGGCTATGTGACATATACAAAATCGTGCTTTAATAGTATAATATAATATAATATAATATAATATAATATAATATAATATAATATAATATTAGCAGGGGCATCTATCTCAGTACTTAATTTACTCCCATCATTCCAGTATCTGAAGTTAGGACTTTTGTGTATGTTTCTCTTCATCATAATCTGCTCTAAACAAGTATAAATTATTTTTATTAATGTTACTACTTTTACAAAAGAAGCTATGTTTTTGGAATACATAACTGAATCACCACTCTAAGAAATTTCATAGTATTGCCTAATATCACACTTCTAATCACATTCTAACTTTTAACAGTTAAATTGCACTTTTAAGGACTTTTAAAGGTAAATTCAGATGCAGATATTTGCTTACTTTTTGACTTTTTTGATTGCAGATTGGTTAGAAGGTTTTCAGATACAGTATTCTTCCAACAGCCTCTTCTATCATATTTTAAGTGGAGAATGCTTTATGTTCAGTTATCATAAACCACAGGAGGTGTAAGTCAATGTACGGGGAAAGATACAACATCAAAACACAAATTGGGTTATTTAATTATGCTTTGTGTTTATAAAATATAAGTGGAAGTGTGCAATGAAGCTATGCCAATTTAAGTGGGTAGTAGAGAAAGTGTGACTTAATAAATACCCATGTTAAATGAAAATTCAGTTACGTAACTAAAGCACTGCAGAATTGGATACCTAGATGTTAATGTAGCTGATTTATAAATTTAAAAGGCGTTTTCAGACATTAGTTCTATATCTGTTAACTTTGGGGAAAGCCCTTCCTTTTTCCTAAAAGAAAACACTATGTATTGCTAATATTTCAGTGTAGCCTATATTGCAATAATGAATTCCTGGTGTCATTTTTGTTATCCCTGTCAATCTTCTTTTCATTCCTTGTTTTTATCGGGTAACATTCTATTTTTAATGAATGAGTTTTTATATATCCAGTCCTCTGAGAACAGAAATGACAAGATAATTACTGAGAGAAGGTGCTCAGGGTATGTCTAAGCTGTTAAACAAAAAAAGGACAGAGTGAAATAATCCAGTCTGCAGCTGAGCCAGATGTTTGTTAGGGCAAGTCTTTGCTAGAACCTGACTGTCTTGGAAAGAGATAGCTCAAGTATCCGAAAGAAAGCCAGGGGCTGGATAAGGAGTAGTCTATGGTGTAAAAACTAATCCCTTTACCTTCTTTTATTTAGTAACAGAAAGAAAAATCTCAGATGTGGAATGATACTTGTCAATACAAGGATAGAGTAATCCAAATAACTGCAACTTTACCATTTTTCCTTTGAAAAACTGCAACTTACTGAAATAGTTTATAGAATAAAATTTCACTTGCATTAGTACCACAGGACGAAGAATATAACAGACTGATTTAAACAGAATTACAGCAAAATCTTATTTTATACCATCTTTAGAAATTTTACTAAGCTTTATGTCTCTTGTTTGACACATAATATTTGAAAGTTACCCTATTGCCTGTTCTCCATAACCAAATATTATGAATCCAATTAGAAACAATATTAGCAGTAAAAAACAAATAAGAGAATACAGCATGTCTTGTGTAGTACTATTAAAATAATGTATACTTTTGTCTGATTAGATAATATGAAATTGAGTCTTGCTTAAACAGTGATGACAATACCATTTGCCAGCCAGAGTTACATTCTTAAGAACAGTCCCCAAGATGGTCAAAAAGACAGCCATCAAAAAAAAACCAACAACAACAACAACAACAAAAAAAAAAAAAAAAAAAAAAAAAAAAAAAAAAAAAAAAACCAAAAAAACACACACAAAAAAATAGTAACAAAAAAAATATGANCACCAAAACTATGTTGATGAGAAAGTTGTTTGATAATTTCTTCCAAAGATAGAATATTTCAGTATTATTTCTGACAGATTAGAAAATAAGTACTTCATTATGCAAAGTGGGGACTGAGATTTTGTGGTAAAAAAGGTTTTTTTACTTTCTGTATAAAAAATATTAGATTTTAGACACACTGAAAGTCAAAATTCTATAGCTGTCTGAAATACAGATAAATCCTGAAGAGTCATATGACAGCTATTAAGTAATTTCTGTCTAGTATTTTTTATAAGCATTTTAGTGAGAAGTATAAATTAAGTATAATTGTCCTACTTTCTTTCATCTTAACTGATGTACTTTCTGGGTATAATTTTTGACATTTTTCTTAGTTGCAATATTTTTATACTTTTTAAGGAAAATGACCCAGTTTTGTAACAATATGCTTGCAAAGCCTGAAGAATGTGAAGAGTAATATTTCATATGGGAATGTGGATGTTTTGATTTCACTGGTTTTTTAAGAGGGATATCTCTTTGGTTTATGATTCCTGCAGCTTAAGTTCATTTTACCATGGTCTTTCTTGAGAGCCTAGAACAGCTTAGTGAAAAACTATAAGAGACGAAGAAGTGTTTAAGTATTTCCCTTTTTTCCCCCTGCCTCCTTTCTCTATTTGATTATGATAATTAATAATATTTTTGGTTTTAATTTTGGAAAGTTTGGGGTCTTTTTTTTTTTTAAGGTCAAATATTGCTCAATTTTTTGTACCTAATCAAACTTCTGGGCTTGGTGAGGGGGGTGGGGGAATTTTCTTTTTAGCTATTAAAATGTTTTATAAAATGTGGAGATCAAAGACAGCAAGGGAACTGAAAACTAGTGTGTTTAGTCACATTATGGCTTCCACATCTGAAAGTCTAGCTTATTAGGAAACAGGTCTTTTTAACTTTTTCTTCTGAGCGGAAGATTGTGCTGGTTTTAACATTAGACAGAAATTAAACTCCAAATAAGCCACCCCCCTTCCTCTCACCTGTTCTGGTAAGGAAATGACAGCAGCAGAGTGTGTGGGTTGAGAAAATAATTTTCTGAAAGCACAAAGCAATGGAATAAGATACGCACAACAGCAATATTAATAGTAAAGAGAGGGTGTTTTACCCACAAAAGGGTATTTACCACCGATGAGGAACAAAAGCAAGATGGTGGACGCTCCCCATAGGTCAGGTACATGTGACTTCCCCAGAAGGGGGAAATATGGCGACCATTCCCCAAAGGCAATATGGTGACCGTTCTCACACTCAACACAGAATGGCCACTGGAAACAAAGACAAGATGGTGGGGGAGCTCTTCAACAAATGTTTCCCACACTCCCGCCCCACGCCCAAAAAAAGACAAACAATGACAAAGAACCTCTCCGAAAGCTGCATCATCTGAGTTGGGTCATACTGCTGGTCCACTGGGGCTCATTTCTGTGCAGGTGCCTACACTGCCTTTTCCACCACCCTAATGTGTTGGAGATGGGTCCTGCAAGTCACTGTCGCTTTTCCAACCATTCTGCTGTGCTCCTTTCAGCTCAGCTTGGCTGGACCAGGCTTGGCTTGGCTCCTGTCACCTGGTCTCGTGTCACCTTGCATGGGCTAGGGTTCGTTCCCACTGATCCTTTCCCCACAGCAGCCTCGATGCCGATGCTGTTAGTTCAGCACCACTGTTGATTCACTTTTTTTCCACTGTCCTTTCAGCACTATGTCCTGTAGCTGTATTCCAGAGAAAATGGGAGGAGGACCTGGGGTGGCGGTTGGGGCTGATGCCAACCCCTTCCTGCTGGAGAGAAGGGAGGCACAATGCTGCAGTTCTGGTTGGGTGCCCAGCTTTTCCTCCCAGAACCACGTCCCCCAGTGATGATGTACATGGTATAGAATAAAAACCTGGCCACATTCACACACTGCTAAGCTCCTCGCCCTGTCTCTTCCGCCAGGATGAAGATATACATGAGAATCAAAATTACCTTCCCCTTCCACGGAGACTTCTGATGTTTTATGTGGATGTTGCATTAAAATGAGGCATAAAGTGATAGATGGTTCACTAGGTTCAACCTGTAAGTATAGATATCTCAGTCACAAGACTCAGATAATGAGATGATGTAATCGAGTGACAATGCTAATACATTGTGTCAACCCTCTGAAATTACTGTGTGGGAGTTGAAAGTTTCCAGGAGTTCTAACCATAGCTTTCTGTGATGACTGTTCCTGCAGCTGTTAGATTCCAAGTAAAATCAATTTTGTCACTTAATAAAGAGCATATAACCCATATCAAAACATGGGAGTATTTTAGATAATATGCCTGGTTACTACCTGAAGTGGCCTCTAGATGGATGTTAATGTTGTAGCTATTATCTCTTACAGAATGGAGGAAAATCACATAGAACATAGGACATAGCTGGGTGGATGTTTCTTCTAAAGACAATAGAAGAAAAGGTAATTATCAGTGTCTGAAGGGAAAGGCTCTAGGAACACTTTTCATCTTGACTGGAGCACCTCTTTTGACTGTGCTCTGACAGCACAGCAGCATGAGAGCAGGTGCACACTGCCTCCCTCCTTCCACTTCATGGATGACATTCTGTGAAGGGAGGAAGAGAGTGCTCCCCTGCTCTCAGGATGGGAGCAGGCAGCAGCCTGTGACAAAAGATCAGCTAATCTGAGTGGTATCGATGAACATACCATACATCCCAGAGAATGTGTCTGTCCTACAGCTTAGATGTAACCTTTTCCTACTGAAACGAAGTCTGACAAGAAAACTTGTGTGAAGAAATGAAGTAGAAAAGAAACATCACTTCATTTAACTCAATGATTTAATAAAAAAATAGAAAAGAAATCCTTATTGTCAGTCCTCACATAAAAACCTCAGCTGATGAAGAAAGAAGTGCTTTTGATAGAAGTCCATAATGGATTAAATCAAAACAAAACCAATACAGAATACAATCCAATGTCTTTATAATTAGGAAGTATAAGAGAACAAACTTTATATTTTAGAGTTAGAGAATTAATTACAGAATAGACCAATAAATAAACTTCTGAAATGGTGTAAAAATTAATTCTTCCTAAACAATAATATTTAAAAAGGGCAAGTTTATAATTCATAAATGAAGCCAAAACATATTTATGAACATGTCTGTGTTTTGTGGAGTATTTTCAATGACTGTGGATAACTAAAATAGACTCACATTATTTGGAACAAAAATATAACAAAGAAGACAAAGACAATGTGAGGTAAAATAATTTAAGTTTATCTTAGAGGAAGAAATACAAGTGTTATAGAGGATTAGACAAATTACTTAATGAGAGAACAAATAGCTTGTCATTAATTCTTTCATGAGACTCCAGTATCAAATTGTTTCTTTTGTGGCTGTCAGTTTCAACAGATTTTCCAATTCAAATATATTTTGAAATAAACTAATCTTCTTGATGATTTCAAAATGAAAAGTTATTATTTCTCTGTTCCAAGAAATAGTGATGGTGTAATTCAGCTCCATGTTTTAGGCACTTAGTTGTGGGATTTCAATCTTTTTTTCCTAAATATAAAGGTCTACCCTTGATGTCCTAATGCTTTTTCATAGTGTCTATAACAGGCTCCAGAGAACATCTCTGCCCTTCTGAAACTATACTGGAAGCCAGGTGAAATCTACTAAGAAATCTCAAATGCCACAGAGTACCATCTGTACTCAACTTAATTGAGGCCCTGAATTGAATGTACATACATAAAAATAGCTAAATTCACCTAAATTACTATGCTGGTTAGTGAAGATCCAGGAGTTAATTTGTCTAAACATAATTGGTAATGGAATTTGACATGTCAGATGCTATTGAAGACATCTGTTCAGGGTTGTTACATATGACACAGAGGTACTAATTATATCCCTCTGTAACAGTAACTGAAACTACTCAAGATAGTCTAGTACATCTCAGTGCCACTAGACATACTTGTGTCAGCAAATGAGCTGTGCCACCAGCCAGTAAAATCAGTGAATCAACTGAAGAGATAGACAACTAACCAGATGTAAGTGTCTGCATCAGAATAAGCTGATCCCTAGCTCCATGACAGAGACTAGAGTTAGCACCCTTTGCAAAGCACCTGAGGGAGGCAAGGGAGAGGTGGTTTTTTCTCTCAGGATTAGCAGCAAGAGCTTTGTGAATGCAGCCACTCTCTTTTGCTTTGGAAACTGAACAAGCCTCACATGAGACATTAAGAGAAATTAATTTGGGCTACAGTGAGTAACAGAAGATAACACTGATGAACAGTTTTATGAGTTCTTACAGTAGAAATATTAAATAATAATACATGGACCATTAGATGTTAAAGAGGTAGTGTACAGTGAAGTAAAGCAGGAACTCCAAGAATAAAAATAAGAATAAGGAAATTTAGCTATCTGCTTGGGTATTTAATTCTTCCTGCACATGAGCTACATGGTTTTATCTTACATTTATCTTCCTTATTTTACTTATTCCAATTGTTACCTCATAATATTAAATACTGATTGTGCAAGATATATGTGAGCAGCTGATTTTGAACCACAATATGTAATTTTCATGCAAGATTTTGTCACTGATGGAGTAATTCTCTGGATATTTTATGTACATCATGTATTATCCTTAGTTTCCTGAATATACAGAAGATGAAGGGGGTTAAGACTATATTGCAGGACAGAGTTGTTAACTGAGTAATTGAGAAAGCTAAGAATAATGAGAGAAGTATGAGTTATTCCCCATTGCACCTGACAATATTTTTGAAACTTTCCTCCAAACTAACCCACAAACTATTATTCTATAGATCAAAAGAATAAATTGATTCATAAATACAATATTCAGAATATACTGTGGAAAGAATGAAGAATAAATAAGTGGGAAATCCATTACTATCAGGTGATCAGCCAGATGATAAGTACTTGTCACAGTGGAACAGGAAGAAAAGATGCAATATTGCACTCTGATAGGAAGGATTTTGACCTCTGCAAATTAGGACACTAATTTTATAGACTTACAAACTTGGTAGTTTTTGGGTTTGTGGTTTGGGTTTTTGGTTTTGGTTTTGGTTTTTTTTTTAATTTTTTGTTTGTGTTTTATTTTTCCTAAGTAAAAGAATCAGTAGCTTTTTTTTTTTTTTGTGAGGAAAAAAGCGTGAATAACATTTTCAAAAATTAAATGCTGCTTCTGGACAAGATGAACAATCACCTTTATGGATTAAATCATTGGTCTGAATGTTCCAAGGAAGTATTTTCGAAAGAAATGTACTTTTATATTTGTGAAGGATGTTAAAGAATAAAGATGGAGTGAAACAGTCTAACTGGCAAAACTGGAATAATATTTGTAAGTTAGCAATCTTTTCCAAAATCTCATAATAACAACTATCACCAAAATATATGCCTGAATTGCAAGAGATAATATCTAGTTACAGAAGGGGTAGTGGAAGTACTATATTCAGTCACCTCTAGATGTTTATAGAGGCTTCTCTGCCATAAATAATGTAAGAAGAAATGAGGAGCTATAGACCAGAAGCCCAGATAATCAATGTCTGAACCCCATTCAATTTAGGAGGCAAATATATGTCCTCGAGAGTTGAGGGTTTAGAGCAGCAGTGATTAAGCAATTTAATTTGAGTTTTTTGTAATGCCCATGAGAAGCTAAATAGGAAGAACTTATTTGCATTCTCTTCTGTGGTGAGCTGCAAGCATTTGTGATAAGTGATATAAATAAGTCTCATCACAACTTCACATTCTGATTTAATTTTTTACCCTGAAATGTCTTCTCATCTATCAATTGCATTGGATCAAGGAACACTGACATCACAATTTTAGACAGTTCCTCTCTGTGTTTGCAATAAGGAAATTGTCAGCTTTACCCACAGTTATTTTCTCTCCCTATTCTTGGCACTGTAAGACCAATAAATATTTTTATTTAAAGGCAAATTTTGGAGAACAAAATGAAGATGTAATAATCTAAAGGAAGTCATAGTTTAGTCTCTTACAGACTAAAAATCTTCACTAATAACGAAAATCTTTTGAAAATGGAGATTTCCTTAGCTGCAGTCATTTTATGGAAAAGAAATTATAATAAGAAACAGTAATCCATTCTAGACTTAAACTTCATTAAATTAATGAAGTTTAATCTCTGTGTAAATTTTAATAAGACTGACATAAGACTACTTGAACATGGCCGTGAAGCTGGTGACAAGTTCCTGAGTAAAATATGGGCAAAGGTGTATTCAGAGATAAATGATGGAAATGGACCAACTCTAAACTCACTTTTAAAATACAGTGGCATCTTCCCAATCCTTGCTGTATATCTCCTCCAATGTTTGTCCAAGCCTTCGTTTTACTAAATTCTGCCTACATTCCTATTTCTATTTCTTTCCATTTAATTCCCCTTTTTCTTACATTTTCCATTCATCTATCAAGTTCTTTCCTCAGAAATAACTACATATGTTACTAAACAGAAGGGATAGAGTGGGTTTCTTCCAGTGAGACTAGGAAGAAGTAGATAGTAATCTTACAATTCTTGTGAGAACAAGAACCTTGTTGACCTGCTTGCACAAGATAAAGATTAGGATGGGGAGGGGTGCATTTATGGAAATAGGCATAATCCAGTGAATCAAGTCTTTCATACAGTTTTCCTTTGAACTGCTTGACAGCTCCATTTTATTTGATTTTTGGAATATTTTATTCTATACTTTCACGTAAATTTTAGAGTTTTTCTACATCATTTGGAGAGAAAGAGAAGCTGAGACTGCATCTTTGTTGCTGGTAAACAGCTTGACCAGCCTGAACTATTGAGAAATAACTGTATAGTTATTATGCAAATCAGATAAGCTCAACCAATGAGTGTGCAGAGAAACGCATAGCTTAGGAAAAACCCATACAGGTACACATCAATAGCTGTTCAGTTTCTCTGAGTTCTGATTGGCTGGAGCATGTCTATTTCTGTGTGTTATTCTTACATTGTTCAAAAGATGAGACATACAAGACTGGTTCTCAAAATATTTGGAAAATTATCTTGATTGCCTAAAGAGTTTGGCTCTTTAAATGTACTAGAGATAAATTTAGCCACCAAATTTAACCTTTTTCATGGACTAGAGTAATGCCTTTTCATTTATCACTGCTTACAGCTGCAGTTCTGTTGAGGAGGTGCACAATTAATAGCATAAAATGCATTTGGAAAAATTATGCCAATTCAAGAGGAAGTTATTGTCCATGACTACACTAAAAGGTTTACAAATTTGTTATTTAAATTATTTGGATATTCTGTGAGATCAAATTTTCACCTAAGGACTTCTGTAGGATATGAGTTGTACTTCATTTTAATATCTTACAGTATTCATTTTATATACTAACTGGGTTGAAGAAAGATTGAGATTATCCAAAGAACTTGTATACTGAACACTCTGAAATCCAGTATCTTCAAAAAGAATCTTTGCAATATTTCTGAAATACCAGCTGTTCCCAAATCTTCAACAACACACTGAAACTAAGTGCCTGTTAGAAGCAGCAGCAAACTTGTCTGGTTCTAGAACAGTGCTCATTCCATGTTACCCTCAAACACAGAGTTGCAGGCAGAGGACTTTCAGTTTTAGATTCCAGGTCTTCAGATAACAAAGTGACATGCAATGAATTTGCCAGCCATGAACTTTGTCCTGGTTTGTTAAAATACTAAATATTTCAGATTTTTAGTCATACAATAATTATATGCTTTGGCTGGATTAGCAGCTTTGGGGCAGGAAGAGTGTTCTACCATTGGTATCAACGGCCTTAGGAATATCTTACCATTTCATTTTATCCCATAATTAATCACTATTTCTATAATGTCAATTACTTAGGTAGGACTAAGGATCCTTTTCCTGGGGCTGTATGCAAAGGAGCTGTATGAGAGTCTTGCTAAGGAGAGGCTATTGCTGAGGAAACTTAAAATTATCAGTAAAAGTACAACCCAAAAAACACAAAGAGTCTTTAAAAGAACATGGTAAGTTTCTGAAAAGTTCCGAGTTCATTGCTAGATGCTATTAATAAATTTGCACATAAAAACATTAATTAAGTTGAAATTATCTACATTTCTTTTTAGGTGTTTGTTTTATTTTTTTTAACAAACAAGAGGCTGTATTTATTCCCTAATTATATGTTGCAACACAAAGTTTAACATCTCTAACAGTGGTAAGTAAGAAAGTGTCTGCTAAGATTAAACTCATAAACTTTCCAGTTCCTTCTTTAATACTCACCAAGCTTTGGAAAAATAGATAAAAAAAAGAGAAAAAATACTTCTCTAATATTCTAAATACGCCAAGAACTACAGATTGATGTAGCTGCCTGAGGAATTATTGGTGAGGATTATATCAACAAAGAATTAGAGGATAAAACCATAATGAATGTTACTTCACGTGGGATCAAGAATTATAGCTTTTTTCAAAAGCCTGAAAGTCCTGTTGTCTTTTTTACTGATTAGGATGTTTCTGACTGATCAAGACAACTGTGTAGCCATTGTGCATTTTGATTTCTCAAACATTTAAGAGTGTGTACCTTTTGATTTAATAATGTTCAGCATTATAAAATAGCATGTCTTAAGAATTTTGTACATTAGAGGTAGGAGACATGACAGGATTCCTGGAACCTGAGGTGGATCTCCTTCCTGGCCCGCTGCAGCAGGGTCTGTGCAGCTTCTCAGCACCAGGGCAGTCCTCTCATCCCAGCTGGATCAAAGTCAGACTGCTGTGGTTCCCTGTCCCCACGTCCAGCCACTCTGTAGGTTGGAGATGTTTTCTCACAGGCACACACATGGTACAAGCAATGCTGGGCACACACCCCAGCACAGAGAGCAGTGCCTGTCTTGGTACCCACAAGAACACAGACAGCACAGCTTAGTTCTTTTCACCCTCACTGAATGACCAGGATGGAAGTTCTGTAGTGGAGTATACACATCTCCCTGGAAAAACACTCCAGTCTCCAGTAGCTGATTTAAAGCCTTTTACCCAGTGTTTCACACCCAGACCCTTATCTCCTCCTTCAGACCTGTAGTTTATCCCTCCAGCAGCTAGCACTCAGACATCTTACGGTTGGAAATTAACTTAAGGTGAACTTCCCTAACACTCACACATGAAGCCTTATGATCTAGAGTTCAGATAAGATAGCTAGAAATTAATATGAACACAGGATAAACTACAATGATCAAGCAAGGCTCTGTCAGACAAGCATATGAACTAGCATTTGCTCAACTGTGACCAGGACTTATGTATGCCTTTTACTCTCTTCTCTTCGGTATTTGTTAATCTTCACCCCTCCATTTTCCCCACTTCATTCTTTCCCGTAAAAATGCCATAAAAGGTCCCACAGGGTCCCACAGTGCTGTCTACTGTGCTCCAAATTTCAGTTCCTCCTCCCCACCGTGGTTACTTTTGTATGCCTTTAGTTTGTATGACATAATGGAAAGAATTTCTTTCATTGAATCATCCAAATGGTTCTCCTGTGATAATCTTGGGAGCAGTCAATTTAATACACTGTTTTCACAGATTAGGTTACTAGGATTCCTTCATCTGTCATTTTTTCTCTGATTCTCATGTAGAATATTTTGTGTTTAATTTGCTTAGCCTTCAGTAAAATAATCTAATATTAAATAGAGAAAAGGGAAAAAATCACCACCAAAAAAAACCCCCAAAAAACCTCCTATAAAAAAACAAACCAACCCCAAAATACATCACAAAAAGCAAGCATAATCATGAAGAAATAAAGTAACAGTGTAAATGCCTAAGTTGCACAAGGAAAGTGGAAGAAAACCTGGATTTCTGGAGACAAGGGGATGTACTTTAAAACAGCTGTATGTCTTCCAAAACTTGCGTCTCTTTAATTACCCGCTTAAAGCTGACCCTGGTAAATCTCACAAGCAAATTGAAATAAATTGGTGTAGTTTACTAACTTCTGCGTGTTGCCAGCAGTAAAACAGAAGTATCCCACACCAAGTCTTCTCCCTATGGCATGGGATTCATTTTGGGGTCCAGTAGAAGGAAAATATTTTCTTGAATAAATAACAGCAACTGACTTTGAGAAAGCTGAAGCAGTTGGACAGACAACCCACAGCTGCAGGAAGCCCCCAACAAGTCTCTGTGAAACAGCCTTCTTAATGTGATATTTGATGGAAATAAAAAGAAGATAATGTGCTTTTTTGAGATAAAAGCAAGACACAAATTGTGTCTTATTTTAATGTTGATTTTTCATGGACAGAAGAAATACAATACTGAAAATACACTTATTGTAAAAGTTTAAGCAGAAACCATATTAGAATGACTGAAGAAATTGTGAGGAAATATGGATACTTAAACTGTGGAAAAAAATAATCATACTAGAAGGGCTTTTTATGTTGAGGGCCTAGAAGCTGCAATTAGGGAACCAAGATGATGATTTTGTGACTGAAGCCAATTAAGTTCTGGAGTGACCATATAGGGTATATGATTGACTTGCTCTTGGTAGAGATTTCAAGTCAAATTGAATGACATACATAGCGAGGTGCTGCCTGCTCTCATTTGGAGCAGTATTCCAACTCACTTATGTGTTCTTGCTGAAAAAGTTGTTCTTCCTTGCAGCACAATCTCTTGACTCTTAGGTATGCCAAACTCCATTTTTGACAAAATTACCCTTCAAAATAGAGCAAATTGGTTCTTCTGAGAAAATTTCCTGTTAATGATTTGAGCTATTTAACTAAAGTAAACAGGAAATACTCTTTCAGATTATATAACTAAAGAGGTAGGTTGGGAGTGGGGGTGTGATTAGACTTTACCTTTTTCTGAAAGGACAAATGGCCACAGCTGCAGATGATTCAGGATGAGTCAGCGCTGCCTTGCTGCCTGATGGCTTTCTCTAGGAGTTCAAGGATTACAAAATACAGAGCCAGGAAGAAGTCATTCCTCAGTAAGGTCAGGGAAGTTTCTGCAAGACAGCATTTCTCTGTGGCATGTGGCTGTGCTTCACATCTTGAATAGTAAATATATGTTTAGTTTGCATAGGTTGTGTAACATATATCATCTAATCAATTCTGTCAGTGCAGGTCTACAAGGTTTGGTGACACTCCAACTTCTTTTGTTTTCTATTTGTTTAGCATTCTGGAGACTAATCAACTATCTTCAATACATAATTAGTGACTAAGAGCTCTTGTAGTCTCTTTAGCCGTCATTTCTGTGAAATCTGTGTCTTTAAAGAAATAACAAAAGCCTGTTATTATCCAATCCAGATGAAATATTGCCAGTAGAGATACAAACAACTACTACAGCTAATAATTAATTTTTTTCACATCAAAGTATTTTTTAAATAAATCTGGCTTAAAATGGCAACATTTGGGACTACATACATGAGACCAAAGTTAAAAACTAAAAATAGCCCTAATACCCCAAAGTCTTCCTCTTAAATACCAGCTTTTACCATGGAATTTAAGATGAGAAAAAAATTATTTTCAGTGAAAACTTAAACTATATTTGACTAAATATTCAGATATTTCTTGCATTGCTTGCAAGGGAACACACATATGTACTGGCTTACAGTAAGGTTACTGTAGAAGTTGTTTGGGATCCACAGCACAGAGTCACTGACATCAGTGCCGGGGATCACCCAAACAAGAGCCATGAAATTGCTCCTGCTGAGTAGCCAGCAACTGCTTGTTCAGCCTTTGGGTAGGTGGTGGTGAAAAATCACATCTGACTTAGAAACCCTTACACCCTCACTTTGTTGTGATAGAAGGAATCACTGTAAGTGCAGGGTGTGCTACAGAACACATGGGGTTGCAAGATGCCTCGTTAGGCTGCTTGCAGCCTCCTACAGGATTTTGGATTGTGAGGACCAGCCTGTGGTGGTCAGTTTGGAGATGCTGTGACCAGGACAGCATGAGGGCCAAAATCACTCAGGGCTCAGGAAGTCCAGAGCTAATTATCCAGGAGCATCAAGTGCAGGGATACAAAGAAAGGTCAGCCAGCAGCCAAGGCTGGCGACACCATGGATGGGGTAGCGCCCTAAGCTGCCAGAGCACTGTCCTATGATAGATGAACAAGGTGAGCAGGCTGGGGCTTCATCGACAGTCTGGTGATCTTCAAATGCAGAATGGCAGTTCAGGTCTGAGGTGAAGCCAGAAGTGCAGTCAGTCTATTGGTGCTCTTGGGGCCTTGACACCAAGAAGTAATTGAAACAGAGTGTTAGCCCCTTCTATCTTGCTCTTGCTCTTGCTCTTGCTCTTGCTCTTGCTCTTGCTCTTGCTCTTGCTCTCGCTCTTCAGAGTAGCATATTGATTAAAGCAAAGGTCTCTTTTGTGTCTATGGTGCTTGAATACCACTTCATAGATTTTTATTTTTGTCTCAAAGAAAGGGATGTGTTTTCTTGCTAAGTTGCAGAAATGTAACAGCATGATGCACAAAACATCACAGCAAAGTACAAAACATGAATACCTGTCTGTTGTTGATTTCTGTGAGTTTTTTATGTTGCTCTGGAAGGGTGCATTATCAGAATGTAGAAACTTGCAATCACAGTTGCTTTTCCATGGATTAATAACACAGAATAACAACAGCCTGAAGGGCTGAAAATCAGTAGACAGACCATTTAATTTCAATTGATTATGAATTGGAAATTATTCCACATTGCCTTTAGCTCTTATACTAAGATTGTTCAAAAATATGTGTCATCTAGTGTAATCACTTTATTATCTTCCACTGACCTGTAATAAATTTCCATGGCCGGCTTGTAAAACCTGACTTTTAACTTTTCGCACTGAAGTAGATTCTCACAGGCTTACTGCTGTGCTTTAGCTTTGCTTTTTCTGTTGTAGTAAAATAGTAGTCATAAAAAGAAAAAGAAGCATAATCTCAAGAAAATTTAGATTTTTTTATTTACATTTTAAATCATTTGCATTGCAGTGATAGTCAGTATTTCTCTTGTGCTAGACATTTACAACTAGAAATAATTGCATGCAATAATTGCTTGTAAACAAGATTAATTGCTTAGGTGTCTACAAAAGATTTTACTGATTTCCAACCTTGTTTGAATGCATAATCTTATGACGGTGAAATTGTGGCTAATTTCTCTCAAAATGATCTGGCTGACCTAAAAGAGAGAAAACCTAGAGCAAGCAAAGCTGGTTATAGTGTAGGTGATCACAATACTATTTCCTATTAGTACCTGTGCTTCAAACATAGGGAAATGACATGCATGGATCACTTCCAGGTAGCAGATGTCTTTCTTCTGAGAAAAATAAAACAGAAACTGGAGGATACTGCATGTTAATTGATTATAAAACAGAACTGAGTGGTATGGAGTACTAGACTGGCTTCTAGTTTTGCAGGATGCATATTTTCTCTACTGTCTTTTGATTTTAAAATCTTCACCACTGCTCTCCAATGCATGGAGAAAGTCAGCTAAGAAAAGATTCCATGGAAATAAGCAAGTTGATGAAGTAAACTCAATCTATAACTTAATGGATGAGTTAAGTGTGTGAGTTTCTAAATTTAGTGGAGACCTAGCCAATGTAGTCATAAGTCTTTCAGGCTGTTTCTTATCTCTTGAAGTAAATATCTACTCAGCTGGATAGCAATCTAGATTTTACTGACAGTTAAGGGCAAGTCACTTCCTGAATATAGTCATCACTGCAATTTGAGAAACCCTAAACAGGATCTCCCTTGGTCATGTGTGTTTCCCATCCCTAGGTTAGAGTGTTAGCCTGAGAGAGTCTATCTACTAACAAGGAGAGTCAAGGATTGCACTGTGTTCCAGAGACATTCATTCTCTTCCAGTGCCCATAAAGGGAGTGGGAGGATGTCAGCTCAGATAAAGACAACTGTGTTTGGACAGAAATATTCCATGCGTTACGTCTACAGTACCTGTCACATAGAAAAGAAAGGGAGGGTCAGATGATGTTCTGGGATATGAAAGATTGATTTGAACTTCTACTTTTTTTTCCTGAATAACTACAAGCTCTTTTGTGTCCCAGATGCTCTCTGGGTTGAAAGGTATTAAGAATTAGTACTTTCTCAATATTTATTATTCAAGTTCTTCCAAGTTTTGTACAATATTGAAATGCAGACAAGCGAATGAAGGACCCATTAACCTAGTGGAAACCTGCTGAAATAGACTCACTGTGTACCTAAACTAGTAAATTAATCAGACTTATGACCTTCTATCAGTAAAATTGTGAACAATTACAGAACAGTCCAAATCCATGTTAAATTCTCTTCTTTTCTGTAACTAGGTAACCATATCCAAACTATGTATTAGGAAAGATGTTCTGTCGTAGGTGCCAAGGTGTGTCAGGGCATTATTTGGGAGTGCTGACTGGTCTAGGACAAAACCAGACCAGGATTCTTCCAATTTAATAGCTATGGGTGGTCAGATTTGAGTTACATTTCCTGACACCAGTTTAATTTACTAATAATGACACAGATACATGTTACATTCTGTAGTTCAGGGAGACATAAAGTATGTGTTATTAAGTATATCTTATACAAAATAGACTATGGCACATTCCACCACTATCCACATTTTATGCCTAATTTTTATCTGCCTAATTTTAATTAAATTCACTTCTATCCTTGTTTCAGAGAAATTATCTACTAACATAATTATATTTTTAATTGGGCTTTGAACCTTTGAACTTCAGAAAGAGACCAGCACAAAATAGAAAGTAATACTGCACAGGGAAAGAGGCTTTCTCAAAAAAGAACTTGCACTGGGATTGTGCACAAACAAAACCAGCAAAACCTAAGTGGCACAATGGGTGAGCACATTAAGGAAGGTCTTGATCTGGATGCCATATAACATCATGCTTCTCAAAGAAAAAGGGGGCAATAATGTGACAGTGGTGGTTTAGAGAGTGGGAGCTCCCTGTAGAGCAGCCTTGGGGCATGGAAGCCTGTCACAGTCACCTACGAGCTCCTGGGAGCTGCAGCTGAAGCTAGGTCTGAACAACTGCTAGACCAGTAGTGCCAGTGCTGTGCTCGGTGGTCCAGACTCCTTGCTGTGTTTTCAGCTCACGTGCAGGATAGAACCAGCTTGCACCAAGAAGCTGTATGTTACCAACACTATCCCTACTCATACTTTTCTCCTAAGGGAGGTTTTTAGCACAGTAGCTTTTCTACTTCCCACTCTAGTAGTCTTTGTTGTTCCCAGTAAAAAATGTAGTGCTGTCTTTCCTTATAACGCTTTTTTTCTATGCAGTTATGAAACAGCAAGCAGTTTCATTAAGCAACAACAGGCAAGAACAAGCCATTGGTGTAGATGTGTAAAGGTGTGTTAGTATCTCAAAGTTATTCCACTGAGAACCTGACAAAGGCTCTCATTGAAGACTTGTGCTGAAAATCATTCGATGAGATAATCACTGACTTGAGAATGAAAGAAAAGGACAAGATAAAACACATCAAATCTTATTTTTTGCAGAGGGAAGACAGAACACATGGCACAAGTGAAGAATTATCATAAATACTTTTTTCTTCATGCACTGAATTAATTTGAATTTATTTCTCATGGAATGGTAAGCCTACCTTACTGATACTTTACTTTTCATTCCAGGGAACTCATCTTCAACAACCAGCAGAATCTTTCTAAATAGCAGAAACTTTAAAGAGAGTCACTTATGCAAAACATTGTGCTTGATTGCACAACTTTTTGTGTATTTTGTCATGTGTTTATAACAATGACAGTTTTTCCTGTTGTCATCATAACATTGGACTTTAATCACGTGGCATAGACTCCCATGGTGAATTAAATACAGAGTGAATATGCAGACCCAGTCACCTGAAACTGGGTGAAGTTCAAGGAGTTGGATGAGTGAGAACACACTGTGCAGACACGGGTCACAAGTTGTGCAGAATTCTTACCCTCTAAAAGGTTGAAACTCTCTAATTTCTGAATGTATTTACTTGCACTCATAATATTATTCCTACCAATAAATATTTTTATGTTGCAAAACTGTTCAGAAAATGTTTGAATTTAAAAAAAAAAATAGGTGAAAGAAACGCTGACAAATATACAATGAAAATCCTTGTAAAGTCTAACATGATTTGAATAAATCATTTGTGAGATGATAACTATGTGAGTGTATAAAATGTGCATCCAAATATGTTAGTAGTGGAACAACAAGAACAACTTATTCATTTTTGAATAAAGTATACAACTAGTATTTTTAAAGCATTTATATCTAATTTTTATAAGGAAATAAACCAATGATAACTGGTTATATCCTTATTGATGTAGGAATAACATCACATGCTCTGCATTAGTTCCCAATCGTTGTATAATGTCACCTTTCAGCATCAACAAACACAGAAGCAAGCCACACAAACTACAGTAGAATTATATTTCAACTGCCTGAGAGTTCTCATCTTAACTTCTTAGCTTTTATCATTATTTTAATTTTAAATGCACTGATCAGGAGAAAGTACAGTTTAAGCAGATGGTTGTCAGAAATGTGCTTACCACTGTAATGCAATTGAGAGGTTGAGAGTGAGCATTTGCACCTTGGTACAATGTGAAATATTACCACATTAAAGTGCAAAAGAAATCAAAGCTGGAGAATATTTTATAAGTTGTAATTCACTCTTTATTATTTATATTTTAGAAATATTAAGAGCAGAAAAACAAAATCTAAGGACTATGCCAAAACCTGGAACTAAAAAAGACACTGGTGAAATAGACACTGAAGCTTCGGGTGATATATGTGAACTTTCGAAACAACCTGGAATAATTGATTCTTCTGAATATAAAGCAGTAAGATTATTTAGATTAAAAATAACAGACTATTAAGCCAAAACCCCAGCAAATTGACATTTTATTTCTAAGTACTTTCTGCCAAAAAACTGCAGTCTTTTCTTGTGACATTTCCAATGTTATTGTTATTCAGGGATTCAATTAGCAAACAAACAAATCTGAATGTATGTGGATAATTAGCATATTTTGAATTCAGGTTAAGTAGCCATTCACACTTGTAGAACTTCAGGGAGTAGAAGCAAAAACATAAAAGAATAAGAAACTATCATTATTATTTCAAAATTATTTAAGTCCAAATCTATTCAAATAAGACTAACAGGTATATTCTAAAAATCTCATATTAAGTCCACAATAGATCAGAAGATGCCTACTTCTATTCTTATATCTTAAAAATGCAAAGGATTGCTATGGGAGTGGTGAATATATAATAGATGGGTATTTGTAAACACACATCTGTAGTTGACTTGTTACCTAAAAATTCCCTCTCTAAATTTTCCTCATTTGGTGGATATAGCCACAAGTACTGCTCGTATATAGAAGACCTTTTCTACCCATTATAATTCTTTCAGAGTGGCTCAGTGCTTCTCAGTATTCATGACTAGGTTGGATTTTACAGATGGGACAGATGAGTGGGAACGATCATGGTGGAAAGGTGAGGATCAGGTTTGGAGTAGGAAAAATGTCCTTGAAAGAATACTGGCATTTCGAG
Organism: Dicrurus megarhynchus; assembly: GCA_013399195.1. Lineage (NCBI taxonomy): Eukaryota > Metazoa > Chordata > Aves > Passeriformes > Dicruridae > Dicrurus > Dicrurus megarhynchus. Next base: position 227,462 of record VXAD01012328.1, read on the forward strand.
ATTCTTTTAATATGACTAGGTTCTAACACATGGTTTTGGATATATAGAGTAATGAAGGATGTCAGTGATTATGAGAATTTCCTTTCTTTGCTACCACTTCTGCAGAGATTTCTTTCTCTCGTCATCCTCCTCTCTATTCTCCTTCACAGATTTTTTTCAGTGCCTGAAACAACCCCCATTTATTTTTGTGAGTACCATGAAGGAGGGATTCAGGCTGCTTCTAGTTATACTGCACAGAAAGAAAAAGAAAAAACCAAGAAAGAGTGGCTAAGAGGCTTCAGGGTTTTCTGCTCTGCTTTCCTCAGTGTTGAAGGTGACATGAGTAAGGAGAAGTGGAGAATATACACAAACACAAAATCCTTTTCTCCTCCTTCAGCAGAAAGAGCAATGGCCTGCGCAAATAGAATGTGAGGAAAGAAGAAGGTTCAGTCTAAGCAGACCCAATCTTCTCAGCCAAAGGTGAAATAGGCATGTGATTGCATTAAAAAATGGGATACTTTGGTCCTGGTTTTAGTCAGACATATTTATTTTTCACATATTGTAACTCCCTTCTTGGTATCCCTCATCTCTCCCTCATGTTCCCATTTATTTCCACAGCAAGTAAGTTAATGTTATTCGCTTATTTCTAAAAGTAGCCTCTACCTAGAAAATAGCTGTTATACAAGCCTCAGCTAACACATTTATTAACTCTTCTTGTTACCCCTTTGTTGTTCCTTCTGGTGACAGGTTCCTTGAATAATGTTCAGTTGTTAGCTTTAGGATACGGCCACTGCTTTTCAGGACTAAATTTTAATCAGTAGCATAGGCAGAAGGAAGGTTCTTGGATTCGGTTTTGTTGCTCTCTGTGTGGAAAAAAATAGGGTACTCAAGGACTTCTTGCACTTGAAAGTCACAAAAATATGGAGTCGTTGTGGTTTGGGGTTGGAGCGCCATAAAATAATGCTGCAGCATGAAAGAACACCTGGTGGCTCATCTAAGTCTGTTGAATACTTATACCCTGTAATTTCTTCCTCTTGCAGATACTCAAAGGCTCTCTGTGTGTGTTCATGAATGACAGTTCTATGTTAATGTTTGCTGTCCATTCTGCCCATTAATTACCTAATGACTGGATAATCTGTCCCAAGTTCCTCATGCATATTCTTTAATTTTCCAGAGATAATAAAGATACAACTTTTTAATATTCCAGAGTGCTTCTGTAACCCATTTCTTGTTTTGTAACTTGTAAGTCTCATGGAATAGAATCTTTCTTCCTTTTTTTAAAGATGTCTTTCGAAGCTTGTTGGCAATTTTATGAATGTCATTAACAATTAATAAATATATTTTGAATATTAAAGGTCAATTTCTTACCAGTTTTGCACTATTTGATAACCATTTATACCAATAGAGCATGAGTATAAGCTACTAACATAAATTGGAATAATTTTATAACCACTTAGCACAGGGATAATTGGCAGTAAATAGTGCAAGGTAGTGGAAATTTAGGTGATAGACATGCAATTATATTAAAAGAATCAATAAAAGCTCTTCCAAATTACAATCATAGCATAAACAAGATAGAACAAAATCAATAAACTTAAAAATACCCTTCATTGTCCTTTAAAGTGCTAAGTAAAAAGAAAAAATCCAACATCATAACTTTAATACCAGAAAAACCTGTGTTACATAACTGAGATGATAATGGTTTCCAGAAGCATGTGTTCAATATTGCAACTCTTTTAGCACTGATGTCAAAATTGAGGGTGAAGGTCCCGCTAGATTTCAGTTGTTGCTCTTTACAAAAAAAAAATAAAAAATCTAGTAGTTTGGACCTATAAGCCTAAGCTAAGTGACCACAAAATAGTGGTAATTACCAAAACTAAAAATAAGACAGATCATTGCAGAAAAGGAAAAAAAAAAGTGTGTGTGTGGGGGGGGTGTTTCTTTTCTTATCTGAAAGAAAATCAACTCTTCCTATTAGTTTTCTAATTCTCTATTTAATGACATTCAGTAATTAGGCAAATACATGTTAAGTAATTAGGTTGTTTGGTTTGGGTTTTTTTACTAAGAAGATAATAGGTACATAGAAAACTGGGAATATGACACTGAACATAACAAGAATTAATATATAAATAAATAGTAAAGTATAGATATGCAGGTTGTACTACTAATTCCTGTTCATTCAGTGAGAAACTTTATTTAGAAATATTGTTGAAGCTACCAGAGCATATTCACTGTGTGCAGTGAAGTGCTGCAGAATCTCAAGCAATCTGACTTGGAATTTAGCTCCAGCTTGTCATATAGTATGCCCAAGCAGAGACTGTGGAGAATTTCAACATTTGTTTATAGCAAGTCAGACAGATGTTCTGATGTCATCTGTGTCCTGGTGTTCCCTGATGAAATTACTCTTTTATTTGATAAGCAGGTGAGTGAATCAATGTGCATAAAATTAAATTTCTGAGATGTGAAGAGGTGAGTTATGCAATATGAAGACAAGATACTGGGATGCCAACAGGACACAGCAGTGGAACTCAAGGCTTTATTTATTTTTGCAGAATAAAATACCTAAAATCTTTGACAAATCTAATCTGAGAAAATGCTTGGAGTGTTTTACCCATCTTTGAAAGAAAACTCGGGGTTTTATTTTTAAAGAAAAGAAAACTCCTGCCTGTCTTGTCATGTGTTGTGGTTTAAACCCAACTGGAAATTAAGCACCATGCAGCCACTTTCTCAACTCCCCTTTCTTCCCTTGCCCTTCCTGGTGAACTGGGGAGGAGAATTGAAGTAAAACTTGTATGTTGAAATAAGAACAGTTTAATAATTGAAAATAAATTAAAATTCAATAGTAATGGTAAATTGGTAAATAATAATCATAAGAAAAAGGGAAAAAAACAAGTGATGCACAGTGTAATTGCTCACCTCCTGCTAACTGATGCCAGATCCCCTGATCGGCTGCCCTTGGGGTAACTCCCCCCAGTTCATACACTGGGCATGACATTCCGTGGTGTGAAATATCCCTGTGGTCAGTTCGGGTCACCTGTCCCAGCTGTGCTCTCTCCCAGTTTCTTTTGCTTTCCTCCTCAATAGCAGCGCATGAGATGAGAAAAAAGTCCTTAACTTAGGATAAACACCACTTAGCAAAAACCAAAACATCAGTGTGTTATCAACACCATTCTCATTCCAAATCCAAAACACAGCACTGTAACAGCCGCTGAGAAGAAATTAACTCTAGTTGAAACCAGGACAATATGTTAGAAAAAGAAAAGAAAGAAACTCAGCAAAAGAAAACAAACAAATAAACAAAAAACCACAACAAGCACATCTTTGTGCCTACAGAGGAAATCTGTACCTGTGTGATATCTGTTTGAGGTATGTCTGTGTTCAAGCCTTAGCAGGGGAGGAGTTGAGTGTTTATGGACTACAGAATGAGAGGTTTGAATGGTCATATCAGTTTATGCAAACATTGAGAAAAAGGGAAAGGATAGTTCAGGAAGCTGTGAACATTATGTGGAAGGACCAATAGAGAAGTGAAAGAATAACTGAGAGGGAGTGTTGAGGTCAAAGAAGCTGTCCTGTGTTGCAGTGTATTCTATTACCATCCTCATGAGCTGTTGAAACCAGGTGGGGCAGTGTTTCCTTGCCTGCTCCCTCCGGACTATCTTCTGCTAATTGGCCCATCAATGCCCTGTCTCATGACTCATCATCCCATTGTGAGATGCTCCACCCAGAAAGAGGAACCAAGCACTCCATCCTGGATATAATCTGAGATTCCGAACACCACGGACACCACTTTTCCACTGGATTCCCAGAGGACAGGAGCTACATAGCCACCACTGGACCTTTCCGAGGAAGAGCAGACCCTTCTACAGGATCACTGCTTCAACAGAACCACATCCACCACTTCAGGAGGACTGAAGTTTTTTTATCGGACTGCTACCGCCACCGTGACTAACAGGGTGTCAGGTGGCATCCTGACTCTGTCAGTTTAAGCCAGTGTTTTCTGCCTTTTTTTCTTTTTGTCTTAATTTCCCTATTAAATTGTTATCCTGACTTGGTGCCTCTCACTGGTTTGTTTTCAAACTAGTACAGAAGCACATCATGTAACACGAAATTATTGAAGCAAACGAATCGCTGGATACCAAAATGCAAAATGCGAAAGTAATATTACTAAACAGAAGGAGTGAGACAAAGATAAAAAAAGATGGTGAAAAAATGGTGCTCTTCAAAAACAACTTACAAGGATTTAACTGAAGAACCTATTATCAGACAAGCGGACAAAAGAAAAGCAAAAAAAAAAAAAAACTTCATAGAAAACACACTAGTTTTAATTGGTTAGGGAAAAAAACCCAGAAATATAGTCAAAATATAAAATTAAATGAGACAGCTAAAAATGTGGAATGCTGAAAATTGCCTAAAGCAGCAGGGTGCCCAGAGCCAACTTTGGCTACAAAGTTTCAAAATTATTGCGATCTGCGAATGATTTAAGTACAGTAACTTTGCAGCACTTGTTATTTCCAATTTCTGTGACAGCCGGCTAATCCTTTGCTGGTTTATCAGAAGCTACATTTTTTCCAGCAGGTTTGCAGAAAAATACATTTTTAGAACCTAAGTTTTTCTTCAATGTACACAATTTCTGACTAAAACACTTACACAATGTCATTTCCTGCTTGCAGTATTTATAAGGTCTTTCAGAATACTTAGGACATTAGATTTCTGTATTTCATTAACCTAAGTGACAGAATTTGTTCCAAAATGATCTGATTACAGAAAATGAAAGAAGTGGGGACTTGAGCTGTCCCTTTTTCATGCAAAACAAAAAAAAAGGTGAATATTTTGCTTTGAAATATACTATTATATATACATACTCTATATATTCGACTATATATCTCAAAGTTTATTTATATTTATCTAATGACAGATCTAAATTATAGGACCCTACATCTTAGTCTCATTGCAGAGAAATAGGCTGCTCTAGGACACCATTCCTGTAATCATAAAGTAGATGCCTAAAAGACATCAGTTGCATTGTATTTATTTGATACCATTGCTAATTTTTTTTTTTCCTTAGGGTCTGAGATGAAGAGTTCAGCTGTATCTTTGAAGTAAATCCCACACAGCTTGTCTGGGATAGGACGTCCCTACTAGATGCTTGATAAAATAGTAGGGAAGAACAAATGCCTCTTTCCTCCTCACATAAAGGACAAATACTGATAAGACATCTTTTTCACGTAATGTCCCTTGACAAGAGGTATTTGCAAGACATAGCTGCTCACTTTAAGCCAAAACATCTTTTTCTCATCAAGGAAGATGATGAGACCAGGTGAAAATCAAAACATGCCAAAACTGACCACTTCCTTTAGATTTTGCCTTTCTATTTGACACATCTATGACTTCTCTTAATTACTTAATTATTTTATCAGCTGCATTGATATCATTGTGTGCATGGTTCATGTACTTGCCCTGTACCTTTGAAGGCTGTACTTAGATTTCTAGTGCACCTGTCCTCATGATATGTTAACAACTCCTCAGAATCTATTTCAGTCCCTCAAGTTTATCTTTTGCTCTGTACTAACAAGTTAACACCATGTGTATCAGCTCAGAGCCAACTAGTACTATTTCCATCACTATTACAGAATAACAGAATGGGTCAGGTTGGAAGGGACCACTGGAGGTCGTCTGGTCCAACCTTCCTGCTCAAGCAGAGTCATTCTAGAACACATGGCACAGGATTGCGTCCACATGGTTCTTGAATATCTTCAGTGAGAGAAAACCCACAACCTCTCTGGGAAGTCTGTTTCAATGCTAAATCACTGGCAGAGTGAAGAAATTTTCTCATAATCAGGTGGAACTTCCTGTGCATCAGTTTCTGCCTCTTACCTCTTGTCCTATGGCTTTGCACCACTGAGCAGAGCCTGGCTCCATCCTCTGGACACCCTCCCTTCAGATACTTACAGACATTGATGGGGTCCCCTCTCAGTCATCTCTGCTTAAGACTAAACTGGCCCAGCTACCCCAGCATTTCCTTGTAAGAGAGATGCTCCAGTCCCTTCATCATCTTTGTTGCCATCTGCTGGACCTGCTCCAGGAGCTCCATGTCTGTCCTGTACTGGGGAGCCCAGAAGAGTCAGGTCTCCAGCTGTCACCTCACCTGGGCTGAGTAGAGGGGCAGGATCACCTCCCTTGACCTGCTGGCAATGCTCTTCCTAATGCACCCCAGGATACCTTTGGCCTTCTTGGCCCCCAGGGCACAGTGCTGACTCATGGACAGCTCATTGTCCCCAGGATCCCCAGGTCCTCCTCTGCAGAGCTGCTCCCCAGCAGGTCAGCCCCCAGCCTGTGCTGTAGCTTGGGGTCATTATTCCCCAGGTGCAGGACCCTACATTTGCCTTTGTTGAATTTCAGGCAGTTCCTCTCTGCCCTCTCCAGCCTGTCAAAATCCCTCTGAAGGGCTACATAGCACTCTGGGGTATTGGCCCTCCTCCCAGCTTTGAACTTGCTGAGGGGGCATCTGTCCCTTCATCCAAGCCACTGATGGGTAAGTTAAACAATACTGGGCCCAGTATTGAACCTGGGAGACTCCACTAGTGACAGGCCTCCAACTAAACCCTGTGCCACTGGTAACGACTCTCTGGGATCTGCTGTTCAGACAGGTCTCAATCCACCTCACTGTCTACTCATCCAGTCCACGCTTCTTGACTTTGCCTATGAGGATATTGTGCGAGACAGAGATACAAGCCTTGCTGAAATCAAGGTAGTCAATATTCACTACTCTCCTCTCATCCATCCAGTTAGTTGTTTCATCCTAGAAGGCAATCAAGTTGGTCACAGTTGATACAGATAAGGAGGTATTTAATGTACCACTTTAAGGTACAGTCTTGTTTTCTGTGGCTTTGCTTTATAGTTCCTCGATATTGCAGCTGAAAGCCATGTCTTCAGTAAAATAAAACATGTCTGAAAATTTGATGTACAATGTAATATTTTTTTTCAGTGTTGTAGGGCAGCTTAAAGTCAAGTAAATCCTCAATAAGAACCATGGTACTATGAATATTTTCCCTGACTCTTAGAGAGTGTGTAAGTTTCCTTGTATTTCCATAAATACCTTATGTGAGAAAGAGCAGCCAGTGAAGGCCTTACATCTCTCTGTATCTCTGAATGCAGATTATTATCTAATTTAATCTCTGCTAGAATGCTTCAAGAAGTCCGAAGAGATCGATTATGTTACTACAACATTTCTCCAAGGAATGTCTCTTATTTTCCGCATTGCCGCTATAAGGGACCGGTTTAGTTGTACTGTTTGCTTGTTTGTATGGTTTTTCTGGGCTGACAGAAAGACATACTTCTTCTGATGTAGAAGCTTCAGCACGCTAATATTTTAGTATTTCTTCTTTTTTTCCTCATGATATCTTTCATTATTACCCGACATATTTCTTCATGCTCCTTGGAACAAACTGTGCTACGCAGTTGTGTTAGAACAGATTACAGCACCTGTCTCCAAGTTCTTGTCACACATTGTATACCAGAATATCTCCTACACACATGTGTGTGCTTTGGCTGATCCTTACTAACCCTGCCTGTTACATTTATACCTCAGCGGATGATGTTGTTCCACTTCCTGTCACATACCCCACCATAATTTTCTCCTCTACTAGAAGAGCCTTTCTTCTGGTGGTAAAGAGCATCTAATACATTAACCTACTAATTACTTTCAAAATTATTTGCAAAATTTTCAAATAGACTCCCAGAAACTAAAAATATCCCATAAGTTTAAGGAGATTTCTTCCCCTGCGATAAATTAATTTGGGAGATAAAGATGATCACTTTTGTTTTCTGAGTAGGACATTAAGACCACGGACTATCTATATGTTCCCTTGGCCTGAATAGTAAGAAAAATTGTTGTGCTAATATGTAGTAGAAGAGACCTAAAGAGATAGTCAAAAGTCATTTTGACTATCTCTTTTTGGCACTCTCCTGCCATTTTCAGAATTATTTTGCATTTCACGTGTTGACCACAGGGATAAAATCAAATGAATCTGATACTTAGCGTTTACCTTTGAATTCATTATAGTGATAATTTCTCTAGTGTGGCAAACCATATTCTATATGTGGATCTCATTCTTCAAGAGAATTACCATCTATGGTATTTTGGTGCTGTAGGACTTGATTTATAAATATAGTCTACATAACAGGAAGTTTTTAGGCTAGTCTATTGTTGTGCCTTTGTTCTGAACTTTTATTTAGTGCTGTTTCATATTCATTATTCTACATATTATTTGCTACCTCATTTATTTCAAAAAGTGCTCTCATATTGAACTGCACTGTTGCAATTCATAGGTGTCCTCTGTTTCTGTATATGCTTGTCAGCTGGTCCATGACTTAGTACAGTAGGACAAACAATTAATGAACCTTTATCAATTTGATGTTGTTATGATACCCTTTCAAAGTTTTATACTGCTGCACTCATACTCTTGGTGGAGCTTTTGTTTTATTTATCAGATTTTGCTAAGTATATGCACCGTTTTTATTATCTGTATTTTAAACAGATATAAAGCACTGTCAGCAAAGGAAAAATGATCTAATAAATCTTACTGTTTTTCAAAGAGCAGAAAAGTGTCATGCATGATGCCATAAATATAAACCCATTTGTTTCCACAGCCAAAAATGCATTTTTACATTTATGTCAGTGTTGGGTTATGACTATCCCTTTCACTTCCAATAACTAAGGAGCAAAAGTTGTTTAGAAAAATAAAACTCAGACTTGTAAAATATGTGTCTGAAAGTGTAGAAATTACTAGATATGTAAAAAGAAATTCTGGGTTTTATAGTCTACCTATCCACTGAAATTGATGGTATCAGAAGAAACTACTGAAACTGCATGAGGAAAACTAGATCTAAGCATCTGAGCTACAAAACATTAATCATACGCATAAAATGCTATCCAGTATTGTTAATGTGCAGTAAGGAGCATACATATTTATTCTTTATTCTCACAGGTTTTTGTCCTTTGTTCTCTGCTGGAAGAATCTACTTTCTTCCCATTTGGAAAGGAGATTTCTAGCTAGGGCGTGAGTAGTAAATGAATCATAAAGCCACCCTACTTTATTGTATTTGAAAATATGTCCTAGCTATAAGTTATTCAGTCCTGTGAGGAAGGGGCACTCAGAATTTTCTACAGAAATTGTTCAATTTTTGTTTTATTGAATAATAAAGTTCTTACAGAGCCACTAGGAATATGACTGGATATCCAAAGGATTTAGCTGCTCAACTACAATTTGGTAAAGCCGGCATTTACTGCATTGAATGTTCTTGGTGTTTTGCATTCAAAGCATTTACGGAAGCAAGTAACCCATCTGAGAAATTAGGATCCATTTCTTTCTCACTCTCACTGTAGCCCAGTGAATGTTCAATGTGAAAAGTGCAACAGCTTCAATAGAAGGGATTGGCATAACCTAACAGCCAACACTAGTGCAAAATGCTTTCTCTATCCTTGTCTTCTTAGCAGCCACCTGGTAAAGAAAGGAATTATCTTCAAATTTCCTGAGGCAGTGGAAGCAGACTTGTGTTAAGGATGGGTCAATTACATGTTTCTTTGCACAGCAATAAGCAGGTGTGCTAGACAACCCCAAGGTATGGAATAATTGAATTGGTCTTAGAATGAGACGTTTCATATTTTAAAAACCAGGAAGTGTCAGAAAAGAGTCACCCTTATTCAGTTTGCTCTCAAATTTTCTATTGAAATCTCTGAATATTTTTCTTTTTTCTAATGAGAAGAAACAAATAAGCGATAAATTTTATGTGGATTTAAAAGCGGTTTACATGAGGTTATGTAGACTCTCTTTGGGACCAGTGTTGACTTTTATCAACTGCTTGAGAATAATGGAAACTGATACAAATTGTTGAAATGAGAGTGCACTGAAGTGTGAGAAAAAAAGAACTTATATAAATATTAATTTTATTATTCATGAGTTACTACAAAAATAAGTTAAATTTAAATATGTTAAAGGAGATCTTTATATGCTGACTTTTAAAAATGCTGCACTGTTTTACGGCAGAAACATTTAGGAAAAGGTTCTTCACCCAGAGGGTGGTTGGGCACTAGAACAGGCTCCTCAAGGAAGTGGTAACAGCACCAAGCCTGACAGAGCTCAAGAAGTGTTTGGACAATGCTCTCAGACACATGGTGTTACTCTTGGGGATGGTCCTATGCAGGGCTAGAATTAGGACTTTGATGATCCTTGTGGATCCATTCTAACTCAGAATATTCTGTGATCCTGTGATTTTACAATGGAAATGTAAGAGTGTCCCTGTTATTTTTTCTCATGTGCCAGCTAGTGGAAAATTGCAATCTTTAGAGTAAATGTAATTCTTTATACTCATCCTGCATTTAGATGATTGCTAAATATTCTTTTCTTTTCCCTTCCCAAGACACAAAAAGGTTTTTTTTGCAAACAAAGTAAACAGTAGATTAGGAACTGAGAGTGACCATGATGCAGTGCTCCACCATCAGCTTAAAAAGCAGAAGGAAAGCAAAAAGTGCTGGAGAAATAATATAAGGAATCTATTATCTTACTTAGAAATGTGAATGTGAAGACAGTTCTGATAGACCTAAACTGCAGCAGATCCTCTCCTGGATGTACCTCAGCACTGCCTATTTTCTTCTTTAAAGTTTCTTTTTTTAAAAAGGATTGAAATAGAATAGAAATTTAATCTAAACAACAACTGTCGGTGCTCGGCCTCAGTCGGCCTTGGCACATGAGCGAGGAAGGTTTCAGCGCTTTTGCCCATAACTCAGTCAGAGGTCACAAAGCTGGCATGTAAAGGTTGTTTATTCTAATGTTATCTATAGCTGCGATGTCCCGCACAGCAGGTGCATCTAGCATGAGAAAGTAGCGTAGAACTGCCCACCAGATGGGCGTACCGAGATTTTTATACCCCGTTACAAATCCAATTGGTGGACAATACGTGTCATTATTTACAAATTTATACCAATTAATTCTAACCTCTTCTAGACATGCAATTTCCTGTCTTATCTCTATTCTACCAATCAATTCATGTCCTCGTCATCAAGAATATGGAGGACAGTGAAGAAGGAGAAGGTGACCACACCCTTTAGACTCCATCTTAACCCCCCTGTACATGTCGTACCCCCATGTACATGTTATCAGATCTTCTATATACTACATTTCACCCGGTGCAAAGTGACTATTAATGCTTATATTACACTCTTGTGGCTTGCAATTAATCTCTTAGAGTTGGTAAAGTTCTCCAAGGACAAAGATCAAAGGCAGTGTCCTCTGGGGCACCCCCATTTCGGGGTGTCAGGTCCCCTAAATTAGACAGAGACATGTCGTGGGTTCCGACAAACAACAACAACAAAATACTAGTCACCAAAGAGTAAGTTTGATTTGCTTTATTTTTTTTCTTTATTTATACATATTTCATTCTTCTTTCTTCAGCTCTTCTAAACTGTATGGATAATGCTCTCTGTTGTTCTGATCTTTGAACAGTTATTTAGTGTGTTTAAAAGCTGTCATACCTTTTTATTTAGCTAATTGGGTAGCAGCTTCTGTCTGCCAAAAGCTTCTCTGCAGCAAAAAACCAACAAAATAAAATTTCTTGTGCAAGGAAATTGTCTGGAGTTCTCAGAAAATTCAAGAACGTTTTATGAAAGCCTATATGCGTCCAAAGTCTGAGAAGGTGGAGGAATATGCACTAGTCATGGATCTTCAGTGAGTCATTTATTACCACTTATAAATACAAAATAAACAAAAAAAAAGCCCAGTTGTTGATATTATAAGGTATATTCTTATGTAGGTAACAGAAGGAAAATTTTTGGCTGAATAAACTAATATTGATTAAGGTGGATACACTATATGTTTTAAAAATAAGCTTACTCTTTGTTATTAAAAATAGAATTAATGTAAAAATAAATGGAACTTTATTTTTTTCCTGGAATTGCTCAAATTATTTACTGTGTTAGTACAACACAGAGCATTTATCTTCATACCATTAATCTTGTCAGTCTAATTTTCTGTGCTTATGTTTTACTGGAAAAATATAAGACAAGGTAGTAGGCCATTGCTTAATATTTCTGATTCACCCATGATTGAAGTCAATGGAATTTGATATTATTTATGCAATGTGCTAAAGAGAAAAAAAAAAAACAAAACCAAAACAAGTATGACAATTTAAAAATTAAATACATTCAGTTATTATAAAATCTCATCTAAAGCTACCCTCTTTCAGGTTAAAACCATTGCCCCTTGTACTGTCACAATCTGCTTGTATAAAAATCCCTCCCCCTCCTTTTTATAAGACACGTTAAGTTACTGCAAGGTAGGTCTCTGTAGCGGGTACAGTTTGGG